>VWYP01004738.1:28814-185740 GCA_013400435.1 Pycnonotus jocosus
TAAATAAATAATATGTAAATAAATAATATATAAAATCGTTTATCAATATGGGAAAAAAAGAGGCAGGGTTGGAAGGGTGCTGTCCTAAGGGACAGCCATGTCTGTGCTGTCACTGTGACAGGGCTTAGGTACAATCTGCTCTTGGAAAATCTCTCGTGGTGGACAGGCCTCCATCTCAGGCAGGCCATGTATTCTACAGCTCCTCTACCCAACCAAAGACTGTGAGACAAACTGAGGTGAGACTTTCTTGGCAGTTCTGGGTGAAGGGTTGGCTCTATCACTGCCTTTAGAGGTCAAGAATTGGTGACTAAGCTCACAACTGCTGTTATTCAGAGACACAATAGAGAGAATTCCCTTTCTCCCAGGATTTCAGATCAGCCCTGCAGTGCTCACTCCCCCTCCTGCAAACACAGCAAGCTTGGCTCTCCACAGCATTCCTGGCTCTGCCTTCCCACAGGACTTACTTTGGCCTCATCCCTGGGCAGTCACAATTCAGTTTTTCCCTCATTTTGACCAAAAGTGCCTTTAGTACAGTGACTAAGCAGGAAGTGGAAGGTGAGAGCCCCACCCTTTTCAACCCCAATCCAGTTAATCCTCCTGGAAACATCCAGTTTCTCATGATTCACCGAGGCTGCTGCTGCTCTCTTTGGTCTCCTGAGGCACTGAGTCAACACAGACACCAAATTACACTGCCTCCTAGGAGTTCTTGGAATCTGCAGCTTCCTATTGATTCTGAGGAGATGGGGGCATGGTAGGACAGCCCAGGCTTTGTCAAGAAAAGGACAGGCAAAGAAGAAAAAAAAGATTTGATGAGGGAAAGAGCAGAGAGAGCACAGCTGTGTAAATCCTAGGGCTCTCCTGTCTTAGGAGATTACACCTAGCATCAGTTTAGACAGTCCTTGTGGAAAGGCTGTCAGGGATGCATCAGGGAGCTGCTTCTCAAGAGCCACATGTCCCTTGACAGGCAGCAGCTGGGCCCTGCCTGTGGCATGTGCCAGCTGTGCTCAGCACTGTGGTGCCCTCCCTGGGTCTCTGTGAGCTTTATTCCAACCAGCTGTAAGGCTCAAGGGCAGGCAAGGCTGGACAGAGAGATGGGCTTGAGAGTGTCTGACCAAGCTGAGATCATCTGCAGTGGCCAGTGGTGGTGGCCTGGCCTCCAGGATTCACTTGGATGAGCAGGGAGCAGGATGCATCGGTGTAAAAGCTTTGGACAGGGTTGCATTCCTCCTGAAGCTGCCTCTGTTCCCATCCCTCCCCTCCATCAGGGGTGGTGGATGTCCTCCCTCCTTCTACAGCCTCTTTTCTCCCCCACAGACCCTGCCATCCTCAATGGAGTTTACATGTCAGAAGCCCTGAATCCCATTTTTGTGGACAACTTTGAAAGGGATCCCACGCTGACCTGGCAGTACTTTGGCAGCTCCACAGGATTCTTCAGGCTGTACCC
This sequence comes from Pycnonotus jocosus, assembly GCA_013400435.1. Classification (NCBI taxonomy): domain Eukaryota; kingdom Metazoa; phylum Chordata; class Aves; order Passeriformes; family Pycnonotidae; genus Pycnonotus; species Pycnonotus jocosus. Next base: position 30,259 of record VWYP01004738.1, read on the forward strand.
AGGTGAGAGAGCAGAGGTTGGCTTTGCTCCTTCAGTGCAACACAATAATTTTGCAGGACAGGCTCTGTGCCATGAAAGAATCCAATCTGGGCAGTCTGGGGGCATCCCAGCCCCGAGAAGGGCAGGATGCAGTGAGCAAAATACCCCTGCATGGGCTGAGGAGGCTGAAGGAAGGGTTCTGCAGGCATAAACCACTTTCTCCCATCAGAACCAGCCACTCAGACACGTTGCCCATGCAACCCCAGAGGAGTCTGCTGGCAGGGGTCCTCCAAAAAGCTCTCAAAACACCATAGCAAGGCTCCCCTGGGGGTTTGAGTGGTGGCCAAAGCCTCTCTGAGGACAGAGCTGCATCCCTGTCACTGCTGCTGCTGTTTTATGCTCTCAACCGCTCTCTGAGAGAAGAAAAATCTGCTGTTGAAAACTACATCAAAGTGACAAAAAAGCTCAAAGTACAAGCAGTTGCTTCCCAAATCCGAACAGACTGTGCCTAGGTACACTTTTTTAAAAGAGAAAATGAATAAGCACTGCCAGAGACCAAGCAGCCCTGCTTGTATTTCTGCAGAATGGCCACTGCTGTGGCTGGCCAGCCTGGTGTGCTCCCTGGGGTGGGGGAACAGCAGCACAGCAGGAGCCTGCCCTGTGTGTGCTGATTGCTCCTCTTGCTGCTCTCTTCAGGAATCAAGTGGTTGCCAGATGAGAACGGGGTCATCTCCTTCGACTGCAGAAACCGTGGCTGGTAAGTTTTGGAGAGGTCCTTCCTCCCTCCCTCTTCTCCAGGACGGCACCTTGGCGAGTTGCTGGTCAGTAATTAATGTCCTGTGGTGCTCCTGCAGGAGATGGGGGTAGATGAACAAAGGTAGCAGCAGGTTAGGAAGCCCTGCCAGCAAGTTTTCCCTCTGGTATCTAACATGTGCCACATGTGGGAATTACACTTGTGTGACTGGGAGCTGGGGGTGTTTCAGTCTCAGAACTGTGGTGTGTTCACTCAGCCTGCTCAGCATGGCCAAAGCAGAGCAATTGTCACTCTGGGATGTGTGTTTGTGTGTGTTTGCAGCAGGCTCAGCACTCCCCAGTGCAGGGGTTTACCTCTGTATTTGCACACTCCATTTGCACCCTCTGACTGCTGCTAGTGCTTGAACACTAACCCTTCCCCAACCTTTAGCTCAGATAAAGTCAGCAAAACCACCTTAAAAGCATGGGTTATCCAAGGACAAAGAATGCCCTGAAAGTGCCCCAGTGAGGTGTGAATGCCAGTGAGGCACTGGGGCCAGCAGGGCAGCTGTGGGCATGGAGCATGTGGTGCCAGCAGCATGTCCAGCATTCCTCCTCCCTGGCTCTCACCCTGCTCTGCCCTGTGCAGGTACATCCAGGCAGCCACCTCTCCCAAGGACATTGTCATCGTTGTGGATGTCAGTGGCAGCATGAAGGGCCTGAGGATGACCATTGCCAAGCACACCATCGTCACCATTTTGGATACGCTGGGAGAAAACGACTTTGTCAACATCATTGCAGTATGTCTGCCTCCATCCATCCCCGTGCTGAGCTGCCTCACACCCTCCTCCTCCTCCCCCTCAGCAAATCACAGTGACCTACCTACAGCAGCACCTGTGCTGGATGGGGGATTAACCCAAATTACCCTGGGGAAGGCAGCTTTGTGTGGTCAGCAGGGTGGCTGCCAGGTCATCTCATCTCTCCTCCACAGAGGATGTTGGCTGCATCTTTTTGCTTTTTTAGGGATGTGACTGCAACGGATAACAAAGGGCTGCAGGGAGACACCTGAGCTAGCAGGGACCTGAGCTAATAACTCACCCAGCTTGCCATAAGGCTGTGTTTGGGTCCAGCAGTAGCAGTGTAACCCTCAGGATAATTTTCCAGGCTAGAAAACCACCACCACATTCCTCTCTGTGCACCAGCATCCTGCAAGGCTGCCCTTACAGTTCTGACTCGACCCTGCATGGAACTTGGACGGGAATCCTCAGTTACTCTCCTCCTTTTTGAGCCCTGGCAGGGTGAGGATGGGCTGGTTACCAGCACACAACCAGCACCAGTGACCACAGAAAGCAAAACTTCTTTCCATGACTCATAGCAAGTCTGGTGCCATGTTAAAGGCTCCTTGCCTTCTAATTTTCCAAGCTGATTCCAACACCATCTCCTTCCCCAGGCTTCTTTCTATGGTAGCTTGCCAGGGTGCAGCCACTGAGATATAAATTCTACTTTTTGTTGATAGCTTCTTATGTTAGCTAATTAGAAACTCCAGTGGCAACAATTCTGTCTTTATATGACTGGGCAGATGGAAGAGTGAACAGTGTTGGCAGAAAAATGGAGGGGAGTTATTAAAGAGTTTGAAATATCATCTGTTCTTCAAAAACAATCCCAGAAATACCATGTTTTATATATATATATATATATATATATATTCCTTTACTGCACTCACACCAAGAGCCTGCTGGCTCAGAGACATTAAAGCCTGACCTAAGCTCCTATTGATCAGCTGAGCATCAGTGGCCTCTGAGGAATTGCACTCTCCTGAACCTTGCAGGAAAAGGTTCACAGGGGCCTTGCCAAGCTTTACCTCACGTGTACCAGCCTGGAATCATCCACTGCCCTAATTATCCCAGTCCAGTGGATGTGTGCTCACCTGGTTTGTTATTGTTCACCAGAGGCTTCCAATTTCAGGTTGCAAGGTTCAGCTGCTGGCTGGGACTCACAAAGTCTCCAGAAGTCAAAACTATGTGCAAAAAAGTGCTAGGAGCAAGGCCAGGGATACAAGTTCATAAAGTGGAGAGAAAAACTTTGTGGTGTGAGAGGCGGAAAAAAATAAAAGTAAATTTGTATGTGCAGATATGCTGAGCTAGAACTCAGCAAAACACCATAATTAATGCGTTGTTCAAACAAACAGAAGATTCATCAAAATCCTGGTTTGCCATGATCACTATAAACAAATTTTAAGGGAAATAGGTATAAAATGGCATAATGCTGCATGCTGTTTTCAGAACATCCACCTAGCACACGGACCCATTTTGTGAATTTTCTCCCATGACAACCCCTTTCTTTTCCTTTTCTCTTTGCAGTACAATGATTATGTTCATTTTATCGAGCCCTGTTTTAAGGGCATCCTGGTGCAGGCAGACAGAGATAACAGGGAGGTGAGTACCTTGCCCCTTTCCGTGTAACTCAGGGAGCTCTCTGCATGGAAGCAGAGCACAGGGTGGGGATGCTGAGATGAAACTCCAGGGACAAGGAGCAGGGTTTGCATTCCAGAATCCAGCAGCAGTGCTGTGTGCTGTGTGCTGGCTCACCCTGGCTCACACCAAGCAGCAGCCACAGCTTCCCTGTGTGTCCCCACTGCTGCACCATGAGCAGACTTAGCCTAGATTGCTCTGTTAAAAGCTGTGTGCAGAGGGCACAAGGTCTCCATCTTAGACACTCCCACGTCCTCAGCCCTCAGAAATGAGAATTATCAGTCCTTTCCTGGTGAATCTGTTCTCAGCCTGGCCTGATCCTTCATCAGGGTGGGCTGCCAGCAAGCCCTTCCTGAGGAGGGGCTTTGCTGCTCTGATCCAGGAGGGCTCAGCAGCCCTGAGGTGACCAGCCTGTGCCCAGCTGCTCCACCCCGCTCCTGGCTGACTGGTGTTTTTAGCTTCTCTCCCTGGTGTTTTGGTTTTTTTTTCCTTCCTTTTCCAGTTTTTTTAGTTTGTATTACTACATCCCTGTATGCCTTGAACACCCAGAGCTCTGTCCCAGATTAGCCCTAGGTCACAGGGTATGACTGCAGAGGGTCGTGTCTTCTGCAGTGTTTCCCAAAGGATTCCCAGACATCCTAGACACTATCTTGGAGAGAGGGTTTAATTTAAGCAGATCAATGCTGCTTAAGTCATAGACAAGCATTCAGTTTGTTTCTTTTTCCCCATCTTGTGCTTTTGGGTGAACAGGATGTTTTGGGGTTTGTTGGTTGGTTTGTTTGATTGTTTGATTGATTGATTGTTTTTCCCAAAGAAGCAGATAAGGGAAAGTCAGATTTCCAGCAGTTTTGCCCCTTCCATGATCTCACATGGATTGTCAGTGGTTCACAGTCCAGAGACTGAGAAATGCAGTCCTGCTGGAGCTGCATGGGCACAGCCTTTTCTGGGCTACCCTTTCCTCCCCTGCTCAAAGGGAACACCCTGCCTGCAACTCATCCTTGGTTTGGTTTTTTTTCTTCTCTTCCTGCCAGCACTTCAAGCAGCTGGTAGAGGAACTGCAGGCAAAAGGAGTGGGGACTGTGAACAAGGCTTTGACAGAATCCTTCAAAATCCTGAGAGAGGTAAGAGTTGGTGCTGGTCCCTGGCCACCCCTGCACTCCTCTCCACTCTCTGCTGCACTTGGGGACAGGCAGGAGCTCATCTCATGGATCCCAGGTTTGTGACAAGCAGGGCTCACCCATCCTAGGGGAAATGCTGGTTTGGTGTCCACAGCCACCAGTCCCTACCCAGGAGGGATCAGGAGCCAGCAAGGCTTTGTGGCATCAGTATTGCCCAGGCACCTTTACAGATGGTGACAATAAAATACAACTGATCAGCTGAGGGCCACAGTTCTGGTTGTAAGTAATGTTGTTAGTGAGCAGTGATGATAATGAAGACATGCAAGATTAATCTTCAGATTTATTTCAATGTCACTTTGCTGACTATCAGTGCTTGGGGAAGAAATCACAGGTACAAGAGAATTAATCCCTCTGATAAGAGCCATAAATGATTCATTGCCTCATGTGAATGGGAAATCCAGCAGCCTGGAGGTAAAAATGCAATTTAATTCTGTTTCTTAAGGAATGGTAACAAGAAAAAGAACCAAGAACCAGCTGAATACCCCCATCCCTTCATGGCACTGTCCATAGTGGGATTGTGGATCACAGAATCATAGAAGGGCTTGGGTTGGAAGGGGCCTTAAAAGCTGAGACAAAATATGTCCCCCACTGACCTGGCTGAACCAGAAATACCTCCAGGGAGAGAGTGTTGCCCATGGACCCCAGTGGACTAATGTGACTCCACTGCAGTAACAGAGAAGAAACTCCTTAGTGGGTAAAGAATGTATTTTTTCTCTCTATTTAGCATTAAAAAGTGCAGTCAACAATTTCAGTAGTCATCACTTGTCTTGATTCTTGTTGATTTTCTCTTGCTTAATGAGCTCTAAACAGTTCTGAGATTGCTCTTGGACAGTGCAGCACCCAGTGGTGATAAAACCTTCTGCTGTTATTCACTCACCAGGGGATGTACTGCTTCCTTCATGCCTTTTGCTGTCACCTTGGACCTGGGGAGAAGGCTCAGACATCTGAGCACCTGCAGATGAGGAAAGGTGTCATTTCTGTGCCTTGGAAATAGCTATCCATAAAACAGTGTCATCATTATCAAAGAAATGTGTGAAACAGAGTGCCTTACTAGCAGCAGCTGATATTAAGCACCTCTGGGAGCACCCCAGGCTCTGCAAGTGCCACAGTTTAAAGCAAAAGGGAGCCCCCTGCCAAGTGCTTGTGTGTTTTAAGGGCTCTCTGAAATCATCTCCTCGAGTTTCTTACACCTGTATCGCTGATAGCAAAGGGAGAAGGTTTTCATCAAAATCTGTGCAGTCACAGTAAGCAGAAAGGGGAACTTTGGTGCTGATGCCTTGGGAAGGCTGACCTGAAACAGAGACTGAGCTGAGCTGGAGAATAAAGTAGGGATTTATTGAAAAGCCTTTAGGGTACATCTTGGGCAGGACAAGAGCCTGACCAGGGCTGCACCAAGGTGGACCAAGAATGGTCACAAAATGGCTGAGCGGTCATGAGGGCTTACATTTTTATAAGTTTTGGTCCATTTGTATATTGGGGTTCAATTGTCCAATTACAGCTCCAGGTTGTGAGGTCCCATCCTTCTTGTTCCTCCCTCCAGCCCACTGCTGTTTGTACTTTTGGGCCTGAAAGTTGTCCTTGGTCTTCAGCAGGAAAGGATTTGTTTTGTCTCCCTACTCTGTGCAGAGCTGCCTGGCACTGAATGTGAGGCTCAGAACTGCACCCCTGGGCAGCACAGAATGTGAAAAACATGAAAGCTGAAACTTAAGGCATCAGTGGGCTTGACCACCCCCTTCTCATCAGACAGAATTCCCACTCTCAGCTGTTCCTCACTGTCATTGTTCACGGGAGCACACGCAAGAGAATGAAAATTGCGACACCACACTGATGAAACAGCCTTTGCTGATTACAATAGACAGCCTGGAATAATATCTGTAATGAAAGTGGCTGCAAAATTTCCCTGGTAATTTTCTTCAGTCCAATTGCTCACAGAATTAACAGCCCAGCAGAGACCTACTCAATGAGGTATGAGTAGCAAAGAGGGGTTGAAGAAGAGCACAAATCTCTCACTGTCTTTGTTTTCCTCCATTATCCTCTGGGGGAGAGAGGGCATATTTTAATCCATGATGCAATTTGCAGACCAGTTTCAGGAGAACAGTTAGCTAGAGTCCCCCCTGTCCCTCTGTGCCATGCTCAGTAAACCACTTGAACTCTCCATTTCAATTTAGCCACAAACCAAGTGGTTTCAATAAAATATGCATCCCAGGGAAACCATGGTCTTAAGCACAAATTTATGAAGTGCTTTGAAATTCTTAGGTGTGAAGTGCTGTCTTTTGAGGTCTTTTCTTATGTATTAAGTTTTAATCTATCTCGCTGCTCTCTTCTCTTCCTTGTTTCAACAAGCTTGGCCCACCTTGTTCTCTCCCCTTTTTCCTGCAGGATTTATACCCCTTTGTTCTGCTTCCAGGCTGCCTCCCCTGAAACACCATCTTCCCCACAGTGTGTGAGTGCTGCAGCTGAGGGCTATCAGGTGCTAAGCAGAGCAGAATAATTGCTTTCCCTGTTTTACACACCGTAGTCCTCTTAACAGGACGTCAGACAACAGCTACGTTGGGGTTTTTTCAGGCACTGTCACATTGTTAATTCCTCTCCAGCTGATGTGTCTCTGCAGCCTCCCTCCCCAGGCAGTATCCACCCTCCTCCTCTGTGTTCAAGCCACTGCCTCTCCTCTCCAGTCCTTTCTTGTGTCCTCCTTTCTCAGGATACACTCAGATTCAAGGATTTTGAAAGCTGTTGCTTTTCCCTCCCTGTGGAGGACAAGAAAAGCCAAGTCCTGCTTTCCAAGGCCACCTTGGAATGATGTTTCCTCTTGCCACCAGGCTGATTTAATTGTGCCTTGACTCTTTGCCCATCTCAGAAATCACATAAACGTTGCAGTTAATTGGGTGGGTCATTCCAGAGTGGCTATAGGTGGAAAAAAGATGATGAAACTGGTAACAGGCTGGATTTCAGTGAGACATAAAATTCTGAGTAACTTCAGCAAACTGGTGCCATAAAAAGAATGAACCTGTGTGCTGATTTAAGTAAACAAAAGCTTGTGGCCTCTCAGGTCTCACTTGTGTGTACTTCATTTACACACTCACAAGATGCATGTGTTTCTAATTTTTCTAGCAGCATGCTAGATGTTTAGGGACAATTTATCCATCCATTTTCTGTGTTTTCTGTTGATTCCATCTTCATCCTTTGGGATCTTGTATAGTCCCAGTCAGGTCTCAGCCCATGAGGCAAGTAGTTCAGCTACACCTTCTGCAATTCTTTCCCCTCATGCTGAGCACAGATTATTCAAATGCTTTCAATTAGTTTTTTCTTTAACCCTACCTCTTTGTGACCCTGCCTCTAATTCATTCATTCTTTTCTTAATTTCTTATCAGTCCAGCAGCTACCCAGCCTTTACAATATTTTCCTTTTGATGATAAAGAATGGAGGCTCCAAAGCATCTCTACCTGACCATCTCCCTCTGGTAGATTGCAACTGGCATAATATTATTTTTACTCCCTTTCCTGCTTCTTCTCTGAATACTTAGAAATTGTTTCTTGATTCCAGTCACATTTTTATGGACCAGGATTCTACAGCGTATTTTTAAGGATATGCAAAGCTCAGAATTTCCTGTTTACCAGTTCCTACAATTTTGCTTAGTGCCCTTTCTCGTTTCTCCTTCGCTGGCTTTGTTTTCTTGCCTACTGCTGATTTTCTCCCCATGAGACGCTTTCCACCGAGTTTGAATTTTCAGTAGTTCTGGAGGCCATTCCAGAGGCAGGTCTGCATAATAATGGGGCAGGAGGAGATGGAGAGGGGCTGCTCAGTGCCCTGCTCAGGCAAGCACACAATCAGCACGCGTGCCTGCACATCTCTGGGCGATGCTGATGGTTCCTACTGCTGCTCTGGGAGCTGGGAGCCAGCCTGGAACTGCAGAGTAAAAGGCAGTGAGCAAAGCAGGGAGTGCAAGAAACTGTGACCCTGAATTAATTAGATCATGCCTGTTAGTCCTGGCAACGTGACTGAAGTTACACAGGGGAATACACAGCCCTGTGCCTCCTTCACTGACCCAGCTCTAGCGTGCATTTCTTCAGACATCTCTTCCGTGGACACGTTATTCCTCATCTCCCTTTCTTTCACGCTCCTGAGTCTTCAGTCAGAGTAGGGAATTATGCTCAGAGCTTGCTGTGAATGCTGTCAGATCATTTGCTACAGCTGCAGCCAGTCACAAAGGACCTAAAAACCAGGGATTACCTCTAGTTCGTTTGTTTTCTAAATCTGTCTTTTTAATCTCCATTTCTATGACACTGATGATCTCATTTTCCCTGTTGAAAATATCATCTATGCCTGTAATTAGGAGATTGCTGATTCTGATACAGCATCTAATTTCTCAATATCTCGGTATTATGAGTCCTGAAGTAAGCTTCATGAAGAGATCTTAGGTAGTTCGATGAAATGGTGGGTGGCCTTCATTAAGTGTTAATTTAATAATAACCTAAACAGACATATTGTAGATTGCAATAGTTTGGAATAAGCTGCTTTCGTAACCACAAGGTTCATATGTGATCTGAGCCTCGTTCTGGTAGCATCTCCTGCACCCTTTGCCTCCCTGGTGGACACTCACACTGTCTGTTCTCTCTGCTAATCTGCACCCAGTTGATCTCTGTCCTAGAAACAGCTCACTTGAGGCTCTGGTTTTTTCCTGCCTGCTGGTCTTTACCACAATCCCATGTGGCTCTCACCTGCTTTTCTCCTTTGGTTTGCTCCTAAGAGCATCCTGTGCTTGTTCTTGTTGTACACCCTCAGCCTTTACTCCTGTCTCTCCTCTGAATGTGCTGCTGTGGGGACATGAGAGAGGAGGAGCATGTCCAAACACATCATCCTGACTTGGTGTTTCACCTGAGAGCAACAGAAATGTTAATTAGAAATGACCCTATCACAGCACCCTGCTCACTCTGATCATCTGGCTCTGGTCAGTGACACAAGCAGGGGCACAGCCAGAGACGGGGTTTGTACCTGGGGTCACTGAGGTGCAGCAGAGTTCCAGGCATGCTTCCTGCAGCAAAGCTACAGGCACTGTGTGCAGCTGGAGGAGGCAGGACTGACAACATAGATGGTGGCAGAAGGTGATGTTATGGTGATATTAACACTGAGCCCGGTAATTTCATAATGAGGGACAATCGCAACATAATTGTAGGAGTGGTAAAATTATTGGGGAAATCTGGGCTTGGAACTGGCCTTGAGGTGTTCATGGTCATGATGTTAATCTGCAGTGGAACCACAGGACCAGCCACGCTGTTGAAGTCATTTGTCTGTTGTAACACAGCGTTACCAAACCCAAAAGGAGTTGGGAATTGAGCCCTAAAACATCTCAAAACTCCCAGTTCGCAGTCTGTGTTCTTGTTCTCCCATCCAGGGATTTCACTCCATGCAATTAATCTTGCCACTTGGATACCTTTTTTCTCATTTAAAAGATATGACTATGCTCTCCAGTTTAAAATTGCTGCTGTTTGATGTAACCTTAGTCACCCCTCAGTTGGTCTCCTGTACACTCCTCATCTCGTGCTGTTGCCTCTCATTAATCTTTGTTAGCAGCAGAGCTGTCCTCTCTCCTTCCTCCCGTAATTTTTTAGCTCTGCATCAGTTTCTGTGCCCTCCTCTGCTGATCAGGCTTTTCCTTGCTCAGAGCACAGCAGCAGTGAGAGGCAGGACAAGGAGAAGCACAGAGTGCCACCAAGCTGGCAGCTGCAGCCAAGTGGCTGCTCAGTTTTGTCCCTGGGATGTCCTCAGCTGCCTCTGCCGCTGGCTTTAGCACCGTGTTGGTGCTGCAGGAGGCCCTCAGTTCTCTAGAGCAGGTACCTGAGGGCATGGGCAGCACAGGCAGCAGGAGACAGGCAGCATTCCAGGGCTGGTTCTCCCTGGCTGGACAGGCAGGGTCTGGCTTGCTTGTAGGAGCACATCTGTCCAACACCTCTGCAGGTACCCTTGGGAGCATGTCTGTGTTTGTCCCAGAGTCCTGGTGCACCTCTGCTCTGCCTTAAATATCATTTATGCATAGATAGCAGGTCATCTGTCATGTCTCTATCTGGGACATCCATAACCTTTCCCAGCTCCCATGGCAGTAGCCTTCTTTTTTCATACGCTCCTGCCTTTCTTTGCTATTCTTTGGCAGATTGATGGATGCGCCCTGAAATAATGAGTCTGATTTCCCACTCCTCTCACATTTTCTGCCATAAAAAGTGACAGTGCTGTCAAATCAGAATTGCCATGTTTATGGTCAATCTATAGTTGTTTTGCATAAACTGATGCGACTGTGCAAGATGTGAAGCAGCAGGGAATCACACCCTTCCTCCATAGCACTTGTTTTCTCCTCATTATTTCACTTTTGCAAAACCTCCTGTGTCTGCATGTGCCAGGCAGGGCTGTATAAATAAAAAAAATCTCTATGCAGCATGTGAACACAATCCTCTTTCTGAGCAGCGTGAGGTTTGCAAGTAGAAGTCAGGATCTGGCCCACCGGGAACAAATGGAGTGCAGTTCCTCAGAAGCAGCCTGTGCTGGGATAAGCAGTGCTCTCCCTCTCTGCTTGCAGTTCAGAGAAGCTGGCCAAGGAGGTCTGTGTAACCAAGCCATCATGCTGATCACTGATGGAGCCGTGGAGGATTATGAAGCTGTGTTTGAGAAATACAACTGGCCCGATCGGAAGGTTTGTCTGGGAAGGGATGACGAGAAAGAGAGGGGAAAGGGGCTATGCTGCTGTGGTGGGAGTAGAAGAGCATGAGCCAGGATATCAGGCAAAGCCAAGCATTCACATATTCCAGTACCTGAACACCCACGGGCACCTGACTGTAAATGCAAACAAAGCAGCCAGGCAGGAGCCTGCTGCGGTGATTTCTGAGGTGAGATAATTACAAATGCATATCTCTAGGTCAGGGAAGCTTTTCTTTTTCATACACTTTGTTTTCTAAAGGTGTGGGCAATCAAAATGTCCTCCTGATAAGATTTATAAAGACTGAGCTGAGTATTTCAAAGTTAAAAACCAACTTTTCCTAAGAGTTTGAATCCCATGGAGGACTATTTATAATTCGTCCTGTTCAGGAAAGGTTTGGCTATTCCAAATTCTTATGGTGGCCAGGGGAATGATCCAAACAGCCTCTCTAGGTGCCTTCCAGCCCTGTTTACTCTGATTTCTGTGATTACAGGCTTGCACAAGCAGAGCTGGCTGCGAAAGTGGAATAGACCACTGCTCATCCTAAACCCTCCTGATATATTTGTTTGTCTCATCCCAGGTAGCAGCAATGTACAAAGGGAGAGAAGCAGCCTACTGGAAGACCAGAGCAGGGGGCTGTTAAAACAGTTTATTTCAGGATTGGCTCCTTTATTGGTGGTCAAATGCAAGAGAAATGGTAAAGCTCTCTCTAAATGATTCATGTGGCCAGCTGTTCCCCCAGGTAAAGGATTCCTGGGAGCCATAAACCTCCCTGTATGTGGTTGCTGAGTGCCTGGCAGAGCTGATATCATAAAATCAAAGAGAATTTGCACTTTTGCTTTGTTATTCAGATGATCCCAGGTGCTACTTGGCTTGTTTTAATTGGAAATTAAGTTCCAGGCCACAAAACAGGAAACAAATGGCACCAGAGGCTCCTGCCTCTGTGTGAAGGCAGAGCTATTGCTCTCACCACATTCCCACCAGTGGGCAAGGGAATGCCAAATGTCAGCCATTTGGATTTGGCAGCACATTACAGCCTAATTCTCCTGCCTTTGCATCCTCCCAGGTGCGGGTGTTCACGTACCTCATCGGACGGGAGGTGACCTTCGCCCCGAACGTGAAATGGATCGCCTGCAACAACAAAGGTGCTGTGCAGGAACGGTGCCCAATCTCCCTGCACCCCTCCAAGGCTTACCCAGCACTGCTGGGGCCCACGAGCCCTTGCTTGGAAGACAAGCTAAGGAAAAAGGCAGGCCCTGCTGGCCCACGTGAAGTGTGCCTGTGTCCAACTAACACAAGTCCTCCGTGCTGAGCCACCGCATTTTCCTGTCACCACGCCAAGGGACACCGTGACCGAGATTCGTGCTGGCTGTAGTCCACCTAAGTCCCCTGTGCTTATTGTGCCCCAGTTGCTGGCTTTTGACAATCTGTCTAAAGCTCTGTCAGAGAGCCTGACATCTTTTGGCTGAGATCTAAAACAAACATTGCTGCTTTAAAGATTTTACAGCAATTTTCACAAGGTCTGCAGGTTAACCCCTGTATCGTGGCCAAATTCTTTGTGTGTAAGTGATTTTCACTGAGGTACCAAAATAGCTTCTTAATCCCACCCCAAACCCGCTATTCTCTCTAACTGGCATGAAATTACGTGAATGAGAAAATCCATCCACAGTGGGTGAGTCACCTCTATGCATTTGGGGCCAGTTAAAAAGTCAAGTTAGCACTGTCAGAGTCTGCAAGAGTCAAGGAAGAAAGGGAGGCAGGAAAAAAAGCAATCCGTGTTTGGGCATGACCTGGCCTCTGGAGACAGCGATGCTGCTCACATCAGTGCCCTGTTTGAACAGGGAAAGGAAGGGAAAACTGAAGCTGGGTGTTGGGTACAAACTGTTTTCCAGCAGAGCATGAAATGCATGGGAACATTTGCTGCTGAAGACAGTTGACAGGAGAGTTGCTGGCCTTAGAATGTCTGTGAGCCCGGGATGCTCAAGGCTCAAGCATTCATCTAATTAGCACTATGAATTGCACGTAATATTTTTAGGTTTTGTTAAATGAAACAAACCCCTGGGTTTCAGATTGTATATTCAGCCAGGAGATCAGTGACAGAGAATTCATGGTAAAATGTCAGAATGCTTTTTTCTGAATAACCAGGTAACAAAAATATGCTCTTTGCACTTGCATTCTCACTTACCAGGTTTGAGCTGTGCAGTGGGCTCCCTGACTTTGGTCCTTCTGTTTCAGTGCGTTGTATAACTCTTTTGGTCCTTGTTTTCGAGCACACTAAATCTGTTTCCACATCACAAAGCTTATCAGAACATGAGCCCTTTCACATGACAGTGTTTTCCTGGTGATAGGAAAGTTTTCCATCTATCTGATGTATTCTGTCCTATACCAAGTACAACCAATGCCTGTGGTGAGAAGCAGGGCAGAAGAATCCTCATGACATTACTCTGTATTAGCACTTCCAACCAGCAGCTACTTCTGAGGACCTTTGGTAACTTGAGAACATCCTCCCCCTGTACTCCTTGTTGTAGTTTAAGACTGCTGTGGGTCCAGCTGCAGGGAAAAAGCTTTGGAAATAGGTAACTTGCACTTTTTATTCTGCTTCCAATGTATAGATGGAAGTAGTTGCCATCCTTGGATGTAAAGCTAGGCAGACTGAAGAGTGCTGCAAAAAATCTGGAAGAGGAAGTGGGAATTTGGTCTTAATATAAAATAGGGCAGGGCAAGTGGGTAGCCTGGTGAACAACTTTGCTTGCATATGTTTGGCCTTCCAGACTAAAGGCAGTCTGATTAGTGGAAGGTTTTTTCCCCAAGACCCAAAGCAACATTTTGCATCTGCTTTGCACAAATGTGGTTATACCAAGACTCATGCCTTGCACATTGCTTCAGCATTTTCAAAAGAACAGAAGCACTGCTTTGAAACTCTAGATTTCCACAGGTGCTTTTGGATCCGAGGTACATCAAGGCCCATTTTACAAAGATCAGATTACCCACCTGGGCAGATGCAGTCTTTGACATGCAGTTTTGCAGCTTTGCACTCACTTAGAAACAGAGGAGATGTGCCAGCAGAGTGACTCACGCCTCTGTTTCTCCATGAAGGCTACTACACTCAGATCTCCACGCTGGCAGATGTCCAGGAGAACGTCATGGAGTACCTGCACGTGCTCAGCCGGCCCATGGTCATCAACCACGACCACGACATCATCTGGACCGAAGCCTACATGGACAGCGCGGTAAGGACCTCCAGCACCAGTCAAAACCTAAACAAAGCCCTGACATTTAGGTCAAACAAGCCAGGAGCTGGTTGATTGATAGAAATTACTGCTCTCTGGCTCTGCTGAGACAGACAATATTCCTTTTCTGCTCGCTCCTGGAGCTAAGGTGTGTATGCAGACTCAGCCATGAATCTGTAGTGATTCAGGTGCCCAGGACTAATGACACAGGCACAACATCACCTAAGATGTGCTTCTGTGCAAGCAGGTTACCTTCTAAAGGATTATTCACACAACAGATTATTCATGGCTCAGGGCAGGCTCACAGAGACTGATTTCCTCCAGCCCAGTAGCTAACTGCAAATTGCTTGCTACTCAGATTTTCAGCTGAGGCAGCAGGCTCACTCTTTCCTTCCTTAAACCAGCAAGACCTAACTCCCCACAGTGGTCCTGAGCCCAGCCCTGTGGGCTAAGGACACATTGCAAAGGACCAGTCAGCACTCCTTTGTCTCAGGCCTGCCCTGTGGGAAGACATTTGGCTCTGTGAGGGTGACGTGGGGATATCTTCTGCTGCATGAGCTGTGCCAGATGAGGGCTGAGACGTGGTACTTGAGTGTACTAATCAAAGCCTCCAGAAATGCTACTAATTACTCAGAAAGTTTATTTTATCAGCAAACTTGCCACCTCTGGCAGTGGTGTATAGGGTCACACTTCCCAAGGCAGCCACAGGCATTTGTTTGCTGCATGTTTTTTTCCTGCATCTTGTTTCTTGCCTCTTGTCTTGTCATTCTCTTCCTCTGTGCCAGCCTCTCCTGTCTTTGATCCATTCCTCCATTCATGTATTCATTTATGTGTTCATCCATGTCTCTCACCAGCTGCCACAGTCTGAGGAGGTAACTGCAGCCTGTGTTTTGTGCATGTGCTGTTTCCCTTGTGCCAGCCTGTGTGTCAGTGCCAGCCCCCACAGCCACAGCTGGCCTGTACATCTGGAGGGGGTGGGGGCTGCAGCACTCAGAGTCCTCTTGCACTGGCAAGAGGAGATGCTGGATGTACTGGAGAGCTGTGCTGTTGGTTCAGAGTAGGTAGGGCTGTCTGTGTTGTGCAGTAGCTTAATCCACCTGATCTCTTTTCCCACACATCCAATAAGTGCAAGAAAAGTTTACTTGCTCTGTGTTAGTGTGAGTGTTGCTGTGAATGGGCAGATTCCACAAAAAGTCATCCAGAGAAGTAACGCAGGATACCAAGTCCAAATCTCCATCAAGTGACTAGATTGTTGAACTTGCTCCTTTGTCCTGCCACCATGCTCTGTAATAGAGGCAGGATGTCATTTCTTGCCTTGCTACTCACCAGACGAGAGGGGGAAGGAGTGATGCTACTGGCAACAAAGGATTAGAATCTTTTGATAGCTAGGCATGTTTGGGAGACTCCTTTGCATATGGCTTGCCTGTTTTACCTCCTCTTGTGTGCTTTTAGAGCATCTGTCCTCTGTTGAATTGGGAACATCTCTTATCCCACTACACATGCATGTCCTGTATCCCTCATAGCTCACTGTGGTGTATCTGTTTGGATCATGACTTTGCCTCTTTTTCCTGAGCTTAGGTGGTTGAGTAACAACTGTGTATAAGTAGGCTTTGTGTGTATTTGTGTAATTTAAATATTTGTCTGTGGTGTTTCTCATTTGTGGTATTCATATGTTTGCAGTATAGATGATACCTTGTTTGTGATTTTGCTCGTATTTGTGTTGCTTTTCTCTCTTCTATGCTGCTTGTGTTGGTGGGTTTTTGCACTCATTGTATAAGTGCTCATGTCTGTACTCATAAAGAGTGGTGGGTATAAATTATGCCACCACTTCTATGGGTTCCTGTCCCTTCATTAAAACAACTCTTCAACGCATTTCACTGCCTTTCATCCCATCCTCATCACCCCACAACCTCTTGGACAGAGTATTTAGCAGTGCTGCCGCCTGTTTTCCGAGCAATGTGGGAGGCAGGGAGGCGGGCAGTTGCAGTCCCCATCCAGGACACTCGGGAATTGCAGTGCCAGCCCTGGGGCTCCCTGGGGTGCTGCCCTTGCTAACACCCTGCCTTGCTGTTGTTCTGTGGCAGCTCTTTGCGTCGCAGGCGCAGAGCCTGCTGCTCATGACCACGGTGGCCATGCCAGTGTTCAGCAAGAAGAACGAGACGGTGAGTGGGGCACGGGCTGTCTCTGCCCCAGAGGGGACAGCAGGCGGCAGACCTTGCCGGGGTTCTGTTGTGTTTTATTTTCTTTCTGCCAGTGTCGGGATTAAATGCTCCAGATGGTATTTCTCGTTCAGACTCAGGTGTTTATTAATTCTTATCTATGTTACAGTCTCACAAACTGTGAGTTCTACAGCACTTCAAGCTAACAAACTAAAAATGGAGCCCTCTCTCTCTCTTTCTCTGCAAGGCTTTTTAAGGATAAACTGTCTGATTAGAAATGACACCTAAATTATTTTTACTTTTAACTCAATAACCAACCACCCATGGCCCACAATGTGGACTTTTCTATCCAATTACAAAATACCACCTAGACCCATGAAGAAGTAGTGAAAAAGATGGACTCAGCCTCTGCCCTAAATCCTCCATCTTGTTTTATATATTACTATATTCTAAAACTTTAAACTCTTAAGTTTTCCACCATGTGATATTACACACTTCTATTCAAACTACACACCCATAATCCCAGTTCTGTCATTCAGTTTTGGAAGCCTTCTCCACAGCCTCAGGGTTTTCTTGGGGATCAGTGCCTGTCAGCAATGAAGATTTAAAGTTCTCGGTGACCAGGGTTCCAACAGGCTTCTAAAGCCAAAAGGCCTCTAAACCAACATCTGGCCATTAGGGAAGGCAGCAGACACTTCTAGGATGAGTGATAATTTATCTGTCAGAACGATAGTCTGTAATTTCTTTAAAATGCCCCTTAAATATCACGCTTCTCCTTGTTTTATCCCTTCCATTTTCAAACTGAGCCTGGTTTACAGACCCTGAAATTTCAGGTGGGAAGAGATCGTTACCTTGTCTAATCTGCATTTTATTGCAGACCTTCACACCTCACATAGATGAGCCAAATACCCTGGTTTTGGCAAAAACATCATTGAAGAAGGGCATCCAGGCCCCAGCTCTTTTCACTGTGCTTTTTAACTCTTCATGAGAATCTGGTGTCTGAATTCTGCTTTTAATTTGTCTGACCTCACCTTCCTGTCACAATGGCTTCCTCAGATTAAAAAGCCTGTACACTTTAGTAAGTTCTCATGGGAAGCATCTTCTACACTGCCATAAAATCAAACCTGCCTATCTTGATAAGATCAAAAAGGTTGAATTATGTAGATGATTTGATAAGGGCATTTCCTCTGGGGTTTGAAACCCTTTAGACACTCTTTTCTGTAGCCTTTCTAATTTCTCAGCATCCTTTTAAAATGGAGAATGGTACCTTAGCAGTGCTGTACAAGGGATAAACTCATCATCCAGGTTCTGCAAACCTGATGGTTGTCTGCCTTTTCCACCTGGGGCTGGCTGTAGCCTGCATTAGCACAGCACTGCAGTGTGTGTAATTTTTCCACAGTGCTCTCCAGATGCTTATTAAACAACCAGATCCCCATGTCATGGAGGGGAGATTTCCTTTTTTCTAGGTTAACAGTTTTGTTAACCTAGAATTTGATTTAGTTGGCCCAATTTATCAACCCATTCATGTTAGTTTGTATTATTTTCTTGATCTTATTGGTATTTACACATACTGAATGCAGGGGTTTGCCCTCAAAACTTATTTTCAGTGGTTTTGTGTTACTTCTGAATCACAGTAGTGAATACTGACTAGTGCTGTGTAGAAATAGTTTTCTTCATGAACACTAGAATAACCTCTTGGGACTTTATGAAGTATGTTAATTGGTTTTGAATAACTACTTTCACACAAGCCTAGAGGGGATGGGGTTAGAGACAACTAGGAGGACAATAATGTGTTTTCAGGTAGAAAACTACCCAGGTTTTGCTTCTGAAAATAGATTCTCCTTTGTTTTAAAGCGATCCCATGGCATTCTTCTGGGTGTGGTGGGCTCTGATGTGCCACTGAGGGAGTTGTTAAAACTTGCTCCACGGTATAAGGTAAGACTGGGATAATGCAATTGTTTCCTTTGCACAGCAAAGTCACTACTCACACTTCCATGGGCATGACTGAAAAATCGTTTCTCTGCTCTGTAGGAAAAACTATGAGCATAAGGGAAGAGTTGTTGGATGTAATAGTGTGTGGTTTCTATATAGCATGTATGAAATCATTCACTACTACAAGCTTTTAGGCTGCTTCAGCCACACAAGGACTGGGTGATCCAGTAGGATGGCAAAAGGTCATGGAACCTTTGCATCCTGATGGTCACCAACCTAGATCCTTCAGAGATGACAGCCTATATTAGAAGAATTAAAGTTTTATATCCAGTTCCCAGTGGACAAAAGTTGCCATGCCAGCTGGCAAAAAATGCACTCGTTTCACTGTCAATACTCTTAGCAGAAAAACTGAGGGCTGAATGGATTATGGAGAGCCAACTCTCCTGTCATGCCTAGAGGTTCCTTTCTCCAGATCAGCATGATGGTTTCTTGGCAGAAAGGTGTATAGAAAGTTGGCTCTCGCTTGCTTTGTGCTGTACCTGGATAGAGTATTTGCTCTCCAGAATTGTTAGTCAAAAAACTTTCCATTAGCTCTACATTCAATGTATCTTTTAAAAAAATGTTCATCCATAGGAAATTGCCCCAGAGATGCACTGTTTGGTTTGGTTTCTGCTGTAAATTCCAGGCGGTGACCCTTTGTTCAGTCAGGCTGCACAGCAGGAGACAACGAGCACATCCAAGGACCACCATGAAATCTGGCAATTTGAGCCAACATTTCAAGTTTTTGGTTTCTCTTAAATAACTATCAGACAACTACTACCAGTGAGGCAGTTGTCCAAAATCTGATTGCTGAAGACTCACAGGACTGAAAGTGCTGTCAGAAGCTGTGGATTTCTGTGGTGCTTCCAGACATGGATGCAGGGCAGACCATTAACAGGCAGCTGTAGGAAATGATCCTGCAGACAACCCTGGAACTGTGAGTGTCAGGGTGCCTGCACTCAGCATGCAAAGCTGCCTGGTTTGTATATATTTTTATATAATTATTTTCTGTATAAGGATAATGCCTTTTCATCTCCCTTTCCCCATGTCACTCAAAGGACAGATATACAATAAATTCTTCTTCTGGGCTAAGGAGGGTCACGCTTCTTTCCTCCAAGCAGTGCCAGGAAAGGAGGGGGAAAAAAATTGAATGTCATTATATCAGTGGCAGAACACATCCTCTCAGAAACTCCTCCAACTCCAAGACCAGTTTGGAAACCTAGGATTCTCAGCTTTGAATTCCCTGGCATATGGGTTCCAAAAGGACCAGTTTCAGTGTTCCAGACCTCTGGAGCTTGTATATTAATGATTGTGCTTTTACTGGGCTGGGAAATTTCAGCTTTAAAAGGCCAAAAAAGAAATTTGCTGATCCAGTGTCTTGGTTTCATTCTTGCCACACTGAGTTAAGTCAAGTGTGTTTTTCAAAAAACTGCTTCACCTAGAGACAGTCCAAGGTTTTGGTCTGGGATGTGTGAAATTGAACAGAATTGATTCCCTGAGTGCACAGACAGATTGTAAATGACTTACCTCCTCACCTCCCTACTGGTATCCCTCCAGGATTGTCTCTGTAGGAAAATAGAGTTGCAACATTTTTTTTTTGAAGATAGAAACTCTATCCATTGTTGTTTTCCTTGAGACACCTCTTGTTTTGGCAAGCACAGGCTATCTGCAAGTTTTTAGCGACTCAGGGTGTAGCTGGAATTTGCATTATATATGGGCTTGAGCTGAGTAATTGCTCTCTCGGAAATCTCTTGCAGATCAGGTCAGCCAGTGTCTGCTCTTGTTAGATTATGCTATTCCTTAAAAAGCATTTTAAGACTACAGGCTTATACAATTGGCCTGGGTTAGGTCTGGTCTTGCCAACACTGAAACATAGTGCAGAGCTTCTCTGAAGTCTGACCGTGTTTCCAGGGAAGCCATCTGTGAGACTCCTCCTCACTGTTCATTCACTGCTCCGCAGGGCAGTGATGGGCACACAGAGCTGTCACCACTGTTCCTGTGTTCTTTGCAATTCCCCATCGCTGCCATTTCCCATGCAGCTCTGCTGTGGAGAGCTCAGTCTGCCTCTGGGTGCTAATTGTCCATGGTGACAATCAGACTGTAGGAGGGCGTATTTTTCTGAATGTGTACACAAACCTTCAACCTGCACATCCTTTTGTGCATCCAAGCACAGACAGAGCAGACAGATACTCGCTTTGGGATGGATTCTATTTTCTGCTGGTCAATACCTTTAAAAGGAAAATATTCCTTAACTTTGGTGGTGCCAGCAGCACCCATTACTCAGCAGTGTTTGGAGCTAAAGCACTGATTATTCTAATGCCTCTTTCTCCAGCTGGGTGTCCATGGCTACGCCTTCCTGAACACCAACAATGGCTACATCCTTTCACACCCAGATCTCCGTCCTTTGGTACGTAGAGCTGTGCATCTGAGAGCCTTTGCTGACTTGAGCACAGTGACTTTCAGTACTGCCTCTGATTTCTTTGGAGTTTTTTGAGCTGTGAAGGCCACCAGCCTCTGACATACAGGCACTCAGGAGCAGGAGGGCCACCTGGCCTCGTTGCTGGGATGCCCAGGCACACGATGATTTTACATTTCGGACATGTGCTGGTCAGCACAAACCCACCTGCTCACAGCTGTAAGCATTGCTGTGGTCACTACAAGAGAGAGCTGCTGAGAAGCCCCATGGTGTCCCTGTCCTCAGAAAGCCAGCTTTGCCCAGGGAGACCACAGGCACCAGGAGTTAGCTGAGTGTGTGAAGAGAAGGGACACGCCGTGTTTTCAGGGCAAGGCAAAGCCAGGCAAGGACGTGCTTTATCCTTCCAGCGTCAATTGGCCTCTCTCAGTCGATTCACGCCTTCTCCCTCACCCCGGAGATTAGTGGAATCTTGCGTCAATTAGTTTTAAGTGAAAAGTCTCCAGTGAGTAGAGTCAAAGCTTGACTCCCATCAGAAAAGATCTCCTGCTGGTATTATAATGTTAATGGGATTATACTCTTAGCTGCAGGGAAAAAAACTGTCCTCCTGCAGGCAACAATCTGTTTAGGAGAAGGAGGCCATAGTGCCATGGGACCAAGGAGATATTCACACAAATTCTGCTTTCCTAGTCAGGGAAGAAATGAGGCACCCCTGTTTTTCAAATTACACATCAATTCTTGAAGGGTTAGTTTAAGAAGTGATATAGCCACTTATTTGAATCTTCCTTTTTTTTTCTTTTGAATGCCAGTATAAAGAAGGAAAGAAACTGAAGCCTAAGCCGAACTACAACAGCGTAGATCTCTCAGAAGTGGAGTGGGAAGACCAGGATGAAATAGTGAGTGTCAGAATATAGATTTAGCCATTCTTGTAGCTTTGTGTGCCTGTATGGAAGGTGTGGGGGGCACCTGTTGTTCTGTGTGTGTAACTGGCTCTGACTAAAAGAGATGGGTGGTTTACAAGAGAACAAAGCATGGAAACTCCCCCGCCAAGTGCTTGTCTTCTTCCCAGTATGAGTTTTCCTTCTGATGGAACAAAGAAGAAGTGCTGGGAGGAGGAAGGAAGCACTTTGGAGAATGCTCCAGGAAGCCAGACTGTGTGTACAAGGCCCTAATGCTGCCTTAATCCAAAGCCAGAGTAGTTTAGGAGTGTTGCAGTGTCCTGTGATGTCACCCACACATGCAATGTGTGAGATACAGCTGAAGTCACTCAACTAACAAGGTCAGGAACAAGGAAGTACATTCATCAAGAGACTAAAGCTTGCAGTAACAGCAATCTTTAGTCTCTTGATGGATTAATATATTATTATTAATAATGGACAGAGAGGATAAAGGACTTAGACACTTGGGAAAAAAAAATCCAGAAACCATCTTATTGCATGGGTGCAGAGGCACTGAAAGCAAAAACTGACCAAAGGGAAGAGATTATTAAAAACAAACAAACAAACAAACAAAAAAAAACCAACAAAAACCCTTTTCTATTGTCTTTTGAGCAAAATTATTAACAACTGATAAAGAAGAAACAGCATGTACCTTTAACAGCTGCACACTGCTGTTTCGCACATCTAGGACCCCAGATAAAATGAGAACATAGAGAGGTTCCTCCATGGCTGGTTTTATTTTACTCAGAACTAGGAGGAAATAGATACTTAAATTACTAAGATAAGAACTGAATTTGGAGTAAGATAGAATTAGCTGTGAGACACCTGTTTCTGGATTACAGAGGAGACTGCTGAGATAAACAGATCTGATGCTATAGATATCCACTTAAACAGGTAGGACAAACAGAGCAGCAAGAGGATCAAAGTAGCTACTGCCACTAGTGTGGGCCAGGTATAAAGGCAACATCAAAGGAATTTGGGAGGTGTAAGAGTGGCAAATTGAGAAAGGGAACACAGCAGAACTATGTAACATGGAAAGCAAGACAAAAATAAGAGGTTTTACATGCAGTGGAATCACCAAGATGCAAGTTGGCAGCAGCTTTGTCTAGGTTCACTGATCTCTTGTAGCATTTTGCTCCTATTGTAGTTTTCTCTCTCACTGGAGCCACCTTTAGAGCTATTCCTCTTTGCCTAGTTTGCTACTAAAAAAAAAAATCCAGGAAATGAAAGAAATTTGCTTTGGTCTCATATTTATTTGGCTAGTGGGTTCATGTCTGACCAACTGACACTGATACCTGAGGGAAAATACAATACCAAGTGTAAGGTTTCTGTCCATAGGCAATCAGAGTAAAACTATCAGAGGACAAAAAAAAATCATGAAACCAGCATGAGAAACAAAAGCCACTTTGTGTTCCTGTACTGCATCTTCCAGAGGAAAGAAAGGTTGCAGTCACAGAGGGTGCAGAGACACTCGGTGACGTGAGCGATATCTGCAGTGTGACTTCAGCAAGTCTAGAGGCTCTCGAGATACACCCACTGCAGCAGAAAGCTGCCAACATTTCAGCACTCATTTTTGTAGCTATGGCATTAGATCAGTGACAGACTCAACATCAGTTGCAGTATAATCTCAGCAACACTGATAAGCAGCACATTCAGGCTGGAAAAATATGCCCAAGTGCTAATGATGTGCAATACAGCCGGCTGCCAAAAGAAATCCAGGAGGGGGAAGTTGGTTGGCATTGTCTGAAATACACCAACTGATGCACAGTGGTGCAACCTGCTGCCAGGCAGCAGCAAGGGTTTGGGCTTGGCTGTAAAGCAACACAGGGATATTCACAGTGGGAGGAGGAAAAGGGGAAGGGTCAAGGGTCTGGAGGGGAAGCCATACAAGGAGTGGCTGAGGTCTCTCGGTCTGTTCAGCCTGGGGGAGACTGAGGGCAGACCTCATAGGGATATTCAACTTCCCTGAGAGGGAAGAGGGGGCCAGGCACTGATCTCCTCTCTGTGGTGACAGTGCCAGGACCTGAGGGAATGGCCTGAAGCTGTGCCAGGGCAGGTTTAGGTTTGATATCAGAGAGAGGTTTTTCCCCCAGAGGGTGGTTGGGCACTGGGACAGCTCGCCAGAGCAGTGGGCACAGCACCAGCCTGCCAGAGCACAAGAAGTGCTTGAACAATACTCTCAGATACATGATGCACCTCTTGGGATGTCCTGTGCAGGGCCAGGAGCTGGACTTGATCCTTGTTTCCAATTCAGGATATTCTATGATTCTAAACCCAGAACCCATAGCAAATCCTGCAGGCTGTCAGACCAGAAAAGAGAGTATGCTGAGGCTCTGGAAGAAGGTCAAACACTCTTAGCCAAAAAGGAGTAATAGTACCAGTCAATGTTTTCATTTCCAAGATGTGGGCCTTGGGAAACATGAGCTTCATATTCTAGGTCTGTAAATAACCCACATCAAACAGCTATAATAAAGAACACCATGGCCTTGTAAAGCCAGTGCAGTTGGGACTGGCTAGCACCTGAATGGAGGCCTGTCTCTGGAAGTAAGGAAACAATTTGTGAATGAGTAAGTAACTTCCCACCTATTTTTTTCTATCCAGCCTGAAGCAATAGACTTGATATGCTCTGGTAGGCTGGATGTGAAGTCAAAGCCTCTGTACTTGTGGAAAAATTTCCTGGATCTTTCTTGCAAGAGGCTGGGAGTCACTGTGAAAATTACATTTTACCTTTGGAACCTGGGTTGAATAAAGTGGTCTTCTCACTGCCTACTCTGCTCTCACACAGTCTTGCTTTGCTGTGCTAAACAGCTGCTTTGCTGCACCTCAGAAGTGGTGCTGAATACAGCCTATGATTTATAAATCAGTTTTAAAAATGTCAAAGAGCTTTGGATTCAGTCTGAGGGAGTTAGTGGGTTTCACAGTTTTCTCCTCTTCCAGGCTCTCAAAGTGTTGTGCTAATGAATTTCTGGCTGCCAAACAGTGAAGTCTGTAACTGGCACTGGCAATTTCATAGATTTCAGATCCTTTCTTTTTGCTAAAAGACATGCCAACAAGCTTTCAGGATAAGCTATTACTATTCTGTATCACTTATCAGCTTGACTGTCCAAGGATTCTGATCACAGCAAACAGGATTTCTGTTTAAAAGAAGCAAGACAGAGCTGGGGAGCAGAAGGGACCAACAATGATTCTTTCTGCCAGCCCCTGTGTGTTAATGACAAGTGGCTCTGTTAATTCCTGCTGTGCCCTGCTTGGAGACACTAACACCAAATTTGTTCACCTCTGCAGCTGAGAAGTGCTATGATCAATGGGGAAACAGGCTACCTCTCTATGGATGTGAAGGTCCCCGTGGACAAAGGGGTAAGAAATCATCCTTCTGTTCAGGTCCCACAGGGGAGTGGATGCTGAGAAACCACAAAGGATGTGATTTTTAATGTGCAGCATTCCTGAGTGTGAGGATTTTATTGTTTCACCACATACATAACACAAGTGCTAAAGACATGCAAGAGAGCATCATTAGAAGTGCTTGTTACACCTAGCAAGATTCTGCTCTCAGAAGGGGGTTGGAAATGTCTCTCAGCTCCCTGCTTTGTCCAGGCAAAGCCAAAAAGCATGTTGTTCATTGCTTGTAGGGCTGTGAAACGAATCAGAGACTTTCAAGAATTAGAACAGGGGAAGACCATGCTCAAGTGACTTAGACAGAAGGAGGTTTGGAGGCTGTTTTGCCACCCTCTTTCCCTACCCAAAACCACTCATGAAAACTTTGTCCCTCACTTCGTCAGAATGTGATTCCCTTTATCCAGGTCCAGGATTAAATTTCTATGCAAATATTTGCAGATGTTTTATGAAAAGTCCTAGTGAAATGGAGACTTTTGAACACTCCCTACCAGCTCCAGGGCAGGGTTATACATCTTCCTTTGGAATCAGTGCAAAATTATCTCGTACATTTATGTTCACTGGTACTTTTTCATTCACGTTTATTTAACTCTCTTGAAGATTTTGGCTTTCATCATTTCCTGTTAGGAAGTATTCCAGAGTCCTGCAAGTTACACTGCCCAGAAGTCTTCTATATTTCAGGAAAATTTTCCATCCTTTATAGAGAGCATTTTTTTCAGTGGCTGGCTGAACTGCTCCCATTCTAAGCCACAGTCAACACCAATTCCAACAAACCAAATGCTCACAGCCACTGCTGAAATGGGGCCATTTCCTAATGAAGATACCCCTCTGTTTCCTCTGAATGGTTGTCCTGCTAAATCTTGTCACTGCATTTTTTAGATCTTGTCATTACATTTTTTTTCTCTCAGTTCTTGGTGTTTGCAACTCCCATGGCCCTGTCTATGGCTCTGCTTTTCTTCTCCTGGGCATTGCTAACATCTGCATTTGAAATATTTGCACTCTTTTTAGCTATTATGATTGTTCCTGTTGACTCTTCTATCATTTCTGGTGCCCAAGTGCCAGGGTTTCACTGAATTATGTGTCTGTTTCCCTGTTGCTCTGTACAGAGCAGCTATTCTTTGCAAATGTATATTTCTGAACAGGGAGCCCCTAATCTCCTTTCTTCTGTCCCTTCATTTTTTTCCTCCCTCCCACAGCTGTGCTGGAACTGCTGCCCTCACTTCTGTGTTTCTTAGCTATTTTTTCCAGTTGCCATTTTTCCACATGAAACCCACTTCTCCTTTTCATCCAGCCTTTCTAATTTTAAGAGCTGTTGAGACACTTTTTTCAGTATGCAGAGAAATGTTCTATTTTGTCTTACAGATAGTACAGAAGGGCTGCTAAGGCAGAGTCTGTTCCTCCAATTAGATTTTCTTCCCTCGACAGCCTGTTGTTTACTGTTGCTTTTTGTTTACAGTTCTGCAGCTGGTTCTCCTTCCATATCTTATTTAAGCCCACTTTAACTGATTATTTGGAATAGAAGCTCTTGAGAAGCTGTTTCAAGTACTTTATCTAAACCCAGATATATTGCATGTCCTTTTTTTCCTTCATCTATTATCTTAGTTATTCTATCAGAAAAGTAATCAAGGTTTTAGAGCAAGATCTATTCTTTGTAGGTCTAGATTGCTACTTTTGCTAGCCAAACCCCTTTGTGCACCCTCAATAGCACTTCTTCAGAGTCATCTAATGGTATCTTTGAGTTCAATATTTTAGAGACATCCTTCTGCTCCCCTACCCAGGGGGGAAAGAAGATAACAAAAAGTAGCCTTGGTAAAGAGATATTTGTTTCATCCTGCAGCTCTGGAAGCCTTATGAAGCACAATAGGGGACTGAGCCTGAGTCTGTGACAGTTTCACTATTACCAGAATACACATGGAGTGGAAACCAGAAATGAAGCTTAGTAATTCCCACTTGTACTCTGCTAGCTGATGAAGCAGAGCAGCACTGAAACAAAGAAAGTGCTGACAGAGCCTTGAAACAAAGAGAATGAGGCAGCCAGGCTGTGGAGAGAAGACCTGAGTGAAGGGGTTAGAAATTATTCTGTCAGCCATGTAAATGTCAATACCCCACATTGTTTTCAGGGAGGTATTGAGAACAGAGTGAGACAGCAAGGAAAAAATAAGGAACAAATACAGGAGGCAGTTGTTAGGGAGTTCCAGGGGCTGAAATGCCATTGCTTGCAGCTTGAGTACAGAAGAGCTGTGACGGTGAAAGCAAAAGAGAGAGGACATGGGTAAAAGTTGTAGCAAACCTCTGGTAATGGCAACAGCCAGGCCTGGATGCCTAGTACAGCATCCAGTCTGGAAATCCAGGTGTTCCCAGACTGCAGGGGATGGCAGTCAGCCATCCTGTCACTGTGCCATCGTGCCCATGCTCTCCTCCC
The DNA here is from genome assembly GCA_013400435.1 of Pycnonotus jocosus. Taxonomy (NCBI): domain Eukaryota; kingdom Metazoa; phylum Chordata; class Aves; order Passeriformes; family Pycnonotidae; genus Pycnonotus; species Pycnonotus jocosus. The sequence continues at coordinate 57,830 of VWYP01004738.1, forward strand.
TCCATCCCCGCTAGGTAGCAAAGTCCTGCCCGAGCATCCTCAGCCCCGCTCAGCTCAAGGGTGCCTCTGCTTCTTTTCCATTCCATGGATAAGTGGTGGTACCTCCAGCTGTCTTGGGGATGGCTGAGCACTCTCCAGAAGAGGGGTAGATCAGGGGAAAAAAGGAAGAGCAGAACGAGCCCTGCTAAAGGAAAGGGTCTCAAAGTAGTGGCCAGGCCTTTCCTGTGCCTCCATCATCAAATCAGACAGGCGAGAAAAAGGAGGGTTAATAAGCTTTTGTACCAACCACAGCCACCAAAACACCACCAAGTGATATTCTTTGGGAGTATCACAGCCCTTTGGAAGATCTTGCACATTAAGAGAAATAACTTCATGGAAAGGGTTGTTTAAAAATTGCAATGGACCGCCCAGGGAGGCGGTGGAATCACCATCCCTGGAGGTGTTCAAGAAATGACTGGATGTGGCACTCAGTGCTGTGGTCTGCTTGACAAGGTGGTGATAGGTCCAAGGATGGGCTCAGTGATCTCAGAGGTCTTTTCCAACCTCAATGATTCTGTGATTCTGTGTGGTCTTGGCCCAGGAGAAGACTCTGTTGTTCAGCAGTACAGCTGCCATGCATAGAGAGAGGAGGGGTGAAGGGGTTAAGCCACCTGCCACCTCCTCCCCTAACAATATCCTGAATCCCCATCACACCTAATGATATCCCCCATCCCTGTCAGCACAGTGAGCACAAACGTGGTGCACACTGGAGCTGGAGCCCTCTGTGCCTCGCTCCACTTCCAGGATTGCTCAGCTTGAGCAGGTTAGAGCAGGCAGGACTTTCCCTGGGGAACACTGAGTTTTCTGTGTTCACTCCCCTGTCTCCCACACACATCCTCTCACCTCATTCTCAGACTGGGTCTAGGATTTTAAACATATTAGGGTTCATATACTGGCATAAGGCTTGGATAGAAACTTTCCAGAAACTTTTCTCCTTTGGAAAAGCGTTCCACTGAAATCAACACTTTCCTACAGGAAAAGGCCAGTCTGGCAAACAGATGAAGTTCTGAAGCAGCTTTCAATAATCTGAAATGTCTTCAGTTGAAATGTCAGTCTGAAAAAGATATTTGCGTGCGAATCAAAATGGCTTGGATTTGAAACAGCGCTTTTTTTTCCAAATTGAAAATGTAAATTTTTTTAAAACTGATTTTTTTAAACAAAATTGCAAGATGCTAATGTTTTGTCCCACTTTGGCATGAAAGCAAATGTCAGGAATATCAGCATTTCCCACAGGAGTGGGGAGACTTGGCCCTGGCTGCCCACCCACACAGAGGATAGGTTTGCCATTCTGCCTCTCCTTCAACTCCACCCCGCCTTCCTTATCTGCCATGAGCCCCTCTCTTGCTGGAGATGATGATGATGATGATGTGCAAAGCTGTCAGGGTTGCTGAGTCTAGTAGAAGAGCAGCAGGGCCCCAGCACTTGTGCTTGGAGGGGGCGAGAGGGAGGGCAGCTTCCCCCTCCTCTTTCCTGCAGCCAGTGCTGGAGCCCTGGAACAAAGAAAGGTTTATCTGAAGCCCTTGTTGGAAAGATAGAGTGGCTGCCTGGATCCTGAAAGTCTCAAGGTGCTGGATATGCTGAATACTGCGCATTCATCCCAGCCTCCAGCCAGCCTACCAGGGTGTGAGGTGTTGGTTTTGCTCAGCCTTGGGGACATTATCCCAGGTCCCCATCACCACTGTGCCCTTGCTCTCTCAGATGGTCTCTCTTATTCATTCTCTTGTTTCAGAAACGAGTTCTCTTCCTCACCAATGATTATTTCTTCACGGACATCAGTGGCACACCCTTCAGGTGAGCAAGGACTCGTGGCACCAATACAGTGTGTCAGAAGCCTGATCAGGGACAGCAGATCAGTCCCTTCTTTTCATAAATCTTGCTACAAGTCATGAATAGAGCAGGGATTGACTTCTTTGTTCCTATTGCCATTAAAGTATTATTTGGGGTCAATTCAAAAGGAGTATTATGATTTATCTGAAATTCGGGGTCCGAAAGCTGTACCTTAGGTAAAGCATGTTGTTTCATTTCAGAGAAATGAGACAGCTTAAATTTTCATGTCAGCTGAATATGGTATATGGCTTTTAAAAAACCCCAACATTGTTGTACACTGAAAAAATTTTAAAAAACAACAAATAACAAATGAAGCAAACTCTGTGTGTGTGGGAGGAAGGGGGTGTTGGTTTTATTCCCCCAGCTGAAATGGCTTGAAACAGGCAGAGATTTGAGAAATGTTATTGTTGCCCCAAACCTACAATGTTGGCCAAAAAAATTGTCACCAGCAATGCCTCATAGCTCTACAGACAGGTTCCTCAGCCCCCTGTGCTGAAATCGGATCTCACTTAATCTTCTTCTGATGATGTTCTTTTCTTTAATAGCTGTGGAGGGAGTTAATGTCTTTAAGGGTTGTAACTGCAGGGAATGACACCTTTCCTTGCTGACAAGCCCTCTGTTTTCCTTCTTGCCTGCAGCCTGGGTGTTGTGCTGTCCAGGGGGCACGGGGAGTACATTCTTCTGGGCAACACTTCAGTGGAAGAAGGTAGGTTAATCTGAAAGGGACAAGGGAGCTGCTCTGAGCGTCACCACTTCTCCTTCAGAGCCTGTATGTGTCTGTCTGCTTCCTCACTGAACACTCCATGTACTCTCTGGTTTCAGGTTTGCATGACCTGCTCCAGCCAGACCTGTCTTTAGCAAATGAATGGTAAGTGGAGGAAATCCTGTCAGTGACACAGGACTTTGTCATGATATTTGGGCAAAGCTCCCAGCAATCTGGTTTGAGTTCACCACCCTCTGTGGCCTGGGGAAAAAGCAGTGCTGTTCAGGTGCTGTACCTGCAACAACTTGATTGTCTCCAGGCAATCCAGTTTCATCTCTCCCTTTGGGAGATCACACCAAGACCAAGCACATTCCTCTCTTAAGAAACAGCTGAGATTTATCCTCAGTATTCTGTGCTCAGATTTACTTTGTTCCTCCTCATGTTGCTCAGAATTGTCTTACAAAACCTACACTATGTCAGACCTGTTAGGGAATTTTGTTGCAAGCTTGGTGAGAGATTGAAATGCTTTTTTAAATCCTAGTTTATTTTTGGTTGGCATCCTTCTGAACTGAGCCTAACTTCACTAACTTCTAGTGAACACGGAGGTGATTTATGACCCATTTCAATAGCAAGCAGAACTTACAGGTTTTGCTTGGTTTGGATATGAAACAGGGTGAAGCACGGCACTTTCCATTTATTGCTGTGAGGTTTGGGGTTTTCATGAACCCAACATTCAGTCCCACTCAGTCACATGAACCCAGGCTGTATCAAAGCCAAAATAACTATATTCAAGCAGCCCTGCACCCCTTCTCACCTCTCATTACACTGTCAAGTTTCACAAGCAGCACATTTGAGATACAAACAGCAACTTCTCCTTCTTCTACTCCTGACTTCAGGTGTCAGCTTACCACACTTTACATATTCATTTCTCTTAGACTTTTCTCATAAATCACTCCTTTCAGCCCCTTTATGGGTTTTAATTCTCTCTTATAACCCCTTCCTCTCCCTTGTTCTGACAATGGAGCAGTCAAAATTGAAGCAGGATTAGAAGACTGGTTTCTTTTATAGCACAGAACATTTCTAATACATTCTTCCACTTCTCCCCAAACTGTGTCCTGAGGCTCCTGCAGTTGTGTCCCTGTGGGACAGCTTTTGTTGTCGCCATATCACACAGCAAGATCATTCCTCATCTCACACTTTGTTCTTCTGTCTCTCATATTTTCTGCTCCTAGTCTGGTCTCACATTGCACATGACCCTCTGCTTTTCAGGTCTCTCCATCACACTGTTATTGTCTATACAGGCACAGGTACACATCCTAACACACCGTGACGCAGGAAACTGCTGGCAGGATTTGGAACAGCTCTGTTGCATTGTGAGCTTATGCTGGAGAACACAGCAACCCTACTGAGCACAGTGGTCAGGTTAATTGGTGTTTGGTTTAGTGGTGGGGTTTGACTTACATCCACATTTTTAGATTTAGAGTGGGTACAACATGCAGCAATGGTAAAGAGTTTGCAGACCAAGGTTTCTTGCTGACTTTCTTTTTGCAGTTATTATCATCCAGGAGCATTTGTCTGACTGTGGTTTCTCTTTGCCCTTTTGGGTTTCTTCTCCCCTTCCCACCAGGATTTACTGCATCACCGACATTGATCCCGACCACCGGAAGCTCAGCCAGCTGGAGGCTGTGATCCGTTTCCTCACTGGAGAGGAACCTGACCTGGAATGTGAGTGCCAGGCACTGAAAGTGCCCTGCTGGGGTTTTCCTGTACCCATCACAGGGGAGAGGGGACTGTGACAAACTGATTGGTGACAGACTGAGCCCCTGTGGCACTTGCTTACACAGGCAGGACTGAACTCAAGCCCAGATTAATCCACAAGTGAAAATAAGCTGAGGATCCATCTCCTTGTCTCCATCAGAGGATTTTTTTTCATTTCAAAGCTGACACATAACTCAGCCTTATTGAAGGTCTCAGCATAGGAAATATTGGCAAGTGGAAGGCTTGAATGGAGCTTGGCAGGGGCTGCACATCAGGTTTAAGACTGACTGACTGACTGGCCTAGAGGGGGCAGTGGCAGGAAAAGCCAGGAAAAGTGCTGAGACAACTCAGTTTCCCAGAGGCACCAGGCATCCTCCTCCAAGGGCTCTTGGTGCCCTCTGGAGAGATGGGTTCTTTCAGAACAAGGATTATTAATTTTGTTTTCCAAACACAATCGATAACTGATCCAGGAGAAAAAAATGGTTACAGGATTATTATCTTTCCTGCTCCCCCTGCTGCTCATCCCACACACCAGGTCCCATTCTCCTGCAGCTGATACAGCACCACTGAAGAGTGGGATCTCTTTCAGGGGGCAAAGATGGGCAGCTGTGCACAGGAATTCCTTACAGTAATTTGCTTTTAGGATGTCCTTCAGCCCCCTTAGTTGTACCAAGTACAAGTTTTGCATGTAACGCTGCACCTCAAAGGCACAAACCTTTTGCACAAGGATGGGAATCTCTTAAAAGTAAAATCAACCGTAATCCAGTAATCCTTCCCCTCTTGCACAATGTGAGCAGACCCCTCCTGGCTGTCCTTGGAGTAGGCTGGAAAGAGGACATGTATGAGTCGAAGAGGCCAGGGAGGAGGAAAGTTTCAGGACAGCTGCCTTGGAGAAATATGCAGGCTTGGAAGTGCTGTAGAGGAAAAGCAAATATGATTTGAACACATGAATCTGAGACATGGGGGTCCTGAAGAGGAAAAGATCTCATGGTGGGCTCTGATTTTGAGGCTTGAATAACAACAACTATGGAGAGAAGGATCCTGAGATCTTTGACAAACAAATTTGGGAGAACTTGAGCTAAAACCTTAAGGGACACCTGGAAAATCAACCCAGTAAGTTTCAGTGCCAGAAACACTGAAATGGTGGCGTGACTCCATCTAGAACAGCACTGAAAGGGGCATTTCTACAACATGACAGTCACCATCTTCTCACAGATTAGTGCAAGCAGGGCAATACAGACACAAAGCAGGTCAAAGAAATGGGGTTCTGGGACATGTCATTTAGCACGTGATGATACCTTGAACTTCCCTAATCACTTCTTAGCTCCAGTCCAAAGTGGATTAGACTGGCAGCCTGGACTGGCTTAAGCATCTGGTGAAAACCCGGACAGGAAAATACTTTGTGACTCACAGGAAGGAAGAAGGGCTAACAGAGAAGCCAGTGAGCAAAGGGACAAAGTAGAGGCCATAAAAAAGTCTCTAGTGGTTTTGAAGGAAGCTACTTGAGTGGAAGGTGTTGGCTGGTATCCTCTCTACAGGATACCCAGAAGAAAGGTCAAAGCAGGGATTTGAGGCAAAGTCTGTGGACAGCCTGTTCAATGAAAGAATCAAGTGATCTTCAAGTATCTTCAAAAGTCAAGTATCTTCATCTGAAAGCCTCTCACTTGCCTCTGCTTGTTTGGGCACCACCCTTCCACAGAGTTTGCAGGAGAACTGCTCTGATGATTCTGGACATTAGGAAGAAATCCTTCACAGCAAAGGGTGATTAGTTCTTGGAACAGCTGCCCAGGGAGATGGTGGTGTCACCGTCCCTGGAGGTGTTTAAGGAAAGACTGGATGTGGCACTCAGTGCCATGGTCTGGGTGACATATGATGTTGGGTCATAGGTTGGACTTGGTGATTTCAGAGGTCTTTCCCAACCTCACTGATTCTGTAATTCTGTGATCTTTGCTGTAACATCTGCTCCTGTGTTTTCCACCACCCAGGTGTTAGGACCTCTTCTCTGCCCTGTAATGGGAAGTCTCAGCCTCTTTTTTGTACCACATTGATCCACTGTCCTGGACAGGCAGATGCTCCTTACCAAGGGACTCTCTAAAATATCTAGGGAGAAACATGCCTTTCTCTCCTGATTTTTGTCTTTCCTTTTTCTCCTTAGGTGATGAGGAGTTGGTCCAGGAAGTGCTATTTGATGCAGTGGTTACTGCCCCCATGGAGGCCTACTGGACAACACTAGCCCTCAACATGTCCTTGTAAGTGTAGGAGACATAAATATGCTATAGATATCATAAATATGGATAGAACACCACTGAAGATACATTTCCAGATGCTGTGGGTTTATGCAGTGCTTGAAGTAGTCACAAATGTTTTTGTACAGCATACAAGAAACTGTAGAAATAGATCAAAAAGCTGATAGAAATAGCTCAATAGCTTGAAAAGTGTCTCTCAGGAGTCAGCTCCAGTAAGCTGGGCCTCCTTGGGAGAGTCTTTAGTTTGGTGAGGGCTTTTCTAGTGGAGAAAAGGAGTTTGGTCTTGTCTCTAGTGGTGGTACCTCCAGACTGAACCTCAGCAAGATATGGACAGGCTGGCTTCAGTAAACAACTTTTATTATTTCCAGTGAGGCACCTGTTGCTTGTGGTGTCTTGTATCCTGTCACACAGATCTTCTTTCAGCAGACAATGTGTTCCTTACAGATAAACACGGCCACTGGACTCCTGTCCCCATTTCAGTTCCTTGTATCCCTACACTAACAGAAGCTGAGCCAGTGACAATCCTGCTAGGACACCCAATTATTAGCACACCTTTAAATAGCTACACCAACACACCCTCCTTGGTCAATTCTGCTACCCTGGCCATTCTCTGCATCCCTGATCCAGCCATTCTCCTTCTGCAGTTCTTCTCCTGCACTTCAGCCTCATGAGAGTAGCCTGGAGCAGAGCTACCAGGGGCAGGGGAGCTTATGTCTTACTTAAAAGAGATGGAAATAAGCAGACTTCAAAGGTTTAACTCTGAGCAAAAGTTTTAAACCTGCCAATTGTCAGCCAGTAACAACCTGTTGCCATTAGCAGGGAGGAGCCAGTATCACTCCTGGTGTAAATGGGTTATTTTGCAAATGAAAATGGGTTATATTGCAAATGAAAATGGGTTATATTACAAATGAACTTGGGACCAGGTCTCCAGATGTGGCTTCAAGCTTGAAAGGCTCTCACCCTGAGGCAGGGATCATGGCTGCTCTTCTGACAACTGTTTGTTTCTGCTTGTGTGTTGCTGTTCCACAGGGACACTGAGACAGGCATTGAGATGGCATTTCTGGGCACTCGGGCTGGGCTCATGAGGAGTGCCCTGTATGTGGGCTCTGAGAAGATTTCCAACAAGTAAGTCCCTAAACTGTATTAAGGGGTTTCTGCCAGTGTCTCTGAAGGGACAGCAGAGATCACCACCAGCCTTAGAAATGCTTTTGGGGAGATAGAATGGAAAGAAGCAACACCTTGATGGCATTTATGCTGATTCACAGAATCAGGGTAGGGAGCCTTTGTCTTCCTCTGGTCCTTTTGAGTTTTTCTTAAAATACTGTCCCAAAGTGCATTCATTTGAATGAAACCCTTCAACCATTCCCTGATTTCGGTCAGCTGACAGAGAAAATGCCCACAGTTACTACATATCCCCAGGACCATTTCACAGTGCAAAGGCTCTGCACTCCCATGCCCCAGCGACATTCCAGCTTGGCTGTGTTTGATCTTTCTGTCTCAATTCCTCTTCCAGATTTATGCTGTTCTGCCTCTCACACTGCCCACATGGCAGTGAGGCGTTAAGCGATGTGACTGACATCTGTCACATCCCATTCACTCCCTTGTCCTCTCCCTCAAGGCAGAAGTGTGTGTGCACTGAAGGGTTTTGACGTGGAAAGGGTAGTTTGCATTCTGTTGCATTCTGGATACGCAGGCTGGTGCATGCTGCTGTAGGAAAGGACAGGTCACAGAGGCACACCAGCAGATGGAACAGAAAAGGACCATGTGGGTGGCGGGCATTAGCTTCCTGGCAGCTGTTTCACTGTCCCCAAGTTCCCCAAACATGAGTCCTACAGCCAAGCTCTGCTGTGCCTGAAAGGTGACACTCTTCGTGTGTTTCAAGCAGTCTGAACAATTCAGTCTCTGGCAACAAGGGAGAAATGCTGTGTGCTGCGGGAGGCTAATGTGATGATTCCTGATTCCCCACTGCTCATCAGGAGCAGCGTTCAATGCTTTAAGCAGTCACAGTCATCACACTGCAGAGAGAGAGACCCCCACACACTAGACAGGAGGAGCTTCTGGAATCCCCTGAAAGGAAGGAATTGTTAATGAGGAATTATCGTTATGTCAAAATATACAGCAAAACAAGAGCCTGAAAACAAAGGGATTTGCCAGGCAAGCTGTATGAACCTCCAGGGAAGCAAATGGCCTGATTTTCATGAGGTCTCTCCTGAACACCCACTGCCTGTCTTGCCATGCTCTCAGGACACATTTTCTTGCCTTCAGAAGCACCTCTTTGCTCAAACACTTTAGTTCCTGCCTCTCTAGGAATCAGAGAATCATACAGTTTTAAGGGGTTGGAATGGACATTAAAGACCATCTATTCAACCCACTCTGCCTTGGCAGGGGGACACCTCCCACTAGATTAAGTTGCTTAAGGCCTTACCCAGCCTGGCCTTGAACACTGCCAGGCTTGGGGCATCCACAACCTCCTTCAGCAACCTGTTCCAGCTTCTTACTAGCCTCACAGTAAAAGATTTCTTCCCAGTATTTTACCTAATTTTCCCCTCTTTCAATCTGTGCCCATCTCTCCTTGCCCCATCACTACAGTTCCTAACAGAGTCCCTCTCCAGCTTCCCGATAGCTCCACTTCAGATATTGGAAGGTTGATATGAGGTCTCCTGAAGAGATGAGGATTTACACACAGTTGCATAACCTTATGTTTGGGGCGGGTGGTTTTTGTAGGAGACTGCCTAATCCCCTTTCCTCCCCTGCTCCCCATCCCCTGCAGTAACCAATGGCCACCAGCCAGCCGCACCTGTGCTTCCCTCGCCCACCTGCTCACCCCGCACTCCGGCGCTGCAAGCTGGGTGTCATTCCCGCTAACCCTGCCACCTTGCCCGGTAACCCTGCCACCTTGCCCGGTAACCCTGCCACATTGCCCGGTAACCCTGCCACCTTGCCCGGTGTCCCTCCCCACCGCCCAGCGCGGCCCTCAGAGCCCGCCCGGTGCCTGGGCCGGGCCAACAGCGGCACCTGGCGGCGGGCGCGGCGGGCGCGGCCGCCCCTCAGGAGCGAGCGAGGGCCCGGCCCTGCCCTGAGGGGACATCGGGGGACAGCGGGACACCGGGGGTGATCGGGGGACAGCGGGACACCGGGGGTGATCGGGGGACAGCGGGACACCGGGGGTGATCGGGGGGCAGCGGGACACCGGGATACCGCTTGCCCTCGCTCGTGGAAAAGCCTCAGGTGATGAGGTGCGGGTGTCCCGAGGAGGGCTGCCGCTCCTCCACAGCGTGAACAATGTGTTGTCTCCCGGCAGGAAATTCCTGACGCAGAAAGACAAGGAGAGCATCTTCACCATGGACCACTTCCCTCTGTGGTACCGCAGGGCGGCCGAGCATCCCCCCGGCAGCTTCATCTACAGCATTGTCTCAGAAGAGGATTCAGGTAACCCCAGCCTGAGAACAGAGCAGGCGGAGGGAAAGAGAAAAAAGCTTTTCACACCTTGTATCCCACACTGCGCCCATCCCGATCCCTCTACCGCTGCTTAGTGGGAAGTGCTGAGACCTGCCCGCTTGGCATTACCTTCGCAGCAGTGAGGGGTAGAGAGCTCATGGCCAAGGTACTGATCACAGCTGAAAGATGGAGCTACGGGGTGTGGGGAAGGCAGTCAGGAATGAGGAATGCAGGGCTGCAGAGGAAAAGGATGGAAATGGAAATGGAAATGGAAATGGAAATGGAAATGGAAATGGAAATGGAAAAGGAAAAAAATGGAAATGGAAATGGAAATGAAAATGAAAATGGAAATGGAAATGGAAATGCAGGGCTTGGGTAGACGGAAAGGTTTAGGGAGGCAGGGGAACACAAGGTACTTGTGGGGCTGCAATACACATGAAACACAAGAAGGGAACAGGAAAGGTATTGCAGAAGGAATGAGACACATAGGGGTGGCCAGGCTTGGGAGGGAACAACATCAGCCCTGCGGGATGACAGTAACAGCTGGCACTGGTGAGGGACCAGCAGACAGTCAGGAAGTCTAGGTCAGAGTGTGTCATTTTTTCCATCACCATTTTCCATCACAGGAAAGGATGGGTTTGTTATTGAAGATGGTGGAGGAAAAGGGTGGAGGGGAAGGCTTTTCCATAGCATTGGTGTCCTGCATCCTTCTAACCCTAGTATTAGAATATGGCATCTCTTGCTCAGCAAAGAAGTTCAAACACCAGAGGAAAGCAAGGAGTGGCTTTTCAATATCTTTTGCTTAGGGCTGTTGGTTCCTGTGAGAATGCAGGGCCAGCCAGGACCTCCTCAAAGGCTGGAAGAGAGCAGAAGAGCCTAAAAACAAACAAGCAAAACAAAATATTCCTGTGAGACTCCTCCACATAAGGCAGAAATCCCCTCTGTGCTCCTCCCTGGCCCCTAGCTCTCCATCTCTGTCACAGAGCTCAGCACTGTAGCTGTTAAAGCTTTTTGTGGCACAGTGGTGGGAGTCTGGTGGGTGGGAAAGCAAGTATCAAAGAGAAGAAAACCAGCCTGAGAGGCAAGAGATGAACCAGGATGTAAAGGGAAAGGAGTGGAAAGACAAAATACTTGAAACCTACAAAAGCCTCTCTCTCCCTAACACCTTTATCTCTCACTTAAAAGGCAAGTGTGGAGGGAGGAGTAGAGATGGCAAGAGGGACCTTTTACTCCCCTGCAAGCCATGGCATCTGCTCTTTGGAACAGGGTTGGAAAACCAGGCAGTAACACTCTGTGGGACTTCCTGAGGCAGCCATTACCCAGGCCACAGTAGCCACTGGTGGCTAAACATTGGGGTTGTGGCTTGCTGTGGCTTTCTTAGAAGTCACAGTTGGCTTTGGATAAAGACAGAAGACAAGTAGCAGGCACTGTTCTTTGTTTTACATGGCCATGGATCAGAAGCTTCAATCAAGCCCAGAGCCCCACTCACCTGGAAACCCTGCAGGCACCTTGTAAGAAGTAGCACTTGGCCTTGAAGACCTTGTGCCCTAAACTGTAAGGGAGATTATTAGTCTTTAGGGATGAGCAGCTGGGCCCTGAGAGATTGTGATCCATGGGATCGCACAATACACCTGGAAAGGGTCAGGAAATAATACCCAGTGCTTCTGAGACAGTGGTTCACTGTAAAGCAGAGTCCAGCCCCTTCCTTGAAGCAGAGCTGCCCCACATTTAAGCCAAAATAGGCCACCCAGTTTCTTATTAAACTCTATCAGATGCTCAAGTCCCTTTTTCATGTTTTCCACAAGTCTCCTGCTGTGACAGGAGGTTTTCATGTCAAATGGGCTTCTAATCATCTAAGAAGGAAAACCTCCAAGAGCTCTCTGTTAAGGGGGAAATCAGCAGGAAATGACTTTAGGTCATCAGAATCGTTTACACCCAGCACCTCCATCCAGTGTCCAGAAATCTCAGACATGAAAGGACAGCAGGGAGGCCTCTGCATGTCAAGTAGTACTGTTCTTGTAACCCATATTTTTCTTGTGTTGGGTGGGATTTTCTAGAGATCCTAAGTGTATTTTGCTTTTTTGTCCTATCCTCGAACTTCTAGACATTTGAGGTTCACCATAAAGGCAGGATCATGCTCAAGGCATGTGAGCTGTGTATTTATTTCACAAAGGTTTTACTGCTTTTGACACACTTGAGTAGGTTAATCTGGCTTCAATCAAAAAAGGAAAAATAATGAGAGCCTCCAGGCTAAACTGTGGTAGGCACTGAATTGTGCTCTGGACACACCTAGAATGATGAAGACAGACATGGAAAGCAGTAACAAATGCTGGAGTTGTGGGGAGGGAAAGAATCCCTGACCCATCTGTCTAAGCAAGGGGTTTCCATCAAGCATGCACGGAGGGAACCAGGTGCAGACTACATAGGTCAGACTGGCCTTCAAACTATCCCCTGGCAGTTCCCAAAGAGGTGCCCCAGCTGAAGCGAATCTAATCACTTGAAAAAAAAAATACAGAAATGGAATCTGCCACATGGACAATTGCAGGCTGAAACAACTGCACTGACAAAGAGAGGTGGGGTTTCAGTTGCTTGAGCCTATCCAGCCATGTGATGTTAAATGCCCCGTGGGAGCTCAGAGATCTGCACAGGGCTGGCAGATGTGTCACAGGACCTCCAGGATGCTTAAAGCAGCAGCTCAAGGATAATTGGGAGACCCCGGGGCATAAGGGAGTTTAGGCAACAAGGTCCCAGAAGAGTTTGTTTCTGAAATGGAGTGCACTCTGGATGCACCTGGAAGTGCTGTGTCTGCAGTTTCTAGCGCTGGCCTGGCTTGGGTAAGAGTTAGACATAAGCCTGGCCTTTGCTGTGCAAGTGTTGCCAGAATTACCTGTCCTGCTTCTCCTCTGTCCACAGAATTTAGATGCTGCATTGAGCAGAACAGCTCTCTGGCCTAAGAGAAGCTCTACATGCCCAAAATTGAGTAGGCCAATCCTTTGCACTTTATCCCAGAATCATGGAACATTTTGGGCTGAAAGAGATCTTAAAGGTCACACCCTTTGCCGTGGGGAGGGATGTCTTCCATGAGACCAGGTTGCTCAACTCCCAACCCCCCTCCAGCCTTGGACACTTCCTTTATGCTGAGGATGCCACTTTCATCATGAGCCACAGAGAAGAGAAAAATAGAATCTGCTCGTTGCCCATTAGGCTGCTTTTGTGTCTTGAAGGATGCAGCCCTCAAAATTCTGGGAATTTTCAGAGTTGAGGCATATGTACACACTGTCCTGGATGGGAAAATGTGTGGGCAAGCTGCTCCTGCTGCATTTTATTCCTCTCTGGGGGTAAGCTAACCAAGCCTGCTGTATTTGTGTCTTGACAGAGGGGGGTGGCCTGCCAAAAGTGGTGACAGTGAGCACGGCTGTGTCTGTGTCTGTGGATGGGAAGATGGGAATTGCTGCAGGTAGGACATTCTGGTTTCTCTTTTTATCTTGAATGAAATGGCTGCATCTTGCATTGAGTGTGGGAGCTGAGAGCTGTTAGCTTGTCATTCAAGGGAAGTGACAGGAGCCACAATAGCTTGTGGTATTGAGAACTAGGCTCAACAGAGAATAATGGAACAGGTACTGAATGGCTGACAGGCTTCTGAAAGGGAAATGGGCTGTTTGAATGGAAGCTTCCCATCTCCAGTGCTGGTGAATTTGTGGATTGAGACTCTTTCTCTGGAGCGGGAGTAGGTTGGGAAGTCTATGCAGGTTTAAAACTTTGCAGGAAATGCTTTTGGCTCTGGAACAGCACCATGTTTATGCATCGCCGTTGTTATCACAAATGAAAAGTAAATTCTGCTGGTGGAATGGGCATGTTGCTAGAACTCCAACTCAGACCTATTGATTGCCAAACTTACTGTTGTATCTGAGCTTTAACTTCCTTTTGGCAGACCTTCACTAGACTGCATCTTCTTTTGGAAAATTCATGCAGCACGTTATTTCCAACAGAACACCAAAGCTTTTGATTTACCATTTTCTGTACTAATTGCTTCAGCCTTTATGGAAGTACATTGAACTCAGAAGTGAAACACAGCAGCCCTTTAACAAAACAAACCAGCATTATCAGTAACCCTGGCACTATATCCAATTTAACCACTCAGCATAGGAGGACTGGGGTAAGAGAAGTTGTAGCTCTGTAGAAATTGTTTTAGACGTGGAAGCAGTGACTAAAGAAAGAGGCTGATGGAACAGGTAATGGAGTAATTGACTGATAGAATGGACACCCAACAACACCTTTACTAGTCAGTAAAACTATAGCAATTTAACTTCACCTGATGAAGCATTCCTTCATTTCCAAGATTTCAGTAAGTTCTAGCTGACAGTGATACTCTTTAATTACCACCTGGGCATTGAGAAAGTACTTATAAGCTGAAGGAAGTGTTATGAAATAGAACATTTCACTGTTATGCCCAAAGCCAGAAAATTATTATGAAGTCTGCCCAGAGACACCTGTGAACAGAATGATTTTGGCAAAGTTCACATTAATAGGTGCTTGGATGATAGAAACTGCTCCCAAAACCGATACCAGCTGACACTGTTATACCCAGCAGAAAAGGAAAGAGCATTGAAACCACACCAAGGACCTCTGTACAGCACTGAAACATTTTTCTAAGCCTTCATTTGAGAGGAGAAAAGAACATTTTTTTTGAAAAGAAGTTTGTTTTTCATGATCTTTTTCCTTTCTTTTCCTGACCTGTTGATTAGAGCAGAGGCACACAGGCAGTTCATCTGTGCTTTGTTCAAGCCCAGCTGGAAATTAAGCTGCTCACCCAACCTCCCTGTCACCCCTTCACCCTGGTGGAATGGGGAGGAGAATCAAAGTAAAACTTGCAGTTTGAGATAAAAACAGTTTAATAATTTAAAATTAAGTAAAATGCAGTAATAATGGTAAATTATGATGATGATGATAAAAATAATAATAAAAAGAGAAAAACAAGCAATGCCAAGATACAATTGCTCACCACCCACTGACCCGTGCCAGACCTCTCTTCCCAAACCCAGACTGGTCCCTCTTCTGGGTAACTCCCTCCAGTTTCTATACTGGGCATGATGTTCTGCAGTGTAGAATGTCCCTTTGGTCAGTTCAGGTCACCTGTCCAAGCTATGGTCCCTCCCAGTTTCCTTTGTTCACCTCCTCACTGGCAGAGCACGAGACAAGCAAAAAAATCCTACACTTAGGATAAACACTTAGCAAAAAACCAAAACATTCTCATTATGAATTCAAAACACAGCGCTCTAACAGCCACTGGGAAAAAATTGACTCTACCCTAGCTGAAACCAGGACAATCTGGCACTCAGCTTAAATACAAGGAAGGAAACTTTTCGGTGAAACACTGGAGCAAGAACAAGTGGCAGGAGGATCTGGCGCTGACAGAGCCATTTCTCTTCTGTCAGAAGCACTTTCCACAACCCCTGTGGAGATTTCCACCCACTCAGTTATGCTGAATACTGTCAGTGGGGACATGCTGTGAAGGGGCAGGATCCTTTGCAGAGGGTAGAGAAAACAGCAGAGGATAGGGATACAAATCATATTAAAACAATAACAATAAGGTGACAAATCCATCATTTTTGGAAATGATGCAGAACTGGTTTTCTCACTGGCGACCACAGAAGTTGAGACATAGAAATGAATTTTCAATTGCTTTTGTTCCTTAAAGGTACCATGGTCCCTGTCCCTAGCAGGTACATGAGGTTACCTGGCCACAAGCATCTTCTGCTACTCTCACACATGGTGGGTGTTCTTCATTCCTGGTTTCTTAGTCTTTGATGAAAACAACTCATCTCCGATCCGTGGCATGGGTGGGATAAATGATAGCATCAGGGCAAACACTATCACCCAAAGGGTCTAGAGTTCTTCATGTGCCCACCTGTAGCATCCACTAACTTCAGCAAGAGTGCAAGGATTTACTGAGGTGGGTTCCATGTGCTTGCTTGGGTGTCAGTTCACACCATGTTTTGGGGTTTCAGGGAGGAAAAAAAGTGCTATATTACCATTTGCTTTGTTTCCAGTAGTGACAAGGTTCACCATCTGAATCTTTCATACTAGTAGTAATTTTTTTAAAAAGGGCAATAACTACTGGTCACACTACCAATTTAAATATTTTTTTCTTGAGGATGTCAGCTTAGAGAGTAGATATCACTTCATTTCCCCTCACAGTAATATAATTATCCTGAATGGCTAGATCCCGATTGTAGAGGACTGTGAGGGGCTGCAGCAGAAATGATGTTGGGCAGAGATGCCACATCATCCTGGGTACAGGAGAGGGGTGAAGGAAGGGGAGGGAGTGTGGGGGAACACAAGAGGCAACTAGAGCAGAATGGGATACAGATTGTCATTGTTGTAATTCTGATGGCATCAGCCCTTACTAGGATTGATACCATGGTAATTTAGTTATGATACTACCAGAAGTTTGGTACCCAGCACTGGTTCCCAGAAAGCCAAATATTTGGGTAAATTTGTGGTTCCTGAATAAATGCGGCCACAGTTCTGTAAAAGGGGAACAACAGAGACTTTTTGAATGCCCCTATAAAAGAACAAGTAGTATGAACTGGCCTGTCATTCTGCCACTGATCATCACTGTCACTTGTTTGACTTGATGGTGCTTGAGGGGATTTGTAAGCACTTTGTAATGTTCACTATGCATGCAGTGAAAAATTAAGCTCCAGGATTTACAGCCGTGCTCGTGGGGAGGGAGCACCCCCAGAGCCCCCATGGGGAGAATGCCAGTGACAGGGAGCATTGGGCCCCTTTTCTTCTGGCAGATGAATGGCAGTCCCCAGCCAGGGCAGAGTAAGGCAAACTGGTAAAATCAAGTGTCCAGGAAGATGACACAGGCCTGGCTGCTGTCAGAGAGTGAGGGAGTAGTCAGATGGGATTAAGAGAATTCCAGTCTGGAGGGCTGAGAGAAGGGATGGAGGGGGAAGGACAAGGGCCTCCTTCCTCCCATTTCAGTCTGTGTTAACTCAGTGGGAAATCCTAGAATGTGTTTGAGGGCGAGTCCAAGCTGCTCCTCTTGCCATTAGAGATGCTACTCCACACTCCAGGTGGAGAGGTGGCCAAATTCAGGAGGGAAAGGAAGTGTCCTTTGCCGTGTCCTATCCTCACCCCTTTTCATCCGTCCCTCTCCTTCCCCCATGGGCCTGGGAGGCGTGCACAAGGGTACACACTGATTTCTTGGAGGTTGTGATGGAGCTAAGGCAGGGTCTGCTTGTGTGAGCTGAGTTGGTGTGGTCTGTTTGGTGGGAAGCCACACAGGCAACCCTGGCTTGACTATACCTGTTTCTTGGAATGAATATTATCTACCTGCTATATTGCAGGCTTTGGCACTTCAAAGCACTATGCAAGGATTAAGTAATGCCTGGATGATTAATTATAATTAATTAGAAGGCAGCTATTCTCCTGGGATGTCAGTCCAGTACCTTTCACGCACACTAACTGCGTTGGAAATGAGAAATAAGGAATGGTGATGGCATTCTCCCCAAGCCATGTCCTGCCCCAGATAGCACTGTCATCTGCTCCCTCCCGTGAGTCAGTAGCCTGGGGCTTTCTGATCCTCAGGCTGCAAGGCAGAAATCACATGGAGATGCTGACAGAAGCTTTTAGTGATTTAAAGCCTCAGTGAAACCACTGGAATCTGTGCAGGAGTTCAGCTGTCACTTTGGGCTGTGGATGACGTCTCTTTCGTTGCCTGACCTTCTGGCTGTTCAACTTCTGGGGCTGTCAGCTGGCTGCCAGTCCCAGCAGGGACAGGTAGGGTTAGGTTCCCTGCCATGGCTCTCATGTAGCAGGGATGGCAAACAGACAGTGGGGCATGCACAGGGTGCCCAAGAAAGATAATCCAAATGGGCACTTGGGAGATGTGGGTTTATTTTATACAACGTTTCTCTCCTCCGTGGATATTGGAAGTAGCTGTTCTTACCAGCAGTTATTGGACCACAGTGAAATCATTATCCCATGACACCAGCAATTCATGCAGATATATTTGGGGAGAGCCCAAAAGGCAAGCTCAAACCAGGGGCAGAGAAGAGAAATGTTATCTCTGTTTTGAAGACAGAGTTTTGGAACACTGAGTTATCAAGACCAGTATTTTCAAAAAAGCTCTGTACTCACAGCAGGAACAGATTTTTAATTTCTTTTTTTTTTTTCCCAAAAGAATTTGAAATCCATCAGTCTGAAAAGTAGGAAGTGGGGAGTAATTTTGCTATTTTACCTCTGGTTAAAATCCAGCCTCTGTCAGTCTGATGGAAGCTCTTCATTTGAAAAGCAATTCCTGGCCAGCTTGATGTCTCTCCATCTCTTCCTTGGTCTCCAATTTTGGCTACCTGCTGTCTGCTACCAGCAAGCAGGAACAGGAGGTACAGGTGGCTTTTTCAGCAGGACTGCTGCTGAGGCATCTTTTCAAGCTAATCTGCACACAATTCCATATTCCTACAGTTTTGTTGTTTGGATGGATAAAACATTTCATAAAACCTTCTCTCTGCAAAGTGACAGTAGCATCAGCAGAAGCTGTTAAAATGGACAGAAATAAGCTCTAATAGCATAAGCACCTTTTCCAAGGAAACAGTTGCATATAAACTGGAGAATTAAAATTATTTCACTAGGCTGGTTCAGAAAGCAGCATTAAGATACCCATATAAAATATGAGGGTAGCTGATCTCTTGAATGTGTGCTGCAGTATTCAGAAGGAATGCTGTCCCTCTTTTTGTACCAAAGGTTGTGCCAAAGTTGTCTCAGTGCAGAGATTTCTGTGAGTCCCTGAGGCATCACCAGGTGCCTTTATGGAAATCATGGTCACCCCAGCATGCAGAGGTGGGATGGATAAAAAGAAGGTAGACATCTCGTTTTCAGCCCATCACCTGCTATGTCTGGTCTCTGGCTGACGCCAGCCCCTTCTGGCAATCCCCAAAGCCTGAGCAGTTTCTCACACATCCATTTCATCCAACAAAATCAGAGACATCTGAAGGGGCCGTGCCCTGGAAATGAGTCATGGAAAGTGTTAGAGGCACTCGTAAGGCAGAAATGCTGCTGATTTCAGTGCTACCAGCAGCTGTGCCTTCTCCACCTCTCAGGACATCTGTCTGAAGGTTGTTATCAGTGGCTACACACTTGGCTGGCCTAAGGGTTGAGCCACTGCTCCGATGTCACAGTGTCTCCATGACATACTAGTGTGCCAAAACCAGTGTCTCTTGCACTCTTCATCCCTCCCATCTGCCTGCCTGCCACCCATTGCATTCTGCTTACACATTGAGCCTTGGGGGACACCTGCAAGCACCCAGGCTGCTTTTTGGGGTGTTTCTGGGGCACACACAAACTGTTCCATGAGCCAGACAAAAGTGAGGTGGTTGTGTTATTTTGCGCTGGCTCTGGTCTCACAAACTTTGCCTTTCATCAAGCTTTGGCCCCAGTGCTGGGTGCTGGGGCCACACTGTTCCCTTTTCAAAGCTGGTTATCCTCCAGCCAGGTCAGTGAACAGGAGAGAGAGCAACATCTGCCTGCAGAACTCCACAGAGATGTCTCCATGCATAGACAGCAACTGGGGACAAGAGGGACAAATAAAGAATGCTAAAAATATCCATGTGAAGCATCTTCCATAGCCTGCTGCTCACCCTGGCTAGACCTTAGCAATTTCCTTTTCTTCCATGGTGTTTGTGCTGTCTGCATAGGCTGTAACATCTTCAGCACAGGGACCATGCCTCCCCCAGTGTGTGCAGACATTGTCCATTGCCTTGGGATGAGTCCTTGCCTGGGGAAAAACCGAAGACAATAGCCAATTCTGTAGAGTAAATATTTCTTTGCAGTCTCTGCTGAGTGCCTGGCTTTGTACACTTTGTTCCACTTGCCAGGGAAAGAGCTCTAAGGGAGTGAGCCCTGCCTTAGAGCATGAGCCTCAGCCCGTGCAGGCAGTGCTTCACCCAGCACAGACCCTGTGGGTAGGTTCCTGTGTCCAGGCCCTGCCCTCACCAGCATTTCAGGGAATTTTCTCAATGGGACCCCCAACAAAAAATTGTGAGCAATGAGTTTCTCATTTGTGGGGGCTGGTGAGGCATCTGTCCCAGGATATCCTCAACCCTGGAGCCTATTCCAGGCTGGAGCTCCAGCCCAGGACCCAGTTCTTGCCTGCGCATAGCAGAAATCATCTCGGCTAAGGTTATCCATCACCGCTGCCTTGACAGCTCCTCTGATTGCAGCGGCTGTCACTCTTGAAGCAAAAAGGGCCCTTGACACTGACTCAGGAGAGACTTGCATATAGCTGGATTTTTTAGATTGGCACCCAGCGCCTTTGCCATGTTGCCTTTGCTTGCAAATTATTTGATATCATTTTAATTCTGAGCCGAATTAGAGCAGTGCATGGGTTGCCATAGCAACCATTACCTTGTGCCTTTTGGTCTGACTCATTGCAGACAATTACTCTTGCGCTCCAGGATTCACAGATGTGATAGGAGAAGAATCATGTGCTGGGCTTTCAACTTTTTTTGCTTTTAATTTCCTTCCCAGCCTCTCTTCCATTAACTCCTGCCTACCCAGCATCAGCAGGGCCCTGTATCCCCGCCCAGGGGTGCTCGTGGGAGTGTGTTGGATGAGTAGATAAATGATATGTGAGGTGCTTTGTGCGTGCATGTGTGTATCTGCATACATAAACAGCTGCTCTGCAATGTGTTGTGAGATCCCTGGGCTCCCTGGGTATGTGCACATCTCTCTGGGGATGTGCACAGACACTCAGAACCACAGAGCAATTTGCCCTTCCTCCTGTCTGTGATGTTTTCCAGGTAGGTACAGAACTGCTCCCTGTGGCCATGGGGTTTGACCCAGTGTGCAGGGGCTGTCAGTAAGCACTGGGTATTTAGGGGGACTGACAAAGTGTGAGGGTCATGAATGGTGCAGGACCTTCCATTTGAAACTGTGTGAAGATCCACAGGCTGCCAAGCAAGTGGCCCTGACACCCCTGACACCACCTAAATCTCTGTGTGAACGCAAGGCCGGTTCATTACCCTGCTCACACCTATCCCCCCAGTGCCCCACGTCTTTTATCCAAAGTGCATGGGGTAAAGTGCTGTTGTCTGTAGCCTTAGCCCAGGTATAGCTGATGTCCTGAGCTGTATTAGCACCTACAGTTCAGCAGAGGAGCAAAGCCACCTGAGAAGATGCTGAAAAGGATCACATGAGCAGGCTGTAGATGTGAGGATGAAGGTAGTAAATGTCACAGCAGAGGAGGTTATAGGAAATGTCTTGTATGATGGTTTAGCTTAAATTCAGCCAAGGCAGAA
The DNA here is from genome assembly GCA_013400435.1 of Pycnonotus jocosus. NCBI lineage: Eukaryota > Metazoa > Chordata > Aves > Passeriformes > Pycnonotidae > Pycnonotus > Pycnonotus jocosus. Next base: position 79,147 of record VWYP01004738.1, read on the forward strand.
GCAGACAAGTTTTGCGGGGTGAGAACCACAGAAACTTAGCAGATCTGAGTACAGCTCCAGCCTCCTCCTAAGACACATTCTTTTAGCTACCACTCATCCTGAATTCTTTTTCTCCTGCCCTACCTATCACTTGAGGCACAAATCTCCCTATCATAAGGCTTTGTAATGGGATCTGACTGCCATCCTTTTCCCTTCACAAGACCTTTTTCTTCTCTTCCTCTCACTGGGACACAGAAACCCCACTCACAGGATCACAGACAATTTTGCTTAGATGGCACCTCTACTCTCTGCTGCCCAGTGTGAAGGGTGTTCTGCTGCTGACTCATGGCACTGCTTTCACAAGCAGCAGTGCAAAGTCTGGATTGTGGGTCTGGATTGTGGCGGGGAGCAGTTGAGCTTTTGGGGACAGTGTGAAGCCCCCATTTCTGTGAAGATCCTGATTCTCTTGCCCTCCATCTGTCTGTGATGACAAGCAGTTGCTTAAGCTGGCTCTGCAAGATAGCAAAGAAGGCTTCCTTGCCTAGCTCTGCCCTGCCCTGCCCTTCCTTAGAGGTCAGAATTGTAAGGATAAAGTGAGGATTGCTTACATATCAAGCTGAGCTAGACCTTGCAAAGGACATTAAAACAAACAGTATAATATTCTTCAGCTATTTGGGGAATAGCAAAAAAAAAAAAAAAAAGAAATAAGTAGGGCCACTTCTGGTCAATAAGAGCAAAGTTGGGATCAAGGAGTCCATAGTCTGAGTGAAAACCAAAGACTCAGTGCCCAAGTTATTGATAAAGACAGAAATATCATCCCTGGGGAAAGAAACAAGCTGAGTGCTGTGAATAAGCAGCTCAAGCTGATTAGTGCACTCTCAGTGCTGGGCCTGGGTGCTTTCTGGCCCTGGGAGAGCTGGCATGAGGAAACACACACTTACAGCAAAGGGCTTTTTCAACTCTGCACATTGTGGTGACACCATGCAGTCCTCAAAAGGGAAAATTCAGCAATTAGGATTAAAGAAGGATGAAAAATAAGTTTGTCACTCTCAGACTTTTAAGTGTGACCTCTGCAACGCTTGTAGCACTTTTGAGGAGATCTTCAAGGAAAGTATAATTATTAGCAAGCAGTTAGGGGAAAAGGCAGTCAGGCAATATGAGTTTGTCAGTGCTGGATGACACCAGGCCAAGCCAACCTCTTTCTTTCAGATGATTATTTTCCTGGAAGGCAAAAGAAATTTCAGAGGTCTGATCTCTGTATTTCATGCCACATAAGAAACAATTAGTTAGTGGCAGGGAGAGAGAAGTCAATCTGGGAAGACAGCAGCAGCAAGATCACCTATCAAAGTCCAGCAAAATGTTACCTGTTACAGTCCCCATGGTCACCCATGGGATTGGCCTTTGCTAATATTCACATGAGACCCTGACTCAGATAACTGTGGAGAGGGAGGGAGTATCCTGATGATTCAACACTAGAAGGCATTGCTAGTACAGGGAGGGACCAGGGTAGTAGAGGAAGCCTTATTTGACCTTGGCAGGAGTACCAGAAACAGAATGAATTTCAGTAGTACAACAGACAAGGTCATATGCTTGACAACTAATAATAGAAATCTTCTGTAAGCTGGGAACTCTGAGAGATCTGGCAGAGAGCACAGCAAGCAGGACTGGAGGCAGTCCTTGTCTTCTGGGAACTGTTGAGCCAATTTTGCCAAGTCTCAGTGAGGATCCTCAGTGTGGATCGTCAGTATGAGCTCTATTGCTCCCTGATGCCCACATTAAATTCAGGGAACCATTGTCATCTGCCAAGACCTGTCCTAAGAACCTTGCTGAAAGGCAGCTGGATAGACCTAGTGGTAAACATATCCTGAGAAAGCTCAGGAAAAAAAAATGCTGGGATCTCCTGTATCAGGCAATGGTGGCATGATGGTGAGTCACAGCATGATGCAGTTGTGGACAAAGCAAATGCTATTCTAGTGCTTAGGGAGGTGTTCCCAGTGGGAAAAGACATTGATGCTGCCACCCAAAGTCCTGTGAAACCTCTCCTCTAGTCTGTGTTACAGTTTTGGTCAAAGGAATACAGGCTGAGACAGGAGGAGACAGGATGGGCAGATGAGAGAAAAGGGAAGTCTGACTGTGAGAGGAACCTGGGAGCACCCAGCTTGGGTAACCACGTGCAACCAAGGACAAAGCAGATAGGGTTGCTGTCATGAATGCAGCATGGAGGACACATTTAAACTAAAGCACACAGTTGTATGGAGATAGTGTAGTACAGACAGGCCAGCAAAATACTCAGGGTGCAAAACTAGAAATGGGTTTCTCTCTGTTAGGGTAATGCAGCTTTACCCAGAATCTGAGGTATAAACACAATGGATTTAAACTGGAGCTTGAAAAGTGTGTAGGAAAGTGGTGGTGCCTTGAATAGAAAGAGCTGAGGCTCTGTTAGCCTGTAGTCCCTTGACCAAGGAATAGCTGAAGTCCCTGGTCTCACCACGTCACAGAACAAAAACCAGCAACAAGCAAGGTAAACACTCAGGGAACGTCCCATTCGCTGCAGCATTCCCCTTGGGCACAAGGCTGGACATGCTCACCCTGTAGTTCACACAGTCCATGATTTTAGTCATGACTGAATAAAAATAAGTTTGTTAATGCACCTGAAAGCCTCAGCACAGCACCTGGGAGGCCAGGAGCTAGGGCTGACCTAAACCCCTCTCTCAGCCTTTGACACTGTGATGGTTTCTCTTGATGGCTTTGGGTTTTGCAAAGTAAAGAACAGAGAGTAGAAAAACCCCTGCTTACAATAACAAACCCTTAAAAAGCAGATGGGGATGTGGGGGCTGGTGTGTTTTGTGACAGCTGAATAGACCAGAGCAGGAAGAATCTGAGAAGCAGCTGGTCAGAGGCACTCACTGGAAAGGGGAAAGAAGACAAAAATAAGGGGGAGAGAGAAAGAATGGCTGGGGAATCCAAGACATTTATGCCCAGTGAGAGATATTTGAAAAATAACCATATGAGGCTCTGAGTGGATGAAAAAGTGGAAAATGCTGGAAGGGGATCATCCTTTCAAATAAAGGGCTAGATTTTCTCTTGCCAAAAATTGTATCAATCTGGAGGCTCATGTTTAAAATGCACTGAATTTTTACTACTGTAAAGGTAGGATCAGACCCATTTACCCATAATCTGCTTCCCTCAAAATTAATTGTTCGGGTTTTGTCCTAGCGTTTACATTTGCCTCCATCTTTAAAGCAGGAGCAATGTTCACACAGCCTAGTGAGTGTGCTGTGAGACATTCTTTGGTAGGAAGGAGTAGAGAAAAGTGACAAAAATCATGTAATATCTGCAATATAGAACATAGATACTGGTGGGTGAGGAGAATACTAGAAGGAGGAGAAAAAGCTGGAAGCAGTGTGACAATAGGGTCCAGTGTTGTCCCAGAGGTGAGAAAATGCTTTCAGTGAAAGATTTAATAAACTCAATCTGCCTGTTAAAAGAAGACTAAGAGACTATTTGATTTAGAGTATAAAGTGCCTCCACAGAGATAGCTGCTGGTTACTGAAGGTTTAGGGTTTTTTAATCTAGGGGAGAGAATAACAAAAACTGTGACAGAAAAAAAACAAACAAATTCAAATGAATTAGTAAGCTTGAATGCTAACAATGAGCATGAATAGGTATTGTCAGAAGACACCAAGGGAAACAATATTTTTCCCTTTCTTGAGTGTTTTTCAAATCAAATGTAGATGCCTTTCTGGCAGATTCAACATAGCAGCATGTAAATACTCACTGTTGGTCTTTCTACAGGATAGCTTCTCCAATTTCTGTTTCATAAGCTAAACAGATTGAGCTCTTTCAGCCTTTCACAGGAAAGCATTTTCTGCCACCCCCAAATAATGCTTGTGGTTCTTTTCCACACAATTTCCAAGTAGCGTGCGACACACAGAAGGTCATACTGGATGATCTAAAGTCCCTTCTGGCCTTTATATTCTCTGAATCTCTGCCTCTGTGAATTCATTAATGTTTGCAAGCTCCCAGAGAGCTGCCAAAGGCAAGCACTATAGAAATGCAAAGCATTGTTGTTACTCTGCATATTTCCCTGGAGCTGGTTGAATATCGCAGGGTATCGTCTGTGTGTATTCCCTCAAATGAAATACCTGCATTCCTCACTCCTGCAGTGCCCTTTCCGAGTTGATTTTCTGCAGCTGTGCTAACAAACAAGTTTATTCCCAAGTTGGGTCTCAGAAAAAGCAAATGTGAAGGGGCAAATCTCTGCCTGGAGCCCCAAGCAAAGAGCAGCGTGTTGTTGTCCTGGCCCAGAAGCTCCACGCAAGGCAGAGTTATTATTAGCATCGTGCTCTGCTTTCTCCTTGGCTCCAGGTGCCCTGCACATGGCCTCTGCCTGGCTGCAGCACAGCAGAACTGTGGGAAAGACAGATCCGGCCCTTGTTGGGTGCTTTTTCCCCATTCTCTAAAGGGAGAAGAGCTGTGAGGATGTTGCCTTGTCCCCCAGTTCCCAGGGCTGCAACAGATGTGGAGAGCACCCCAGAATGACACAGGAGATGTTTATTTACTCATATTTCATGCTGTAACTGTATTCATTGGTGCATCCATTATTCTTGGAGGGAAGTCTTTTTGACCCTCAGAAATCCCATGCTAGGACTTGCATTTATCTGGTCAGAGGATAGAAGCTGAGCCTGTGACCTGTGCTTCCAACCAGTGCTAGCAAATGCTTTTCAAGCCAGCACAGTGGGCTGCAGATGGATGAGATACTGAGGAGGAACCCTATTTTATATATTTTACCTGTTATATGTACAGAATTGCATGGTTATTATATAGGGTGTTACATGTGTGCATGAGTAGGTATGTAAGCAGGACAAATAAATTGGTCAATATCAAATAGGAATCAAATTATTATAAATTAAATTGCAGAAGATCACGGCCCACTCCTAGATAGTTCATGAACTGAAAAAGCCTAGAGTCATCAGATGAGTGTGCTGGCTTTGCTTTTTTTCCTGCTCTGTGTTTCTGGTATTATATGAACTGCTGAGTAGTATGTGTGTGCACTCCTCTACCTACCTGGCAAAATTAGTTTAAACTATGTGTCATAGACACCATGCTATTAAACAATAATGGTGATCCTCCTGCAGCTCATACCTTTTTAGCAGAACAGCTGCCTCAGCTGTGAGCAGATTAAGAGTAGCTGGATTCGGCTCCCGGTTTCTCTCTGAAGATCAGGCTGAGCACAGCAGGGTGGCTGAGCACAGCAGTGTGAGCAGGGTGGCACAAGGGTTTGCTCGTGGTGAGGTTTAACATCCTTTGCAGTTCCATATGCGTCAGGATGAGCTTATTCTTACAGCAAGGGAATGTGATGAATTGTGTACTCTTAGCACTGAAAGTGGCCAAGTGGGGAATTTAAACTTCTTAGCTGTGTGTGATAGACCCAGCCGGGGAACAGCTGGTGGAGAGACTCTTTTAGCTCTAGGGGTAACAGCTTGTGTACTTGGGGGTGCAATAGGATTAGATAGCAATTTCCATCCATTTCAAAATAACCTTGCTCAAGAGAGTCAGGAATCTGGTGATGTAGGAAAACATAGCTCCCTATTTATTACATTATGTTCTAATTAAAAAAAAAAAAAAAAAAAAAAGCTTTTGGAATCAAGTTTGACCTGAATATAACTCCATTGGCTCCTGCGTTCTTACACTAGGGATTAATTTGGCCCTTTCTACTTTTATGTAATGAGCTGACTGCCACAGTATCTTATCCTTGTTACACAATCACCCTTGTCTGGCTGTGTCCCTGGAGCATTGTGTGTGTGTGTTTCTAGATCTAGGGTCTCACCTTCACTGTGTGTTTAGTCCTAGAGCCTCACCTGACTTACACTGATACATTGTGTGCACGCTCACTCCAGCTTCAAATGGTGTGTACTGACAAGAATATATCTGTGGGAATTGAGGGGCTTTCTCCTTTGGCTGGCTGTGTCCATGTGGTGTTTGCTTCTGCAGGGGATAGGGAAAGAGTGAATGGTGCTATCAGAGATCTCATTTAAACAAGGAGGAGCATAGGAAAATACATTCTTTATTATTATTCTGTAACAACAAGCCAGAAATATAATATACCTTTAAAAATTTTCTGTCTCATGCCAAAGAAACCTCCATTCAATCATTTTAGAAAATCTTGTCGCTCTCCCTCAAATGGTAACAAAAAAGAAAAAGGAATTACAGGTGCAATCTGTTCCCTGCAAGGGATGTGCCTGCCTATCCCACAGGTGGATACGTGGGGAAGGGGAGCAGGGGGAGCAGGAGGGATGTTCCTGCTGGCCCTGCCAGCCCCACAAGCCGCAGAAGACCTTTTCCTGAGAGCAGGCACCTGCATGTGGCATTGGAGAAGCTGCCTGCAGCAAAGGGTGCATCCAGGGGGACTCCCCCCGTGCCCAGACACACCTGCAGGGACACCAGGAGCCCCTGTCCCCACATACCAGAGGAACCCATTGGCTGGGCACACAAGGAGCACTGGGTCCCATTCTGTATCCAGCATCCCGTAGAGCTCCATTTCTGCCCGCTCAGGATGCCGTGGTCCCTGCAGGGAGTGCCTGTGGGCAGGGCAGCAGCTCAGCCACACCAGGGCAGCCTGATGGGGAATGGAGAAAGAGCCTGTTTGCAAACAGTGCCATGAAGAGGGCACTTCCCAGTGAGCCCTCTTACGCTGCTCTGCGTGCAAAAGGACAGGTCCTCATCCTGCTGAGTATTTGCTTTCCAGCAGGACTCCTCTTAGCCAGCCTTCGTGTTTCACAGCAACACTCAGTTCTCCCCTTTCCTGTCTTCTCCTTTCCTGGGTGGGTTTCTAAACATAGCAGTCCCTTGTCTAGGGTTGAGATAAATCCAGACTTTCTGCCGTATAAATTAAAACAAAAAAAGGAAAGGATGGGCAAGGTCATCACCAGCCCCACAACACAGGATATAGAAAATATTATTAGCAACAAAGAAAAATTGGTCAGGGCAGGAGGAAGTCACAGGGAAGGTGCAGGGGAAGGAGGATTTCACACCCTCAACCCCTGCATTGTCCCCTACCTTCTTCCCATTCGTTTCACCTCTAGTCTGTTCCTTTAAAAACAGTCTCTCTCTTATCACACACACACATACACGCACACACACACACACACACATATATCAATCCCATTTGTTTTGTGCAATATGTCACCATTATTTGATGCAAGTAAAATATAGATCTATAAATATACCACTCTGACTCAAGTCCCATTTCAAGTATGATTGTGGAGTCCAGTATGGTAAAGGGAGAGGTTCCCCTGAGAGGGAGGTTGGGGATGGGTTTGGATCCAGCAGGCAGAGTCTGGTCCTGGCTTGCTGGGAATGTGGAGCAGCAGTAACACACATTACGGAGTCTGCAGTGCACCAGTTCTGCCCTTCAGAGCGGGCTACGCTTGGAGCAGATGGGATGGTTGGAGTGGCTGTACAGTACATGGGGGAAGAGTCCTTCCTCCTCACATTTCACCAGCCCCCCTCCTTCTCTTCCTCTTCACCACAGCGTGCTGGAAGCGGGGGGAAAGTGTGTGTGCACACTGGTGAGTGGGCTGACTGCTTCTCCCAGTTCTTCCTCTGTGGCAGCCTGGTCTTCTGCTTCCCTGAAGAACATTCTCCTCTGCCCCATGCATCCCTGTGTTGAAGGGAAGTCATGCTAAAACAGCACAGTTTTCATCCTGTCTCCTTGGCTCTGGTGTCCTTGGCTGGACCAGGAGGGATTTTTCCACTCCAGGCTTTGATTAATGATGTTGTGTGCCCATTGGTCAGTACAACCACCTGTGTGGGACCAGAAGGAGTGAGGAGCCAGGGTGCATTGTTTCCACGGGGATCCAGTCACAGCGAGCAGGAGGGCTGTGAGATGTCCAATAGCACTGGGATTCAGATGGAGCAGGTGCAAGAGGCGGTGTGCCCTGGCAGGGTCCACCTGCAGAGCATGCAGGGCTCTGAACACAGGTTGCTAGCACAACACCCTGCAAAGCTGGGCTGGCTGCCAGCTTGTTTCCTGATGGCAGGGATCACACCATCCTCAGGCACTGTGGATGCACGACCTCCGGTGTCATCTTCCTCGCCCAGGAATACCCACTGTGACGGGTTAGAGCAGGTTACCATGGCAATGTGCGCTCTCCCCTGGAGACAGCATTTTATCCCACTTCCAGTGATACAAAATGAGTCCTTATGTTGAGATCCTTTCATTTTTTTTCCCCCTCTCACCTGTTTTTTTTCCTCTGTCGGGTCAGAATGAGCTAAGATTAATGGGAGGCACTGCAGTCTGAGGGCTTTAAAATCTGGTTTGGGGGAAGCCACCCTATGTGACAGTGGCAGTGTGCACGGCTGTGTGTGTGGGCACACTCAGGTGCAGCTGTGGGTGTCACTGGACACCCCAGTGATGGTGAAGGGAGTGCATGGGGGCTCTGCTGCCTCCTGTGCCAGGCCCTTCCTGGGCTCTCCCACGTGTGCCACGCTGTGCTCCAGGTTCCAGCCTTCACCTCAAGACCCTCCAGAACTCTGCCCACTCTTTTTGGTCACCCTAGCTGCATCACCCTGTTCCACGCCCTGTGCTGGCCTCTGTGCCAGCCATGCCAGCTCCTGGGTTGTGTGACTTCTTTCTCTGACACCTTTCCCTAGGCTCACACTTCTCATCACGGCTTACACTCTTGGCAAGCCACCTCCTCCTCTAGTCTTTCCTGATGACCCACTTCTGATCTGCCAATCAAACATTTATAAATGGAGGCTTCATATCCTTAACTTCTCCATTTATTAGAGAAAACAGAAAAGAGATAAGAACACACCTTTTTTTTTTTTTCATGCTGTGTACTTATTTCCACAGACTGGTGCTGTAATCTCAATAACTTTCTCTCTCTCCATCCTCTCCTGCCAGTTCCCACTGGCTCTGCACTGTGGCTGAGATGTTTTTGTTACTCCTCAGTGGCGTGTGCATGTTTTTTGTCTGAAGCAGAAGGTGATACGCACTACTATGATCAGGGTAAGGTAAAGTGGCTGAATGTGTCCGTGGCTGCATGCAGAGGGCAGGTCAGCATGGGCATGAGTGATAGCTCTGCATGTGCAGGTAGGGTGCCTGGATGCCTGGAACTGGGACTGGCTCTGTGAGTGCGTGTTGGGATCAGAATGAGTCAGTGTGTGTGTGTGCAGGAGGATGACTCTGTGCCTGTGCACCTGCAGCAGATGCCACGTGTGTCAGCTCAAAGGTTTGGACTTGGCCAGGAGCAAATTGAGGGACACTGTGCTCCCTGGCAGTGAGTTAGGGTGATACAGTGTCCTTCCACCTCTAAAAGTGAGAAGGCCAATCTCCCACCAACTGCTGCCCTACCACAAGGACCTTGCCTCCCTTCTGATGTAATCTTGGCATCATTGATTTGTAGGGTAGGCAGCAACTTAGTGTCACACCACAGTAGTGACCTAATGGTGAGGCATGGACAATTCTGGTGTCCTGCTCCCACATAAGGTTTCCCACAGCTGCTCTCTGTTTGCGGAGAACTCTTGACAGGATACAGGACAACTCAGGACCGAAGCTGAGAAGATGACACAGGTTCCCAGAAGGTGCCAGCTGCCTTTGCAGCAGGCATGTGAGGGAAGCTCTGTGCAAGGGCATGAGGCACAGCAAGCACTCGAGGTCTGACTCTACTTTATTTGTCTGGGAGGGCCCAAGGGTGAAAGGGCACAAAATGGGCCTGGGACAGAGGAAAAGAAATTGAGCCAGATGCCCTGACCCCCCAGAAGCATGTTGTACTACTTGAGTGAGTGGAGCAATAGCACAGTCTGTCTGGGAAGATGTATTTTGGGAGGACCCCATGCTTGACTGCTCTCAGGTACCTTTTCTCATTGCTGTCCCTTCCTTCCTAGAACAGTTTCACGCCACAGAAGAGATTTGTTTTTGTTCTTCGTGTTCCCCTTCTGTGTCACCCATGAGTGGCTGCCTCTTCTTCAGCTCCCGGTGGTACTTGGCCATGAGGGAGGCATAGATGCAACCATAGGCAGCTGCCACCACCATCATGATGCAAACAATGCCACAAACCACCCCTGCAATGATCACAGTGCCAATAGCCCGGCGCACGCTCACGGGCCTGTACCGCTGTTTCTGAGGGCATCCCACACTGGGCTCCACTTCTGTTTCTGGGCCTGATTTAGATTTGGAAGGAGCGGGGCTTCCTTTAGTGCAAGGTGGGCCAGTATTGTCCAGCACTGCAGAGCTGTTCTCGTCATCCAGCTGGGAGCAGTAGTTGAACATCTCCATGGGCACCATTCGCATGTCCTTTCCTTTCAGCTCCTTGGGCAAGGTGCAGGCCAGCTGGTCGATTTTCCCACCTGTTCCAACAGAGATAACAGGAGTCAATCACAGCTCCATCCTATACAGAGACAGCAGGCTTAGATCCTCAGCTGGGGTGAGTTCATGGGCCTTCACTCACACCTGCTAAAGTATTTTCCCTGCAGAATCTTCCAACTGTGTCAGCTGGCCAGCGTGCCTCTGCCTAGGCTGGGTTTGACACTAGAGCTCCTGGTGCATGCTATCTGCATAGACCAAGACATGAAAGCCCTCTGAAACCATTTAAGTCAGCCTCATACTGTTTAGTGAGTTATGTAAGTCTCAGTAGAACCACTTTAGAAAAGGAGAAATTAAAGCAAAAAGATAGGACCAGGCTGTACCTTCTCAAAAAAATACACAGATACACATCCCATCTTCTGACAACTAATCCATCTCTATGAAAATAATGACAGATGTTGAAACAAATGCTTGAGTGAGTTTGGGCAGCTTCCTTGGAAGGGGAGGAAAAAAAAGCAAAATTATGTCTGTGTGCTTTCCACTGACTTTGTGACTTTGTGATATGGTAGTCAAGAAAAAGAACAAATCAAAAAAAAAAAAGTGGAAAGTGGCACTCATATGCTTGTTTGATTCTGCTGGCAGCAATGCATATTTCAGACTGCAGTGTAGCCATAGGCAGAGATAATCTCCTTGCAGCATGGCTGTGATCAGCAGGGATGTGACAGCTGACTGTTGCTATCCGCATGATTTGAGACCCTTTCCTACTCATTGGTTCCAGAAACAGAAGGTCAGGCCTTCAATCCTCACTCGTGTAAAATGTGCCATCTTTCTTTGAGTTGCAGCTCCTGAAAGCATGTCATCCCATCAGCTTTCCTGATGAGTGACATGTACCTTCCTAGTCTTCTGTGTCTCAAGGAAAATCTGGAAATGCAAACTTGTCAAAATGTTCAGTTTGAAATGATGATTTTATAGCCAGTCTCACTTGGGACCTGGCTTGTTAATTTGAGCTGTAGGTTGGGTTCTCCAATATGAGTTGCAGTGTTTTTCCTAAGTGTCACTGTTTCCTAAGGTTTTTTTTCTTTTTTTTTTGGCAGCAAACCTGATGCTTTACAGCCAAATCTGGCTTCTAATTCTCTCAGCTTAAGAAAGAGAATGGGATGCTTATTTCCAAGTGTGAAAAGCACTTCTTCTCTTTAGGCAGAAAGAGTGAGGTGAATTCATAATCCTAAAATTGTAATGTTACTTGAGGAAAGCTCTTTCTTCTCTCAAGATGAAAAAAAAAACATGTAATAGTTCAGATGAGAAACAAAACAAGGAAACAGGAGATCTAGGGCTGCTGGGGGCTTCACAGACTGGCAGTGTTGCTGTATGAAGGTGCAGTGGCACTAAGTTGTAGCAGGGTCCTCATGCTCCTTGGCTGAGAGCTGTCCTTCAGGTAAGCCTGACCTGCCAGTTGTATCTGCTCCTGTTTCTTCCCTGCCTGCCTTTGCTTGCCTTTCGTGGAAGACCAGCACTCCTCCACCTGCCTCCCGCAGCACGAGCACCTACCTCGGTAGGAGAACCACTCCATCCAGTGCTTGAAGTCTCGGAGGTTGCAGTCGCATTCCCAGGGGTTATCCCCAACCTGGAGCTGCTGCAGGCTGGTGAGAGGCTCGAAGGTGACCCTGTCCAGGCTCTGCAGGCGATTGGACCTGAGGGACAGGGAGCGGAGAGCAGGCAGGTCGTCAAAGATGCCCGAAGGAATCTGGGCCAGGCCGTTGATGGAAAGGTCCAGCTGGCGCAGCAGGGCCGTGTGTTGTAGCAGGTCCTTGTCCAAGGCCCGGATGCTGTTGTTCCTCAGCTGGAGCTCTGTGAGGTTCCCCAGGTCACTGAAGATGTTCTGAGGGAGCTGGTCCAAGAAGTTGTTGGATAGATCCAGCCTCTGTAGAGCAGAGAGGTTGGAAAACACTGCTCCTGGCAGGATGCTGAGTTTGTTGTTGAGAAAGAGGAAGGTCCTGGTGTTTGTGGGGATGTCTGAGGGAATGGAAGAGAGGCCCAAGCCACTACAGTCCACTTCCAGATTGCCACTGTTACACTTGCAGGAGGAAGGACAAGCAAAGAAGGACTCAGCAGCACATAGGGAGAGCCAGCAGCCAAGCACTGGAAGGTGAAAAGCAGGGAAGAAAGAGGGCATGGATTAGATCAGTGCTTTCCCATCCTCACCCACCACCGACTACAACACAACCCTCACAGCACGGCTCTTCACTGCAATGCCCTGCAGTGTAATGAGTTTCCTCACAGCTACATTCCTTTACCTGACATCCTGACAGCAGGACTTTTCTCTTAGCCTGTTTTTTTATGAACAAGCAAGTAAACATCCTTCCAGTTTCACAACAAAGTCAGAACAGTGCATCCCAGTGGACTTTGCCGACAGATACTGGAGCACTGGTATCTGTCAGAGGAGAATGGAGCAGAGAGTGGTGGGAGGTATCTGTTCTGACAAAGGACAGCTCTTTCTAAACAGACAGGATAGAAAGAGGAGGGACCAGCTCTGTTAAAGAAGTTCCAATTTTTCAGAAACAGATATGTTATTAAAAAGCTTTTAAGAAAAAGGAGAATAAACTACATTTCAGGTGTGCTCCTGCAGTTTGAATCCCAATATTTGTGATAGATAAGACTCAGATCTAAGACTCTAAATCAGGGCATCGTTTGCTTACTGTATTCACAGTGTGTCATATGGGCCTGGTGTCCACTTTTTAATGAATTACATTACATTACAAAGGGATGGCCAAGACAACTGCTAAAAAGTAACAAGGAGCCCCTAAATCACTGTACACCTAGTACTTGCCATTGCTCTCAAAACAGTTTCTGAATCCCATAGCAACCGCCCCAAAAGTATCTCTGGTGGCCAGTGGCCACTCCCATGCAGAGGTGGTAACTGGCCAGCAATTGTTCTTATTGAGAACTTTGGACACATTCTGGACCACAGTCCTACGCAAATCATGGGGCACACCTTGAATCCTGGTTACCAATTGGGCAGACAACAGACATGTAAAGAATAGTTTAAACCACACTTGACCAAAATTGCCCATGACAATGGAATGAGGAAAAAAGGTGTATGTTGGTAACAGACAAAAGCAGTGTCAAGAAAAGGCTTAACACAAACACACCCTTTCTCTTACACTATCAAAAAGTTAGGGTTGGACAAACCACAAATAAGCATTTTTTAGAGCTGCTCTGAATTCCAGACGTGGGTCCAGATCCTGCCAGTGGCACGAGAGCACTAGTTACCAACCTTCCCTGGGAGCCAGTGGCTTTTCAAACTCTCATTTTTGTGACAAAAAAGCATTATCAACAAGAAAGCAAGCTTTGTGCCTCTTGTCATTAGAGGAGTGGGAGTTATGTTTAAGCAGACTATGTAAAACATTTGCATCCTTCATCTTAGTTGCTTTTGTGGAATTGAGATCGCACAATGAATTCCACTATTCTTCAATGTGGGAAGCAAATTCAGCTCCCTCACAGCTTTTAATGTGACACGTTTGAGCATTTGACTAAAACTGAAGCAGGTTTGTCTGTACATCAAGCCTGTCCTCTCTCTTTCTCACCTTTCTTCAGAGAAGGCAGTCACTTGGGTTGGTAGAGTCTTTTTAGGGGTGAATGGTAGCTAAAGGGGATGCACTTATTGTCTCTCCTTCCTGAAGCCACCACACCCCCTCCCTGTCCTGCTTTTCTCTGAGGAACCAACAAGCAGGTGTTTCACTTCTTAATCCTAAAGGAATTGTGAAAACACTGCCACAACAGAGGGAGCCAAAGGAGACCCATGCTGTGGAGAAGCTCTGCCTGGAGCAGCTTTGCAGTCAGCCATGCTCTCCCTCTCTTCCCTTGTGCCACTCTCTAGAGTTTAATCTGACCCACAGCCCGTTTTTTTATAGCAACTTTGCTTCTGTCAGCATTGTTTTGCCTTCATACTCCAACCCTCTCATCCTGCACGGGGCAGGTTTTGTGTTCCCAGTGATCCTTGTGAGAATTGGCAGATTTGTGGACTGGTAACCTAAGGAGAACTACCCCGTTTGAATCCTAAGCTATTTGACTTTATTAAGGACAAGGGATAAATGTTCAGAGATAATACATCAGTTCTCTCTTATTTCATCTGTCTTTCACAATTCTTCAATAATTTTTTACTATCCTACAGTTGAGATCTCAGGTGTACATCAGCCCAGGCCATGCCAATAAATGTGCTCTTTTAAGGAGAATTATGGATCCTTATAGTGAAATGCAAGACAGATCTTTACCCAGAGCACCTCTGTGCTTGTCATGCAGGGGCTGGTGCCCACAGCAGAAATTGCCATGAAAGCAGATCATAGCCTATGGGCTACTGCAGTACAGGTACTGACTGGCTGGCTGATATTTAATTCTGTTCAGAATATGTCACACTCTTGTTGTAGGGAGAGAATTAAAAAGAATGGGAGCTAGAGTGGGGAAGGGAAAGAGCCATGAGTCATTTGAGTGACCCCCGTCTTTTCCTGGATGCTTAACAAAAGCCCAGTATTAATAATAGATTGGCAGCTGTGATGATGAGATAACAGCTGCTTTGTACACCAAGAAAGGCAAGAGCAGCCCATGTGTAACGCTATCCAGGTGGCATTCTGTTCAGGGCTTATCTCTCAGAATGCCTGGCTGCCTGCGGCGCCGACTGGGTGGCTGTGGGGTTCCACCAGTGTGTGTGTGCTGGCAGTGGCTGGCAGGAACAAAGTCTCAGGCAGCTGGCTGTGGTTATGTTCAGGAAATGGATGTATGCCAAGCTTCTGCAGCCATGTAGGATATGCCAAAAATGTCTTGTTGTTACCCATATATTGCTGTATGCTTTTGGAAATATTTTACTAAAAGCATACAGAAAAGAGATTTCGTTTTCATTTCCCTGCAAGAAGTGCATCCATGAGGATGTGAGCTGAGGCCAGGGAATTCATTGTGTTGGTTAAGATGCAGCTCTACAGGAAAGAGAGGCAGGGAAGCAATAGACATAACTTGAAGCTGTCTTCCAGCCCTACAGAAGGAGGGATAATGAGTGTTTTTGTGTTTGGGGAAGATCAAGTTACTTTGTGGGGTGTTTGGTGACTCTAGTAGGTAGCAGAAAGCTGATCCAGGTATATCAGATTAAGTCAAGACTCAGTAGCATTCCTTACAAATAATTTACACAGTCTAGTCTGTGAGGATGGATTACAAAGATGTTTGTTTTCTGGAGAAGGAAATAATTCCCCCAGCTTCTAACACCTGCAGCTCCAAATGTGACCAGGAGGACTGGAACAAGGGAAAACACAGACCTACTTGGAGTCTGTGCATGCAGTAGTGAGGGACAGTCTCCAAGTGTCCCCTTTACTCTGCTGTGGTCCCCAGGTGCTTCTCTGAGATGCAGATAAATTCCCAGAAGCCTCACATCACCCTAGCAGTGCCTGGTCTGCACTCAGGGGTACCATAGCAGCTGCCCCAGCCCACTGGGTATATGCACAGGCTGAACGTTTACAATTTAATTTGAAAGAGAGCTTCTTTATTTATTCCTTGATTTTCACTACATGTGGCAGTGCCCAGTAGGAGAATTCTGCCTTCACATCCTGCATTTCCTTCTAAAATCTGTTATGACTTTTGCTGTGAAGAGCTGGGAGCCTTGCTCAGCAGCCTGTGTATAAACCCCAAGCACAGAGAGGAGTCTGCAGCTCCCAGGATACTGATTTGACAAATGTTCGGGGTGGATCTTTGTGTGATGGTGCCTGTCGTGCTGTTTCTCACCTGCCAGGCCCACTGGAATTCAGAAGCAATCATCCCTCGCTGTCCCACTTTAAGCCCATCTTCAGCTTTAGAATATCACTCTCCCTCCCAGCTAGCCTGGCCTCCAAAGGAATCAGGAATTAGTTCAAACATCTCCATTCTTAGCTGTCCCTCTCCCCTGTTCTTAACCCTGATGTGACCTATTTTCTTCCCACTCCCTTGACAAACAGGAATGCTGTAGCTGGTACCTGAGTAGGCAGTACTTACGGCAAGCCTCCTGCCACCTCATGAGGAACCTGCTCCTCCACCGGTGGCCAGCACTTGTAGGCAGCATCGTGGTCTTCTCCAGCGTGTCTTCACATCCACCAGCCAGCCTGGCACACGGCCCCAAAGGGAGAAGGAATGACCTTGTAGCCTGCCTGCCAGGTCCTGGAGAGGGAAAGCAGAACAGATCAGATGAGATTCACTTCCCTGGGTGCAGCACACAGGGCTGAGCTCAGTGCTGTCCTTTCCCCTCCTCAATTAGTGTTTTGCCTTTGAGGCATCAGTTCTGTTTTGGAGGAGAAATGGAGGATATTTCAGGAGGGGCAGTGTGTGGAAGGCACAACATTAATTCATTTTGAACCTCACAGTGCAGAAATAAAACCTGATTCACCTAAGTGCCAGAGAGAAGTTTGTGCTTGAATAGCCTGCTACGGTAGCTACATTAGTCTCATGCTCAAGGTTAACCTGATGAATTGCTAAGGTGACCCTGCCAGGGCAGCAGACTCGGGCTCATTCCCGTCACCTCCACGCAGGCTGGTGCCACCTGTGCATCCTCTGCCTGACGCACGGCTCAGGCTCGCTGAGATCTGGGCACCAGCGGCTGCCAAGCTGCTTCTGTCCCCCCTCCTCCTCCCCCCGCGCCACCACACCCCCTCCCCATGCCGTATTCCCTACCAGCACTTCCTGTCTGTTTTAAGGTAAAATGGATGTGGTGGCTAGAGCAGCACTGCTTCAGCCTGGGGATTTCCCACTGCAGCAACTGCAGGAGCTGAAGAGCGAGCGAGCCTCGGAGGAGAAGGAGAAGGAAGGACCCCCACAGTGGGAGACTGAGTGGGAGTGTTGAAAAGAGAGGAATTGCATCTTAATTAGTAGAAAGAAAAATCCTCAGTCTAATTAGAAACCCAAAGACCATAAACTCTCCCCTGACAATAAGTGACTGACAACAGGTTTCAACTTCCCTCCCGCTTCCCTTTTGGATACAAGGAGGCAGGAAAAATGAAAACACCACAAACCCTTCTGTCCCCCTGCGTACTCTCTGACGTGCCACCCACAGTCACAGCAGCAGTTAGATGGACACATTTCAGCCAGAGTACAGAAATAAACCATTCTTCATCCCCTCTGAGGGGCTCTGACAACATCCACGGTGGCTATTTTAGCCGGGAGCTGCACTGCCACCAGGACACTCTCCCCACACACGTGCCAGGTGCCTACCTTCCCCCAGGCTCCCAGACTGATTTATTTTATATGGGAATGTAAACCACCAGGAAACATTAAAATCAGCATCTTGATGAAAATTATGAGCAGGTTCAGTGCCTAGAGCAGCATATTTGCAAGGCTGTTTAGATCATTTACCTAAATGCCAATGCACCAAATACCTCTCATGGTACAGAAACAAATTTAACCTTCATCCGCTGCAGCCCCCCGCTCCCCAAATTGAGCTGGAGCCCTTTCCCTGCAGTCCCCCCTGAAGGCGAAGCCGCAACAAATAGCTGCCCCCATTTGGTGCTTGCGCTCGACCTGACCGAAGAGACTTTCAGCCTCCCCCATAGAAACATCTCCATCCTAAATGCCACCCCTGAAGTCTCCTGTCCCCGCCTGTCCATATGGAAAAGGAGGATGAAAAGCTGCAGGCACTTACCTGGGGGGGTTCTGCCTGCAGCCACTTCCACCCGACTCCCCGGACACTGCCCAATTACAGCCTCTTCCTTCCCTCTCCCTCCTTGACTTTCACTCCCCAGCAGCAGGCTTTCCGTGTGCTCTATTTAACTCCCTACAGCACTGGAATAAACGGCAGAGTTAAGCTGACAGCCACAGAGCCTTATCTGCCTGCTGGATAGCGCCAGTCGATCAGCTCCAAATCCCGCTGCCAAATGATCACGTCCTTGCTCTCAGCATCAGGGGCAGCCGCCTGCCATGCTCTGCCTTTCCCTCTTCCCCACCTTCACTCCATCTAACTTTGTCAGGGTTATAGATAGCTCTGTTCCTTGTGCTCTTGCCTTTTGGCTCTGTTTTGTAACACCCCATCTGTATCAGCTGGCTTGGTTCCAATTAGGGGGGCTAAGCAATTTAAAAAGGAAAACCAAAAAAACCCCCAAACCTTGGGGGCTTTGTGGCTCGGTTTCCCTCTACGATGTCCCCTCAGCCCAGGCCCCCACTCAGGCAGTGCACTGGTGTGTCTCTCACCGTGCTTTGTGCAATTCATCCACTCTGTCCCCAGGCAACGATGGGGGCTGAGGGCAGGGCTGGCACACCCGGCCGTGAGGATGGGGACACGGTCAGGCTTTCCACCCCCAGCTCTTTCTGCTCTGGCAGGGCAAGTTCTGCTCTTGCACTCATTTCTGGTACCTCACGGGCGCCTCTTTCCCTCAGGCAGCACCAAGGCTCAAGCAGAGAGTGCAGGGTGGGAGGAGCAGCCATGTATAAATAAGCCTTTTCCCTATGTTTAGAATTTATTACAGTGCATAGTGATTAACACCTGTTCAGGCTTTAATGCTGTCTCCTGCACTGCAACATGCACTGAGATGGAGGGGCCTTGATAAACCCAAGATTATTTTAAAGCATGTCACATATATGCCACACTCCCCACTCCATAGATAGCAGCCACCCTGTGTGCACTCATACACGTGTTTCCAAGACTTAAAAGCAGCTACCTTCATGTACAAATGCACAGAGCCACCAACCTAGCTTACATTTACAAATGTGTGCACGGAGCTGGGCTTGCACATGTGCTGGGGACTCTTCTGTAACTCATATTTATTACCCTCCATGTCTTCCAGAAAGCTGCCTGCTTCTCCAAGCATACCATATGCCCAGGTGGCAGAGAGGTAGATTTGGAATACATAGAGGTTCTTGGCTGCTGAAAGGTGAGGGTCAATGAGCTTCTGCATTTACACTTTGAAGAAATATGTTCATGGAGAAATTTTAATTCCAAAGATCCAGGGAAAAAAAAAAACCAAAAAGCAACAAACCAAACCAGTTTCTCCTACGCATCTACTGCCCATAAGAACACTATACCCTTAGTGATTAATATTCCACAGTCAGGAGAGAGCAGGGAGGCAGAGAAGATTTTTAAGAGTTTCTTTTTTAAAGGTTTCCTCTGACTTGTCTTGAATTCTGACTTAATTAGCAGTTTTCTTGTGGCCCAAGAGATGCCTTCTGCTCTGCAGAGCAGCAGGCCAACTGCACCCACTGCCAGTGCAGCACTGGGTTCGTGTGATCTTGGGGCAAATAGCACCTGCCCACACCTCCAGCCTCTCCAGAGCAGCACCAGATGTGACTGGCTGCTTTCAGCCTGACAGCCAGGGATTTTTCCAGCAGTGAGCACTTTGCCAGACCTAGGAGTGCTCCCTGTATGCCCCCAATTCAACGAGACAGGCACTGTGCCATCTGTTCTGAGCTTGCCTGGCACTGCTTGGGTCTTGGGGCTCAAGGCTGGTCAGCACTGCTGGAGCTCTGAATGCTCTGAAGTCACCCAAGGGCTCCACAAAGCAGGCATTAGTCTTTCTCATGGGCTTTCTAGATGGTTCCTTCTCCCTAGAGCAACGTGTCAGCTGAATGCCCTGTGATCCATGGGGCACAGTGGCCAGAGCTTTCTTCCATGTGCTTGGAGTTGAATGTCTTTTTGCATTCTGGAGAAAACAGGGTCGCCTGTGGGGCTGGTGATGGCCTTTTCCTACCACTGTTTCAAATAGGACAGTAAAAGACAACTTTTTTAGTTTCAGCTCAAAGCAACAAAATGAAATCATCCATTTCTGGCCCATGGGCTCCAGTGGCCAAAAATACACCGAGCTGAAGTGCCACTTGGACATTTGGCCTGCTGTCAGACTCTAGAGGACTCTCTAATGAGGATTCCCCTAATTAGATTGAACAGCAAACCTTACTGCTGGGGGCAGGGGGAGGAAAAGAAGGAGGGGGATACAGAGGGGATTGTAATGACTCTGCAGCACTTGCCAGGACCTGAAAACTACAGCAGGCACTACTCCTGCCTTGTGCCTGCTCCTCTGTGCCCAGACACCAGCAGTGTTTGCAGTATCACTCCAGAGTTGGTGGGGAGGGTCCCAAGGAGCATGCTAGGAGAGCAGGGAGGGTTTCAGTTTACTGTATCCACATATTGGCTTAGTAACTCTTCCCGGTTCTGTGTTACCTTCTAGCCAAAGCTTCCCAGGTGCTCTATGAGTGTCTCTTACCATAGCTGTAAGGTGGCCTTATTTTGTGTTTAATGACCCCCAGAAAGAAGGCTGAGGTAAGAGCCAGTAGTGCTTCTGCTCTGGGTAGGTGGGTAAATCTGCCCCATTCTCCAGACAACAGCACTGAGGCTAGAGACACAGGTGACTGTGTCACTAGGATGAGACACTGTCAGAAACAGAGCCCAGCAACTCCTGTCTCTGATTACCTCTCCAAGTCCCTTGGATCATGGCTAAGGGATCAGACTCCGTTAACAGCCTGGCTTATGAGCACTGGCAGGGCATGTGGGTGACCTATATTGCAGAAGGGTAGGTAGCAGAGACTGCAACAGATGCCAGCAATAAATTATCAGAAAGTATGCACAGACTTTCATCCCTCCCCCACACGCTCCTTGATGGCAAAAGTCCCTTTCCCCTTTCCAATGCTGAATTGCTTTAGCCTTTATCAGAAAAGCAGCAGCATGAGGGAGGGCATGGAGGACGCTTTAAGGAGATTATCTTCTTTCTTTCCCCTTTCCTTGTTGCTTTTAGGATTCATGTTGTATTGCTATCATCCCATAATGAAGGGGGACAGCGGTACCCCAGCATGTAGTGACTAAAGCATGTTGTTCTGTGCATGTCCCTTCATCTGCCCTTGGTGGGGCAAATGGCAGCAGAGACATGTAATCTGTGTCTCATAATCTGACTACCACGCCACAAGTGTCTTTAGATGGCATGGAGACCTCCCCCATTCTTGGTCCCCTAAGAGGACTGTAAGTTGTGCAAATTCTCAATCCCAAGAGGTCACATTGTCCCAGTGACAGCCCCTCTCTGTCATTTCTTTGGAATGCAAAAGCACTCAGAGGTGGCAGAGAAGCTCAGCAGTGCTGTAGAAACATCCAGTGTGCATTGTTGCCCCAGTGAGCGTCCAAGCTAAAGAGCTGGGGGCTTCATTTGCAGCACTTGCTGATTTATTAATACATGTGTTCAAGATTCATTAGTGTTGTAGTGTCACAATCAATGGAAAGCACATTTTAAATTCATACGAGAAACCCAGCTGCAGAAGAAATAGTGCCCTCTGACTTGCAGTGATCAATCACAGCTAAGGAAAACACCTCATACAGAAAGCTGTAAAGCAAGTAGAAAAGGTGTAAAGGTGTAAAGATCTGCTTGGTCATGTAAGGGACTCTGGCACATTCCTGGCCTGGTGTGTATAAAAACCTCACCCTTTTCTCTGTGATGTGAAAAGGTCAAAAAGCTTCTGATTTTTAGATTGGCAATATAGGCACCTCTGAAATGCAAATGTGTTGCTGGTAAAAAATGTTTCTTCGCCAAGACCCTCCAAGAAAGATCAATTTTATCCCCATTTTATGGAGGGGTAAACAATGATGCAGGTAAAACTGGCTGCTGATTTTGGCTGGCTGAAATTTCAGCTGCCTTGCTTTTGATTCTTCATTATTAGACCACATCAGTTCCCCACTCACTCGGGATTTTCAAAGCTGTCAAGTGCAGCGTTTGCACTTGGGCTTGTAAATGCTCTCCTGTCCTGCAGAGAGTATTTGTAGGCCTTATCAAAGTTACACAGAATAAAGGATTTTTGGCCAGGTTTTCCCAAAGTTTCCTGACAGGCCTGTGGCAAAAACAGGAGAGAAGCCAGTTTTCCTGATTCCTCATTTCCTTAAGCAGAAAACACTATTTGCATCCCAAGCCTCCCAGACCAATGCACAATAATGAGACTGGGAAATTCTGGAGGGGCTGGAAATATCAAGGGCATAAAGCCTCAGCAAATCCTCTGAGAAATACAGAGCATAGGAAGGGGAGACTGGGAGGGTAGCACTGCTGGGAAAGACCCAGATTGCTGTGGAGATGTGGAATTCCTCAGGAAGCTGTGGAAGCAGGTGGAGAGAGCGGGATATCCAACCAGGAGTGACAGGAAAGTCCCAGCACAGTGAGAGTGCAGCATATGGAGGAGGCCCAGAGCAGCAGCAGGAGGAGAGCTGAGGGGGCAGTTGACAGGAAGAAATCCAGCCATGTGTGTGCCAGCATCTTCTCCAAGTATTACTGAACGCGACAGACCACGTGCATGTTTCCTCCCTGCAGAACGGGGGCAGCTGAGAAGGGAAGCAGGTGAGGGAGTGGGAGAGGGGCTCAGAGGAGGGACACGTGAGCTGACTACCCAGTTTCCTCCTCTTTTTCTTGCCACGGGGTGATGTTTTTGTTCTTCTCACACTGTTGGCAAAAATTGGTAACCAAGTGAGATATGAAGGGGGGTTCTACATGAAGGTTGAGATAACATTTTCTGATCCAGCCGGGAACAGTTGGCTGTGGGTGGTGGCTTGTCACCAGCCCTGCCAGTTCTAATCCAGATCCCAGTTTTTCTCATTCTCTCAGCTGTGGAGTGAAGAGCCTTCCCTACAACTTTAATTTCCTGCAGGGGTTAATCCCATGGTCAGTGGTAGCTCAGGCCCTTAATCCTTTCTCTCAGTCCCTTGACAGAAGGACTGCAGCCCCTCCTGCCCTGGCAGGTCTGAGGGAGGCACCCTTCTGCTCCCAGTTCCTCCTCTACACCCCACCAGCATCCTCCAGCTCACTGGCATTTCAAATGCTGCTCCCCCCTTCCTGGCAAGCCTACCCTGGGGGTGTGGGTGGGTGGTACAACCAGGAAAAGGTTGCAGGCAGAGAAGACAGCTTGGTGGGAGAATCCTGGTGCTCTGGTCCTCATTTCACTACTGCACTCACAGGTATTTTCTGCACTTCAGAGCTGGACAATGCTCTGAGTCCCAAACAATTCTCTTTCTTGTTTTCATTTGGGTGGTGTTCAAGAACGAAGGTGTGTATGGGCCCACATTTGTGAAGGATTCTCTGAGGGGTCAAAAATTTTAACATGGCCCTGTACCTTCCCTGGGTCTCCTGCTTAGAGTCAAAGGATGCAGCAGATCTTTAAGAGGGAAGGTGCCAGCCTGTCTGAGATAAGAGATACATTTACATGCACAGAGTAATAGGCAGAGGTGCATCCATTTAGCAGCAAGATAGGAAAATGTAAGTTGTTAATCAATATAAGCTCTGTCCTGTAGTGCTAGGCCAGATGTCTGTTAAACAGCCTGACCAGACTGCCAAATCAAGGGGCTTCCAGATCAATACCAAGAGACCCCTGGTACATCTTAAGGGGATCAAGGCACTTTAGCCATGAGCCTTTCTCCTTGTGGTTTCTCATTCCAAAAATGAGGCAAGCTTTTGCAAGCCTGAGTGGTCCCTTGCACACAAAAATGCCCCACAATTGCTTGTTTCCCATCCTTTGTTTCTGAGTTAGCCAAAAACTGGTTTTGCTTTTTTCATTGCCTTCATTTTGAAATACACTGGGCCCTTGGGCTCACTGGCCTTCCTTATTCTTGACTCTTGTTATTCTTTCTTCTGGTGGAGAAGCCAGTGTGGTGAGGAACTGCTGCCACCAAGGCTGCTCCCCCTTTTCCTCACTCCCCTCATTGGCTGTGCTTCCCTGGGTGCCAGGCTCCCAAAATGAGCTGCAAGGGTAGTGGCTTGTCACTTTGGCAGCTGGAGCAGGAGGAGAGAGAGGATGTAGAAAACACTAGAAAAATGGAAGGACTTAAATAGAGTCTCACATGCCCTGGGCATGTCCAGAGGAGCAGGGACCATCCATGCCTGCATAGTGGTGGGGCAGGGCACAAGATGCTGGCACTAAAAATCCCCTCAGCTCTTATCATAAGGAGATCGGTGACCCAGCATGCACAGAGCTTCTGGCAAACCTCCTGAGGAAAGGCTTGCTCTCATCATCCCCACAAAATGCATTTGTGCTGGACTCTGAAGGAGACCTTTTTCTGCCTTAGTGGGTTGCAGAGATCTGTCTCACAGAGTTGTTGGTGCTGCCTGTGAGAGCCTGGAGCTGTTCTGCTGCCCCTATCACCCCCCATCACCTTCCCAGAGCATCCAAGAGAGGCAACCCTGCGAAGTCCACACAAACTGCACGAGATCTGGGCGGCTGCCTTCAGCTCCAGGGGTGCCTGCAGACCTCTGGGACACATTTGTGCTTTTTACAAGCTGGGAACATTGCCCATAGCTCAACACGATGTGGTGACAGCTCACTCAACCCAGAGCTCCAGCCAGGATCTTTGGATGCATTTGGGTTAGCACACAGATCACAGCCTCATGCTGCAGAGCTTGCCTAGGCTGAGGAAGATCTGCAAATTTGATGTGACTTTAGTTTTCTACTGGGTTTGCAGCCACAGAAGAGATACCTTTATGGCAAAGTTGACATCCCATCAAAATTCCTAGAAGTGGTGTGGAGGGCAGGGCCCACCTTCAGCCCCTCTGCCCCCACACAGGTACCTCACAGCAAAGTCACAGCAGCACCATACCCTGCTTTGGGCAGCACTGGCACTAGGGAGTCTCACCAGGAGGGGAGAGGCAGCCCAAGAGATGAGTGCCAAGCCAAGTTGCCTTTAACAGCTCATCTCCAGACTCAGGGTGAGGTCTTGCTTTTTTATCCCTTGTGTGAGAGCATGGTTCATGGGGAAGGAATCTTCCCAGTGTCCTTGAAGTGAGGAGGAGTGTGGTAGCAGGGCATGTCTTCCAAGTAACAGCCTTTTCTTGCAGTCAGTTGAGAAGTTCTGACTTGTGTGGCTTTGTTGTAAATTTAAGTCTCAGTCCTTCCTGTGATGGGCGTGGGGCATTGCAGTGCATAAATAATAGACAGTCTCTTGTTTTCCCATTCATAAACATATAACAAGGAAATTGTCATTTTCTTTAGAAGAAGAAAGATATTGCCACATGATAAAATACACTTGCAAACCAAGGACTTAAATATGAGTTTATACTTGCCCAGCCTTCGTTCAGGCACTTGCATGCATGCAGCACAGCACTGCCTTTGCTTACCCAACCAAGTACTATTTCTTTTTTTCACAGGACCTTGTCCCATACTCGGTGCAAAGGACACATGATACTCAAGCTAACAATGAGGACATTGTAATAAATAAGGCTGTTTTTATATGGTCAGAATTAAATATTAAACCACGGGTTTGGCAGAAGGCCACAGTCTGTACATTCCTAGTTTTGTGGGTGCCCAACACAAGACCCTAGGGGCCATTTTGCAGAACTGCTGAACACTCACAGCTGTTTTCCAAAATGCTGGCAGCTTAGCCAGCAAACTGGTACACTCTTGAGGACTCAATAGCACTGAGAGCCAAGAGGTCCCAGGCTCTGGCCCTGCACCTGCTGCTCCCTCCCTGTGTGGCTAAAAGGGGAAGTCTCTCTTCCCTTCAAAAGCCAGGAAAACAACCACTCTCTCTTGCCTCATCAGGAGCATAAATTCTCTATCAACAGCTACAAGGCAACTGTAGCTGCTAACATCTTCAGAACACCACAAAACAATGAATAGTGATGTATTGCCTGCAGGGCTTGCTTGGCAGGCAGTAAACAAATAAAACAGGCACACATTTTGCAGTACCAAAAAAAACCCCAAAAACAAAACAAAAAAATGCACCAGCCCCCTGCTTCCCTCCTTGAGCACCATGTAGCCAAGTACCCTGAATGAAAATACAGTTCATGAAAATACAGCATGTGAAAATACAGTCCTACCAGTCAGGACTGCAACCCAGTGCAAGTGGCACACTGCCTCCAGTACCAGCATTTCCTAACTTTCAACTGCTTGTTTTTGCAATATGAATAATATATTTCACATAATCCAAACCCTCACAGATGAAGCAACTTTTCCTTCCATCTCTTGAGTCTGGAATTGAATTAGTTTATAGAAAAAAATGCACACCTTCTTGCTGTTATCATACCCTCGATCACAGAAAGCCTTTTTGTGAGCCAGCATTTCGGTGAAGCCACAGCAGGAATAAGGTATGTGTGACAAGGTATTTCCCTGCAGCAGAAGGAACATCCCAGAACTCCCACTCCCTCTTCTTTCCACTGAGAGCTGAGTGTGTGTTATGGTGTAGCACACTGAAGCATTACCCAGCTGGCAGGAGCATCCCAGTATGGTCATCTGAGTTATGGTTTGAGCCACCCAGGACTGAGAGAGTTGTCAAGCAGTGTAAGCAGCTGCTTGTAACCAAACATGGCAAGTGAAGGGAAGTGCCTGCTCTGTCTTTTGACTTAGCAACAGGCAAGAGCTGAAGAGTCACGGAAGAGCTACCCAGAAATGCCCTCCCACAGGCTTGAGCCTCTCTGCATCCTGTTCCAGCCTCTGTTGCTCCCTGAATGCTCCTGTCCAGGTATCCTTGTGGATATCCTCTGTGCTGCTGCTGACCCTCCCAGCCCTACTGAGACACAGCTCTGCCTTCATCAGCCTTCTGTGGTGCAGAAGAACCTAGAAAATCCTTTCTGCATCAGGCTTAAAAAAAAGCCAGAGGAAGAGCAGGAAGCTGGAGTAACTGAAAGATATCTGAGGTGAGAGTGCACCTTGCTAGCATGTGACATTCACTTTGCTGAGGAAAGGGTAAAGCTGTGATCTGGTATAAAATTACATAAGAAGGCTTCCCCCCTTTCTCTTTGCAAACAGTCCCTTTGCTGAGGATTTACCATAATTCCTCCAAGTGGACAGGATGCACTAACAGAGGCAGCACTGATGTCTGACAGGGAGACAACTCCCGCAAGCCTTTCACTCATGTGGAATAATTCCCTTGCAAATGTTGCTTGCCCACAGCAGTTAGAGGAAGATCCACCCCCACTCCCAACAGATTTGAGCGAGAAAGCTCAGAAGAAAAATGGTCTGCAGTTCTGGAAAAGCTCCCTTCTCCTCACTGCTAGGAGTGTCCCCTGCTTTGGCACAAGTCACTGTCTGTGTTTAAGGGTTCCCCTGTCTTTTAAGGGTTTCCTTCTGCTGCAATAGCAGCTGCTCCAGTCCTTCCCTGAATGAGATCTCAATTTCTCTCTCCATCCTTGCATGGCAGGTCAGACCCCCACAGCAGAGCAGTGCCTGCTGCCATTCCCATAAGGGCTGTGCTGGATGTGGCACATTCAGGTTACCTGACAGTCCACGTGGTGGGCCTGGGGCCCAGCTTGGTCATGACCTGCTTGGAGCAACAGCTTCAAATACCCTCTCTCTGCAAATTGGGAGAGCTCCAGTTTTACATGTCTCTCTCAATTAGCAGGAGATGCATGGACAGTAATAAATTGGTCAGGCAGAGGGAGGAGGAGGAGGGGACAGAATGCCCTATGTGGGATGTATGTGTGCACGTGTCTGTGCACGCGTGTCTGTGTGCACACACACACACACACATACAGAGGCTAATGTTTACATATACATATATATACCCCTGTCCACACCGTGCTTCACCTCAGTTTGGGACCTCATTCTCACCCTCTCCTCCCAGTCAGGGTTGGAAAAGGCTGTGAAGCTTCTCTGTGCTGCGTTTCACCCACCCCCCTCAGTGCTGTGCCTTCCACCCAAAAGTTCAGAAATCACAGGCTCAGCCTGCAGAGATGCTGAAAGCAACTCAGTATTTATTTTTGGCTCTATTTGTGATTTGGCATCCTTCACTTCATGTCCTGTGGTCATGTCCGTGAGCACACACACTCACACACTTATACACCTACATCCCCCCACCCTGATCCTAAGGCTGTGCGCTGAGTGCTGAACCTGTTCGATTTTGGTCCGTCCTTCTCCATTTTAGGTTTTCTTACTGAGACGGCTGAGTCCAAAATGATAGCCAGCAAAGCCATCACAAGTGAGCCCAGTGGCACCTCTCCTGCTGACCCCTCTGAGAGCCCCGAGGAGGGGACAAAAGGCAGGGCTCCCCAGGAGCTGCCCGGTACCGGGTGGCCCTAGCACCGAGTTCTCAGCCTCAAAGCTGCACCTGAGCCGCCTGTGGTGCAAGGAAAGCTGCCGGTGCCATTCTCAGGTGGGAGAAGTTGCTCCCGGCTGCCCGCACCGAAACTGGGCTGGAAGCAGTACCAACAAGCTCTGCAGCGGGTTTGCCGCTCTGCTGTGACGGGGAATCGCTGCCCGTCAGTGTGGCACAGGGGAGCCTTGTGCGCTGGGCTGTCTGGCACACTGCGCTGCCCCTGCTGCCACCCTCCCCCCCGGGGAAGCCGCTGCCTGCGGGCAGCTCCGCTCACCTCGCTTAGCCGCGGATGGGGGAGAAACGCCAAAGGGACGCGTCTTTTCTTACCTCTCTCAGGCTGGAACGGACCCTCCTGTGAGAATGGCAGCTCTCCCAGCTCTCTGAAGCCGGTACAATCCCAAAGCAAATCCAGCAGAAAGTGCCGCTGTTCGCAGCTGGACTCTCGGCGGAGCCTAGCTGGCAGGAGCCCTCCCTAGCCAGCCGCTCGCCTCGCGTGGAGGGCAGGGGAGCCGCACAGCGAGATGACAGCGTGGGAAAGGGGCTGTAATCCTCCGTAAATAATAAACAGGGGGAGAGAGAAAGGGAGAGAGAGGCGGGAGAGGGAGCGACTGTGCGCGGTGAAGTGACAGCTGGGGGTACATCTGCGATGGCAGCAGCACACGCACAGGAACGCGCACAGACAGTGCAGAGGAGTCACCCCGCCAGGCAGGCAGGATCTGCTCCCAAACACCCAGAGGAAGGAGCTCGGGAGGTTTTCATTCCTCTCAATGCATCCTGGAGAAAGGGCAGTTGCTGTCAGTCCCTGTCTCCCCCTCATCCCGCCCTTGCTGCCATCCCTCTCCTGATGCCAGCAGCCGAGGGGCTCGAGGAGGGCTGAGGAGATGCCAGGGCGGGAGGAGCTCCCCACAGCCCCTCGGGAGGTAGGTTGGTCAGGCACAGGTTACAAGAGAAGGCACCGAGCCGAACAGTTCCTCCCCTCCCTCCATCTCTCCCCTGCTACGGCGGATGACAATAAACTCAGAGAGAAAGGCGTCAGGATGAGAGGGGATGAGCCCTGGCTTTTGTTTAGGAGCGAGGCCAGCGGCTGCAGCGATGGGGAGACAGCAGGGGAGAACCCGGGGGGCTTGGGAGAAAGGCACCCCCTTCTCACCGGTGCGCCAGAGATGGTGGTGGGAAGGCAGTGGGTCCAGCAGGGAGACAACCAAGAGGTGCCCACGGTGGGCAGCACAACCCTGTGTCTGTGTCCTATGGGATTTAGGGAAAACTTGAGGGGCACTGTTGGGGGCTAACGTTACAGATGAGGGGAATGGGTGAAAGATCCAGAGTTTGTTCCCCTGAACTTTGGGTGCAGCGGAGAGTGTGTTCAGTCACACGTGCATGTGTCAGATGCGGTGACATCCATCAGTGACAGGCATTCCCTGCTCTCCCTGACATCATCTGCCAGTACAGGGGTGCAGTGAGCAGCCAAATCCAGCCCACTACTTCTGTTGGGATTTCCTCTGTGGTCTCCCATGGGGTCTGGAGCCTTCCATCCCAAAATCAGACCCCTATCTTGCCTTCCTCCATCTCGATGAGGACCTCAGTAGCTCACATTTGCAAGAACTACTCTTTTGTTGACCTATTTGAGCTGTCCCTTCTATCAGGTCCAGTATCATAAGCAGACTGATTTGGGCTTTTTGTTCATTTTAATTTGTCTGGAAGTTATCTTTTAAAGTAAAATTTTTAGAGGACTCAAAGTAAAATTTCAAGTTACTGACTCAAGAGGGAAAATAAGAATATTTCAGAAATAGGGAGTAGAGAATGCAAATGGATGGTATGGGCATGGCAGTTCTGCTGTTCTGGTGCCTTCCACTTGAATCACAGATTTTATGTAACCATTGGACCAGCTGCCATGAAAACAGGTTGTGAATGGCAAGGTAAATCTTGACAAGCACTCTGCAGGATGCAGTCTTGAGGCTTTGTTATGCCCTTTTGTTGTGCAGCAGGCCCAAGAATTAAATCTTGGGGAAAGCTCCTTAAGCAAACAACATATGGATAATCAAAGAGAGAAGGCAGAGACTGCAGATAGAAAGAGAGGCAAGCAGAGGATGAGCTAATGAAGCAGGCATGCTCAGCAGAGGGATGAACAGGTGGAGGGGAAGGCTCATCTCTCCACGGTGAGCAGCAGTGCCCAGCTCCAGGGAGGGCCCACTGCAGCCATGGCTTTGCAGGCAGGGTGGGAAATGGTACACAGCTTTGGGTACCACGTCAACAGTGATGCCACCTGTACCAGGTGCTCAGCACCGCTTTTCCTCCTGCTTTATTGCATTGCTGGGCTGCTGCAGTGGCACAGGTTGCTTGCATATGAGTAGAAATAACACTATTAGCCATGGTCTCTCTGGGGACTCTGCAGCGGCCACTCATCATTTCATGGACCTCAGATCTTCCCACTGATGCATACCCTTTGCCACCAGAGCAGAAAGGCTCATTAACAATCAGGTATTCTTTGGAACAAGCACAGAGGAGTTTATTCCAGGGGTTTTTCCCTCTTACTTGAGCTATAACATCATGCTTATCTCAGACTGAATCACAGCTTTTCTCCTTTCTCCTTGACCTCACCAACAGTGTGAAGATGTGCAGATGACTATTTGTTACTAGCACTGAGGGGGTTGATTGTGGCCTGCTTCTCCTCAGCTCCCATGTCTTACTCAGGTCACCCAAATGTGTGAATGTTTGTCACAGCCCATGCCAGTAGCTGCCACTTTCTGTCCCTGCCAGGGGCCACCAGTGCAACCCCCCAGGTTTTCTTCTTCATCATGTTGCAGGCAGCTCTGTCCAGGTTGGGTATATGCTAGTTATGCCTCCTGGGCAGAAACAAGGATTTACAACCAGGGGCTAAGACCTCTCTGAAGAACAATTTGAAGCCAAGTGTTCCCTCTGGCAAAAACATGAGCTGCTGAGTAAATCTGCATTGCAAGGTTAGTTATGTAGGTATCAACTCCTCTTCAAGTCTCATGAAAACTATATGTCCTGGGTAATGCTCAGTCCCATTGATGTGATCTGCTGTGATAAGGGGAATGTCTCTTTCTTGAGATGGTTTGGAAGGATGAATTTATTTAAAGCTATGTACCAAATTGGGTGCGTGGGCCTCATGGGACTCAGCAGCAACAGCACCGCTTGCCTGCTGTCATGGAGTGCCAATTTGTCAGCAGGGGCACCAAGCCAAACCATGCCTGCCACAGCCTCGCTGAAGCTGAGGAATCTTAGCCCAGGCCCGACTCAGCCCTGTCCTTCCTCCTTTGTTTGCATTCTTAGTCCTGTCTGGTTTGTGCTCTGCAAGGCTTAGGGCAGTGCAGCTCTACAGAATCATTCCTTTCCCCCACAGACAGGCAGTCAGATTCAGTTTACAGCAGGAAGAGCTGGATGAGAAATGTGCCTCTGATACATGGGATTTGTAAGATGTACCAGCAGTAGGAATGTGACAAGGACACTGGTATAAAACACAGAGCTGATGCCAGGTGCCAAGGTCTCTGTCCATGAGGCAAGAAAATATACCATTGCATACTCCAGTTTTAATTCATACCCATCTGAATTAGAGCATCAGATCATACTGTTAGCTTAAAAGCACCCACACGGCATGATTCAGATTTAAAGGATCTGTTCTCCCCTTTGAAGCTCCTAATTCAGAGGAAATCTGTAGAAACAGCAACACTTCATCCTCCTGATATTGGTGGTTGTGAAAAAAAGGCTCCAGATCTCCCTCCCTGTATTTCTTTTTCTCCCTCACTTGCACTTTATATTCTATTTCAAGGTCCTGCTTGAGGCTGTAATTCCTCCAGAGCTCTTGGATTCAGCTAGTTGACACACAGCCCAGTTGTTCCCCATCACCATGCCAGGCTGTGCATGACTGCACTGGTTATTGTGTGTGCTCACAGGCAGCCTACACAGGGACAGCCAGCTTGTCCTGTCAGGGAGACCCTGCACCTTTCCTTCTCCTCTGCAACTATGCCTTAATTCAGGAGCATGATGCTGGGAATAGAAGGGAAATTAAGCCAGGAAATTAGGACACACTTCATTAAGAAACACACTTACACAAAGAGTTCTGCTTAGCCCACTGTGGGCCCACTGTAGGCTGGGACCAGGTAACAAATCACTATTCATAATCGACACTTCCTGTCAACTAGCATTCCTAATTCTGTGCTTTTGTAGTGGCTTAGGAAAAATCTAAATCTCTGTGGTTCCCCCTTGAGACAGGTGGGTTTTCAAATTAATCCCTTCCTCACTGGCCTACTTTATTTCTGATTGATGCTGTATGGTATAGGAGTTGAGGCTGGGGCAATCACAAACATCCATTCTGGCCAGGCAAATCTGAAAAAAAGACAAAGGCAAAAGCTCATGCCACCTTGGGAGGCTTCTGGGGGATTTTTTTGTTGTTGTTGTTGATCTGTTTGTAGCTTCATAGTGTTTAGTGTGAGGGAAATCTCAGTACCTTGGTACAGTCAGTGTCCCCTTTTCCTCTCCCTTGTTAAACCTCTGACTCTCACTTGGCAGTCTGACTCAGTGCTTACCATTCACACCTGGAAGCAGGTTGCAATTGTGATTTCCATCCCATCAGCTTGGGTGAATATTTACTCCTCTTTTCCCAACCTGTATTTGTCTTTAATGCTCCTCTTTTGATCCTCCCCTCTTTTTGTTTCCTGCAGCGGTGGGTGTGCAAATAAAGCTGGATTTGCTCCAACGCAAGTTTTGGATGGCCATGCAACAGGTAGGAGCGTCAGCAACCATGCAGAGACACAATTTAATGCTCTCCGTCAGCAAGGTCAATGCTATGTTACATCACCTGCAATGGCATTTTAATGAGGGTTTTTGTGGAATTCATATTAAAAGATTTATGAAGTAGATTAGTTTGAAGTCACACATTTCTGTAATCCTTTGACGGCACTAATGCCGTGTGAGCCACGAGTCTGTTCTGCAGATGCCGTGGTGACAGTGTCAGCATCCTCGCCTGGCATTAGCTCTGCTGCATGTGACACATTTAATTGTGGAAATATGCTTGTGCTCATTCAGCCTTCCAGAAACCTCATGGAAATCTGCAATTTTGGGCACACAGAAAAAAAGCTACTGCCTTCTCTTATCATCTTGGTAATTATAACAAATGCTACCAGCTTGCCAAAATAAAATTTATTTGCTCCAGGGATAAGCTTTTGGTGTTGTCCTAATATTAGATATTCTTCTGGACTGGAAAAAGTGGAATAATTAAAACAACTCCCCTGATCTGGGGAGCAAAAAAAATGAAACACCTTTCTCTTACCACCCAGGGGCTTTCTCCCTAGGCTTTGCTTTCAGGGAGGTCTAGTGGAGGGGTGAGCATGACAGGACTGTAGCAGCACACAGCAGAAGTGGCTCTCTGCTGTCAGGAGAGGGAACTGTCATCAGACAGGGATGACAGAGAAGGTAGGAGGGCAGGAAGCTGCTCTGTGGAGGCAGGAGCATCCTCACAGGTGGGAGATCACACAAACCCAACCTGAGCTAAAAAGATTTCTGCAAAGCACATGAGCACATCCTGAAACGGCAACAGAGAGCTTCATTTTAAAAACCCTGCTCAGGGCCATACCCAGGCAGTTCTCACAAAAGAAGCCCTCATGACTGTTAAGTGAAGCTGGGAGGCCTTATCAGAACTAGTGAAGGAGGCCTGTGTGCCAAGTGGCTGCCAGCCGTGGCCCTGGTAGGTGCTGGTGTGAAAAAAGGCTCCATGTGGTTTCCCAGGATGTGGGCACTGTTGGACAGAGGAATGACTAACAGATTCTGTTTTCTCTCTCTCCCCTGCCTCACTGATGCTGTGCTGCTCTGGATGTCCACACTGCCTCCCAGCCCAATGACACTGATGTAAGTAGACAAAAGCTGGGGACAGGGAGGCATCCTGGCATGCCTCGCCACAGCTTGGCTTCCTGATTGTGTCATTTGTGTGCCAGCATATTATAGGCACTGTCCCTTGTGTGTAGCCACTGGAGAGGGTCCAAACCTGTCACAGGCTGTGTTTGTCTTCACAGTAATTAAATGTCTTTGGCAAAGCTCAAAGTGCTCTGGGTCACAGGGACCTGACCAACAGCAGGAGGATGCTGTGAGGGAGGCTGGTCTCTGAGGAGGGATCTGTGCCCATGAAGCAGCAGATGTGGTCTCAGAGCAGCCAGGGAGCAGAGGCTCAGTTCTGCCCCATCTCAGGGGCTCCCTGCAAGCTGCCAGTGCTCACAAACCAGGATGCTGGCTGTGGTGCTGCTGCTGTATGGCCAGCCCAGCACCAGGCACTGCTGGAACTTCTCCAGGTCTGGAAGTGCAGTGGCAGTGAGACTCAGCCCTCACACTGCTGAGGAAGATGTGTGAGACACGAGCCCTTCTTGTGGAAAATCCCTGTGGTTCACCTGGGTTTCTGTTCTGATATCTGAACCCTGGGCTCTCTATTTATTATCCCTCAGGGCCATAACTGTGGTTTGTTGTGACCATGTTTCTCTGCTGACCAAAGGAAGGAACCTGCCAGGGTGAAGCACAGGCCACCTCTGGGAATACATCCAGGGAAATAAAACAACCATGTGCTGCTTTGTGGTGAGGCAGGGGTGAGATGGTGTTTGCAACTGTGGATAAAGGAATTTTTTTAAACCATCATCCCTAGAGTCTCAAAAAGCCAGCTGGATTCAGAACATGTGATATTGCAAAGCTGTGGGATTTGAAACAAACTCAGGCATCTCCATACCTCCTCTGAAGTTGAACAGAGGGACAGAAAACCGGTTTTGTTCTGCAAAACTCAAGGGGAGAAACAAATTCTAACTGAAACTTACAGTCTTCTTGTGGTCTGGAATGGCCAATTTACCTCTTGTTACTGAGAATCACCCAGAAAGGGGGTTGGATTTTATGTCTAAGGGTTTTGAGAAAATAATGGGTAGCTGGCTGAGAGCAGACAGGCTATGTGTTATCCCAGTGTCCTTCCCTGACCCAGAAAACCTCTGGCAGGAAGGGGACTCCATGCACAGAAAAGGCAGCACCGTGTCAGCTTTCCTCCCTCTGCTACTGGAGAAAACAGAATTAAAAAATAACACAAAGAGACAGACACATGCAGCCACGGCAAACTCTGAACAATTATGAAATCAATAAGCACCTGAAGGGCTTTGTTACTCAGCACTTAACCCCTCGTGTCCCCACCCAGTTCAGTGTTGTGAAACACATGTCAAGTCCACTACGCAGAAATTCTAAATGAAAGAAGTGGATGGTGCCTTGGGCTACATGTGCACCATTCACATCCTATTTTATCATTAGCTGTCTGGAGAATAAAGAAACCAACAGCAACAACAACAACAAAAAATCCCTGCCTGAGAAGAACCCTGATCTAAAATACCATGCTATGTTCTTAGTCCAGATACTAACAGATGCTGAAATGCATGCTGGTTTCTCCCTGGTGCACAATAACCTTTGCTTTCACCCTTTCTTTACTCCAAGCCTCCTCTGCTTGGACTGCACAGGTCCTGCTGGGAGCATGTCAGGGAGGCAGGTGCAGGATCTGAGCCCTCAGGAAAGGGGTTGTTGCTCATAGAAGAGGAGAGCTGGAGTGGCTGACCTGGGGTGGTACCTGTGCATGCTGTCAAGCTTGTCCTGGTGGAAATGCCAGCTGAATTGCAGAGCTGTCTGGGGTCCTGTTCTGGAAACCTTCAGCCCAGCAGTCCCAAGGGGGAGGCAGTACGATGAGCTTGTCAAGTGCTGAGGGATACAGTCAGTGCAGGTGGCTCCAGGTGCAGCTGCAGGTTGAGCTCTGGGAGCCCCAGGCAAGAAAGAGGCTGTGAACTGGCACTGACCCTTGCACAACAAGGGGCACCAAAGGGACATGTGGCACAGCCAGGTGTCTGGCCACCTGGAGACACAGCAGGAGCAGATGTCTCATCAGGATGACCCCAGACGATCACACGCAGGGACTATGAGGGTATAAAAGCCTCAAAAATTCGTTTGTTCAGGGCCCCTTCTCAGAGGCACCAGCTTGAGCTCTTTCTGTGTTGCTGCACCATTGATAAATTGCTTTAAGGTTCTGGATGTCTGAAAGCCTGCTATGGGAAACCTGCAGTTGAACGAGTAAGGAAAACTTGTCTGGCTGTGTGGATGTGGGGTGTATGGGGAGTGAAGCAGAGACCTGTGGGGTCACTGTAGCTGCTGCTGCCTCAGTCCCAGCAGTGAAAGCCTCTGGTGGTGGGGGAGTGACTGCCAGAGTGGCTCCTGCATGGTCAGCCTGGGAAGTTTCCTTCACACCATGGTTCATTCTCTGCTCTCCCTTTGCAGTGCAGTGGCTTGGACGGTGCCTGTCCACTCAGCTGTCAGGATGATGTAAGTTGCCTTGGTTTCTTCTCTGTACCTGTGATGGATATGATTGACCACCTGCTCTGTGGACATCTCTGTCTCCCAAAAAAAGGCATTGCCTGTTGTCTCCTCACCAGAAGTTGCACAGCTGGGGCAGGACCTCATACTAATGAGCCAAATCTGCAGTTTAGGTCTTCCCCCCAGCTGGGCTAGGGCAGAGATGCTGGGATTCCAGCCAGTGAAAGTCTATCTCCTTTCAATCTATCTCCCTGGCATCCCAGATGTTAAAAAAAATTGTGCCTGTCAGCATGACATGCATGCTGGACACCTCTCTTTGTGTTTATGCCACTGCTTCAGCCTTTGCATCAGGAATATGTGGGACAGGAGATCCTCTGCCCTGAAAAGTGAGATCAGTAGAGATTTTTTTTGTTGTATGTTCATGTAGGATTTTCTCTCCTTCCTAGTTTTTCCCTGCAAGACCTAAAGGCTTTCATCTATACTCTGTGCCTCCATTTCCTGCTTTGTAAAACAAAAATGAGATCAGCACTGATACTCAGTGGGTTATTTCGTGAGTGGTTATAAAACCCTGAAATCTGAAGCTGGAAAGCATTAAATACTACATTACTAAAGAGAAGAGCACTCCAAATATCCTGTCTCTTCCTGAAGGATGTCTGGCCTTAAGTGTGGCTCACAGCCTGCTAGGCCTGCACAGAGCCCTGGCTAGAGACAATCTCTGTCACAGCTCATGAACTCACTACCTCAAAATGGAGGCAGAGAGGGAAAAGAATTGTGTCAAACTCGTGGTAGCCGAGCTGTGGGGCTTGGCACAGAGATGCTGAGGCTGTTGCCATCATCACAAACCCACACTGCTCCATCCTGAACACAAACAAGGGAAAAGCCATCTTTAATATTGCTTCTCTTCCATCCCTGCAGATTCTGAACTGCTTCCTCATTGACAACAATGGCTTTATACTTGTTTCCAAAATACCTGAAGAGGTAAGGGGGCATAAGAGAAGGAGGAGAGTGAGATTTGCTTGTTCCTGAATAACCCCTCAGAGCTGGTTAAAACAAATGAATTTGAATTGTGTAATAGGGGTGGCTGTGGTGTAATTAAATTCAACTGTGCTGTGAGGGGGAAGGCTCCCAGCAGAGTGACAGCACATCCTAGGTGAGGAAGGAGTTTGCAGTGATAAGGAAGGAACTAGTCAAAATATCTTTTGATCAGAAAAAAAGGAAATTAGACTCCGTTCCCTTGGCACAGATGCTATTGAAGGATGATCTGAGACANNNNAGGGAAGGGAAGGGAAGGGAAGGGAAGGGAAGGGAAGGGAAGGGAAGGGAGCAGCAATTTTGAGTGCTTCTGAAGTCAAAGCAGGTGTTCTTAAGGAAAGGAAACTGAGGGGATGATAGGAGCAAAATGCTAAAGGCAAAAAATGAAGACAAAATAATTTAAGCAAATTGGAAACAGGAACACACCTAAAGAACTGGAGAATTCACTGGACTTGCAGAGGAGAAAGGAGCAAGGGAAAAGGCTCAGAATAGAAATAAAAATAGGATGTGTGGTTTCATGGCCATTTCTAGAGAGCTGAAGGGGTGCAAGTTTAATGTGACATCCTCTGCAGCTGGATAAAGTCAACACTAGCAGTCACTGCATGGTTGAGCTACACTTTCCTATTCTCTGATAAATTCATCACAGAGCTACTTCTTTTCAAAATAATTAAACCTCACAATTCTGGACATCAGAAAGTGTTATGTGGGAACAGTCTCATAAACTACAAAGCAATAAGTCAATAGTAAGAATGGGCTTAGAAAAGAAATGGGAAACAAAGGGGTTTGTTACTGGCAGAATTGTGGAGTTTCATTAAAATTGCCATTGCACTGGAGTTAACACATGCAGTGTGGGTATTTCCAAAAGGCAGTAGATCCAATCCCAGAAATTACTTTCTTCAAGATGTGACAAACAGGTTGAAATGGAAATTAAGGTAACAGAACTCCCAGCGGATGTGATTGGCACAAGCAGCACAGCTTCCAGAAGGAAGAAACCTTATCAGCTATAGTTCTTTGAAAGTGTGCCAAATTCAGGAGATAAGGGAGACTAGATAACCTATTGCATTTCAGTTCTCTTCAGCCTTCAACTGAGTCCCTTACAAGAAACTGGTGAAACAGTGAAGCATGAAGTAGTAACCTTGATCTCAAAGTAGCTGGGACAGTAGAGAAAGAAGAAGAATTTTTAGATT
Source organism: Pycnonotus jocosus (assembly GCA_013400435.1). Taxonomy (NCBI): domain Eukaryota; kingdom Metazoa; phylum Chordata; class Aves; order Passeriformes; family Pycnonotidae; genus Pycnonotus; species Pycnonotus jocosus. Next base: position 117,959 of record VWYP01004738.1, read on the forward strand.
TTTTTTTTTTTAGATGGAAAACATCAGCTATATGAGTCCCATGGTTTCCCACCTGGACTTGGGTTGGTTAGCATATTCAGAATGGGCTGGCAAAAGAAAAAGGCAAGACTGTGCATTCTGCAGGCACTGCACAGTGAGTTCATAAAGGCTGAGATGAGACTCTTGAAAGTCACAGAGCAAAAATAATTGGCAACACAGAGGCACCAGGAGGGATACAGATATCAAGGGGAGCTTATTGCAAGGCATAACCAACCTCTTTTCTGTAGGAACGTGAAATGTGCCCTACCCAGCACACTGAATAGTCCAGTAGACGTGTCCCTTCAATGATGTGGTGTGCCAAAAAAAACCCAGAAAAGCAAATGCAACTTGAAAACTAAGGCAGGGAAATGCTGTAAAAGTTGCATTGGCTCCCTACTCTGGGAGGCCAGGTCCTACTGACTGATTGGGGTAGGCTGGTGGTTTTAGGAATTGCTGTTTTCTCCTCTGCCCCCCATGGCATTTTCAAAGATGCTTTACTGAGTCCTATGACATGTGTCCATCAGTAGAGACAAACTACACCCTTTAGCTGCCATGTCACCTGTGTGTCCTCAGCACTGCCCTCCTGGGTTCTGCTTCTGTACTTCTTCCTGCATCTTATGGAAAATGGGTTTTCCCAAAACTCATCTCTGAAAGATGTGACTAGCAGAAACATGGCATTATAGTAGATTTGGGTAAATTATAAACATTATCCACATGCCATCAAGATCAGGCATTTTGGCAAGCACCAGAGCTGTCCTCCTCCAGCTTTTACCTTCCCTGACCTCAGTGAGTTCACCACTGGTTTGGTTGGTTGTTTGTTTGTTTGGGGTTTTTTTCCTTCTGATTTCTTTATCCTGTTCCAGTTACTGTTTTTATTTCCTGGTGGCACCGTGAGCCTCCACACCATGAAACCCCACAGGGAATTCAAGGTAGCAGCACTAAATCAATATCATGGGTTCCCTAGCTTTGCCACGGGGATGTTGGTGCATGGGATCACTTGCTGCTGTGTGGCCTTCCCTGCCCTATCCTGTAGTCTTTCCTCAAGGCATCCTTTAACATAATGCCCAAAAAAATCCTGTACCTGGATTTTTGTGGGTATTTTGGCTTTTCTGCCTGCCAGAGCTGCCTGCTGCCTGCACCTCCTTCTCTGGGTGACCACATTGGAAATCAGAGCAGCTTCCTGCAGGAGCAGGGTGAGGACAGCGTGGCTCAGGCTCTGCTCTCCTCTGCCCTTGGGATGGGGGATCAGCTCTAATAACCTCTGTGTGAAGGCAGCAGGAAGCTTACTGGCAGTTGGAAACCGCCATGGAAAAGGGACTGGGGATTTTCATGAGTGACAAGTTGGAAGCTCCCTGCAGGATTACTTGGGGAAGAACGGGTAATCTCTTAATTCAAGCTAATCTCCCCATCCAGTCTCATCTCAGAGGGAGCAAAGAGTGGTATTACAGAGCCACGAGAAGGGACTGAGTGAGGACCAGGTGCTCTTGGAGGAAGGGAAAATAAGTGGCAGGGTCAGGCTGTGCTGCAGGGAAGGCTGCTCTGTATTTTCTACCATGTTTGCAGCCCCACAGCCACCCCTGAGTTTTTGGCTGCCTCTCACTGCCAGTCACAGGCACAGCTGTGGATCACAGGTCTTGAGCTCCCTCGGCCTGCTGCATCCAGATGTTCCCTCGCTCACTAAACCTCTTTTTCTAGGATTGCTGCCTTCTGCCTGAGGTATTTTGCAGAGGATGTCTGCAAGCTCTGCCCAGGTGGGACTCCAGGGGCAGGGTGCAGGGAGGCAGCCAAAAGGCCAGGGTTCCACCAGAGCTCAGAGCTTGTGGAGAAGCATGGGCTGACTCTGAGCCACATAACAAGGAAGTTGCCTGCCTGCCTAAAGCCTGAGCAATTTGGCAGATCCTGTTTGACTACAGCATCTGAGTGTACAAAAAGTGTAAATTGCTCAATAAGCCAGCAAAGCGTGGATGCATGTGAGCAGTGATGTAGTCTTTGAGTCATACATGCTCTGGGTTGCATTTCTTCCCTGTGCATAGCTTGCACATGTGCCTGTGCACTCAGCTGCAGGGGGGTGACACAGCATGTGTCACACAGGATGTCAGAGCAATGCTTCCTGCTGTCAGCCTCTGAAAGGGCAAGGGCCTGTGGAAACTTGCCCAGAGATGGGAGTTAGGATAAACACAGCAGAGGGATGCCCAGGAGAGCAGCAGTCACTGGAGGAAGCAGGATGTAATGAGAGCAGCTGTGCAAAATGTTGCTCCACTACTGGACCACTTTGGTTCCTGCCAAGTGATGCTTTTCTGTGCTTCTGCCTGCACAGGGTACCTAAAACAGCAGCAAGCTTTGAATGGCTGCTTTGCTGTTGGAGGCTAGTTTGCTCATGTCTGTCTGAACACACTCCCTAGGCTGTACTCTCACTTGCACTAATAGCTCCTCATTCTTATACCTATACAAATTATGTCCTACATGGGGAAATACAGCCAGGCATCACCATCTCTTGACAGGATGGGCCTCATTTGCAGCCTTGCAGTGGCTCCCTCTCCTTGCCCCTGTCTGCAGCTTGCACTGTGTGTTAAATCTCACTGCTGGGTCTGCAGACTGGTATGAAATGGAAGCAGCTGGCCTCTTCACCACCCTAATCAGATTGAGAGAGCGAGGGAGGTGAAAAAAGTTAGTGCTTGCTCAGGCACATTTGACTGTCTGAGACAATTACAGCCTAAATGCTCGAAGGGGAGTTGATGTTATGTATCAATTTATACAGTGAAATGACTTCTAAAGCCTTTTGGGAAGAGGCTCATAACCATGTAACACTACTGTTAGATGATTACCATGTGATCTTAGGTCAATCTGCCTAAGGGTTCAAGGCTTTTTTTTGTGGAAATGTCCCACTCAAATAAATGAAGTCATCTGTCATCTGCTAATACATGCTAAATGACTGCTAGCCAATCAGTGGAAAAGCAAAACATCCCAGATTGTGTGAATGCTTCCATAACACATGGGAGCTATTTACTCTGTCAGGACCCATGAGCCAGAAAAACAGACAGAGGACAGCTCATATCCGCACTTTTATTATTTACAAACATTTCATTTACTTGCCTGTGAACAAAGAGGTGGACTCGACAGGTTTGAAGCATTTTTGCAATAGATTTGTCATGGTTTAGTAATCAGGAAGGCCAGAATTGTTTGTTTGAGGAAATCTTTAAAGCAGCAGTTAGCAGATCTGAGATTGGGACCATATTTGAGGTTATTGTCTCTAAAGTATACATAGGAGCAGAGGGCCACAAGCTCCACCTTTAGTTCAGGCATACCAGCAGCACTGGGGGGTTGTTGTCCCCCCAAACGCAACTTAGTTCTAGCTATGCCAGTGCACAGGATGTTAGCTACAGGGATGGATGGGTTTGTTTTGTGTTGTTTGGGTTGCTGCCTGCTCAGAACTCACACAGCAGTGAGTTGTGAAACTGCATTTGGTACCTAAATATATCTGTACGTCACACTCGTGCCTGGTGGGCCAGCTCACCTACAGTAGCAGGAGAGCAGAGGCTTCCACTGTGGCCATGGGTAGCAGAGAGGCTCAAATGGAAGACTCAGGCATTCAGGTCCAGAGAACATGGATTCCCAATAACCTACAGAAGAGTCCAGGCTTCCAGTGAGTCAGCATGCCTGGGTCTCTGCAGCTTGAGAGTCTGCCTTTTTCTGACACACGCTGCAGGGACTTACGTGGGCTAAATAATTTCCAAGCGTGGTAGGAATGGTGCAGGATGCCCAGCTGGTGATGGGGGAAGTCCTCCCTCAAGCTTTCCAGCCAGCCAAAGGACAAAGCTCAGCATTGCATCCTTACCCTCATTGGGTACAGCAGGCCTCCAGACAAACTAGATCAGCTGGAGCCATCAAGCATTTGGAAAATTTACAGTTTATTCTGGTTTCCCCTTTTTGTGCTTGCAGACTGGAAAATTTTTTGGTGCAGTGGATGGCTCAGTGATGACCCAGCTGCTAAACATGGGCATGTTCAGGCGGTAAGTGGGGGATCTCCACACTGTACTTCTTGTTCTTCGCTGGTGTGTGGGTCAGAGCATGTTGGTCCCTCTAAGAAGCACTTGAGCAGGGAAAATGCACATGCTGATGATGCATGTGACTCTCTTATTCAGACACAAGAGCTCCTTTAGCTACCTGCCCCCTCTGCTGACTTGCTCAGCCATCATCAGCACACACACACTGTTTCTCCTCATCTCTTGTTCTTCCACCTGCTGCAAAACACAGAGAGAAGCTTCCATTCTCTGTGTGGCCAGAGAGCAGCTGCTTCTCTGTCTTTTCCAGGGCAAGACGTTATGGGAAACATTTCCTGGCATTTTAGGTACAGAAGGGCTTCAGTCCCTCCTGCCACTCAGAAAGCTTTTTGGGGAGTGGTTGTCTGAGAGCCCCACAGATGCAGCATTGCAGCTGGCTGACCACATTTCTCTCTGTCTTAAAAATACCTCTGTTCACCGCACTCCACTCCCTCAGCCGATGTCAAAAGAGGGTTCAGAGTTTCAGTGGCTTGAAAACTGGAGCTAGAGGGACCTGAGGTAGCTACAATTATAATTCCTCTGCTTCATAGCTCGCTTTACTCACTGCCTGAAATTAGGGACATATTTCTTCCTGTATTGACCCAGTTACATTAATCCAGAGCCTGTATTTCTTGCTCTGCAAGATCCAGCACTGGCCAAACAGCAAAGACACATGTAAGCAGGTCACTGCTTTAATGAATCCAGGAAACAGTTCATACATGACACTTTTTGAGAAAAAGCTGACGTGTCTGTCCCGTGGGTGGCTGCATGGCTTGCTTTTGACTGCTTGCTTGTTGTGTTTTGCTTGCAGGGTGACCATGTATGATTACCAGGCTATGTGCAAGGTGCCCTACCACCACCACAGCGGCGCCCAGCCCCTGCTCAGTGTATGTATTGTCCCCATACACCCCTCCCTGGGCTGAGCTTCCTCCTGCAGGGCATCTCCAGCATTCCCCAAAAGACTTCAGGAGATGGTTGCTTTCAGCTGATGGCACTGTCCAGACTCACCTCAGGCAGATTCCTGAAGCAGTGGTGGCCAATGATGTTGGTTTCCAGTGTGGCTCTCTATTGCCATATAGGATCTCACTGAAAATTAGAAGGACCAGGGAAAGGACAGGAGCCAGGCTATGGCAGGTTCTTCTGAAAGCCTAGGAATCAGCTGGCAGCTGAAATGAACAGGAATGCTTCTACAGGGCATGCTTTTACTCAGCTCAAGAAGGAGAGTTGCAGTGTCAGGGCACAGAGCCTCTGGGGAAAACTGGCAGTCACTGGGGAATGATGAGTGAGCTTGGAGCAGGAAAGAAAGTGAAAATGCTGGTAACCCAGGGAACAAACTAACAGAGTGAAGGGTTTTACCAGTACCCAAATGCAACCTCTCTTTAGGCTGATACAAACTCATACTCTAATCCCACTCCACCTTCCTAACCTTGCCTCAAACAGGCAGAACAAAGTAACTACTCAACACTTAGGCCACTTCAAACTGCTTGACACAACCCTAAACAGGGATCTGTTCATTATTGTTATGGTTCTTTGATACTGGAAGGAGTGCAGGAAGTACTCCTTACAGCATGACATTGTAATTTTTTTCCAGTAAAAGAATTTTCAACTAAATTTTCACAACATTCTTAACAATAACACCTTTAACAATGTCTGGTTTGCAATGGCTATACTTAAGCTGGCTAGATAACATATGGAGATTGTAGTGAAAATATTTGCTTGATTATATCCTCCAATTCTGATCACTGAAAGAAATGTCACAAACTATGAGCTGCCAAAAATGAGGTGAATTGGGAAGAAAATAAAAAGGTGAGCATTCAGCCTCCATCTCTCATTTTCCCCTCTTAGCAAAACCTTGAAATGGAAAAAATCAACAAAAGTCAGTTTTTCATATAGAGACATAAAAATCAGCCAAATTCCCAACCACATCTACATTTTACTATTTGCCGACTTATTTTGGCTGAAGAGAAATCACCAGTAATGGAACATTATCCTGCATCCCGTGACTACTACATCTGTTTTGGGTTTGAGGACAGGGGCATGATTATGAGAGAGGGAGATGAAAATTAAACGTGGTTACCATGAAGAAAAGAAGCAGCAGTATCCTCTGCAGATGAATTGTCCCTGGGATAATGCTGGATTTCCAATTTGTAGCTGAAAAGCAAGAAGATGATAGAAGTCATGCCATCTTGAGGAAAAGCTGGATGAAAGCACAGTTAAGCATAATCAATCAATGGCAGATAATACTAAATCCTGGGTAGTGCTGTCACTTGTCCCAGAAACACCACTTGCTCTCAGAACACAAAAGCATCCTAAACTGGTGGTGTCCCATTTAGCTGTGTTTCTCTCCTGCTCTGAGCTCTGAAGGTCATCCACACTGGAGAGAAATCATCAAGCAATTACATCTTCAAAGTCCTTCATACATTCCTGATAAACTCCCTGACCCTGATGGGGAGGGGGTGAGGAGGTATTATTAGTAGCAGGGCAGCTCTGCTGGCTTTTGATGTATTTTGAACATTTTCCAGTGGTGCCCAGACCTTGAATCTCCAGCCTGTCTTCAAGAGCTCTGATCCATGGCGGGACTTGGTCTAAAATGTGGGGTGCTGCATAACAATTATAAATTCTCTGGCCGGGTCCTTATGGTATTTCTCATTTCTTCTTTTGTTCTCCAGCCAATTTATGCCTTTGTAGCTGCAGTGAAGTGGCTGATAAGTGATTTCCTCATGTGAGTATCAAAAGATGGGGGTGTTTGTGAGGCTCAGACCAGGAGGGGCAAGAGCTGGGAAAGCTGCGAGCGGGAGCCCCCGCATAGGGCATTGCTGTCAGCCTTCTCCTGACATTCAGCTCTGCTCCGTGCTCCTGGGAGACACAAAGCTATTACCATTGCCATTTTGAGAGGCACAGGCCCACAGTGGGTCTGGGATTTACCTGAAATCACTCAGTACAAAGTGCCGGAGTCAGAAATAGGACTTGGGTCTCCTGGGGCTCTGTGCAGATCCTTGGTGCCGAGTCCTCTTGCCTGTCTCGTTTGCCCGTGAGGAGCAAATGCACATCCTCCTCTCACAGGGGGAGAAGGCTGAAGGCAGCAAGCCAGGCAGCTCAGGTCTGAGTGCCAGGCAAGGGGGAAGAGAGGGGAGGCTCTCCTCTGGGTTTGGGTTCACCTCAGACTTCTGGGGTGAATCAGAGTTCAAACTGACATTAGAGTGGGAGTGGCACTGCTCAGCTTGCTGGGTGTGCGGAAGGGGAGATGGTCCAGCTCTGAGGGCTTTAGCCTGTTGGTACAGAATAATTCCACGTAGTTACCTCCAGGGAGCCAGAGTGTGGGCTTCTGATGGCCATCATGCCTGCTCCTCAGGTGGCTCCCACAGTGGCTGAATCCCCTCCCAGCCTCAGGGGCTGCCACACTTGTTCCTTGGGACACTGGTGAGCCCCTTGCACAGGATTATACTTCAGGAAAAAGCCCATTCACATCTTCCACAGATCCCACGATACAGAGCTGCGTTCTAGCATGTGGAGAGGGGGGGGGGAAAATTAAAAATTTTAAAAAATCAGACTTGCACTGCCAGAAATTTATAGTAAACATTTTAGAACTGATACTCACTGGGCGACAGGGGCATCTCCCTGACACCTGCATCCTTCCAGGCTGCTGAAAAAGCATTCTCTGTTCTTGCTCTTTTGACAGCTTCCTTTTGGAGTTTAACATGAGTAGCTTCTGGCACTCAGACAACTTGGCAGATGGTGAGTACACAAGAGTCCAGCCATCCCATAGCACGTGAGTGTTGCAGCCACTGGTGACAGAAGAAACTGCACAGGGAAGCCTGGCCTTGTGCAAGGAGCCTGCCCTCTGCCCCACACCCCTTCCTCCACAGACACTGGAATGCACCTTCCAGATCCTACCATCTCTCCCCATTTCCACCCCCATTCCAGGCTGCCACAGCACTAGGGTGGTCAGGGTGAGGTGTGTGCTGCTCAGAGCATGCTGCTTGCTTCCCTCAGGGTAATTTGCTGAGGAGAGGGGAGACACTTCTTCCTGAGGACCTCTACCCTATGTGCAGTGGGATGAGAGAGGCCATCAGCTGCAAAGAACTTCTCTTGGAAAGCTTCCATTCCAGTCTGCTCCAGGACAGGACAGAGCAGGGGTGGAACAGCAGTCTCTCCAGAGCCTAGCAGAGATCCCAGGAAGCTAGACAGAAACCTTAGAGTTCAATAACACATTGAGGGTCTTCATTTACCCACTGGACCTGCTCTGGAAGAGAGAAGAGGATGGCACATGGTATTGCACAGCAGCTGAGTTCAGCAGAGGGATGTGTCTGGCTTGAAATCCAGTGACCTGTCCTGCAGATGAACTGCTGCCTGCTGAAAACACCCCAGGAAATCTCTGCAGTCCCATCCCAGCTCCTGCAAGCAGGAGGGATGTTAATGGCCCTGAGGAGACTCTGGGGGAAGGGGAGGTGTGCTGTGCACAGCCAAGTAGGGGCTGTAATTAGTCTTGTTAATTACTGATCACTAGTGGTGCCTTTAGTGGGGACAGTGGTATCTTCCATGCCAGCTGTGGGGCTGGGTCGTCTGCACTGAACTTTCCTGGCGTAATGGGGAAACAGACATTTTTTGAAAGTGAAATTCCCCTTTAGAGAAGGAGGTCTGTGGGTGCTGTTTAGGTCCCACTCTCCACCTCCAAAGAGATGGCAGCTCTCCCCTAAGCAGCCCTGGCTGCCGTATAACACACATCAGGGTAACAGGAGTGGCCCCATGCAGAAATTGGTGAGGGAGAGTCAAATGAGCAGGTGCAGGACTCATGGCACTTCAGGAGAGACTGCTCCTTCAGGGGAACAGACTGACGTGATGCTCCTGCTGTGGATGTTCTGTGGCTGCAGTCTGATTTAGTCTGTGCTTGAGGAGAGCAAAAAGGGAGGGGGGATGTCACTGCTGTCCTGCTCATCACCATTTCCTTTTGTGCTTCCTTCATCTCTTTCCCACATCACCTCCATGACTGCTGTGTGCAAATTCATGTCTCTGTGTCACTGCCATCCTGTGAAACTGTCACGTGTCTCCATCATCACTGTGTGTCTGTGTGTCATGGGACTTCTCCAGCCAAGGCTGTCTTCCATCACTGTAAGTAGAACCACCTAATAGTTGTAAAAAAAAGAGAATTAACTAGAAATTCCTAGGCTAGGAAAGACTTTTTTCCAACTTTTGTACAGTGGGAGACTTGCAGAAAGGTGTGACAAGGCCAAGGCAGAGCCTGGCTCTGTTTCCCTGGTCTGCAAAGAGATGCTATTGCTCATTTAGCTGGCTGAGCTGGAAATTGAAAGTCTGTCACTGAGAAGTTGATAAAAGAAGGAACACACAAGCCTCCTGAGGAGCTGCAGTCACAGACAGAATCATCACTCATTGCTATGGCCCGGCTGGGCCTGTGGCCCGTGTTCCCTGGCATGTCCTTCACCGTGGTTCCCAGCTGGCCTGTTCTTTTCAGCTGTTATTCCCAAACCAAAGACCAACCCGTGCCTTCTTGCAGGAGAAACTACACAGCTCTTGGAGACTTCAGTTATTAACAAGTAACTTAAGTCTTCTTTTCCATACACCATGGCTTAGCTCCTTCTGATAAATCCCAGCCCAGCTCTGGGATAATGCAGGAGGACTTTCAAGCGGTTCAACTGATAAGTATATGCTGTAGCTCATAAATCCGCTCCTAGAGGCAAGTTAGAAATTCCTCCAAGACAGAGTCCAGACTGTGGCTGTGTTTGTATCTCCCTGCTTCCATATCTAGCTTGTGTGTGCCAATTTGCTTTCTGCCCAGCAAGACGTATGTGTGAGACAGAGATGGAGAAATAGAGACAGTTGGAATGTGTCTTACTGGATGGAGAAGAGGAAGAGCAAGAGAGGGTGTCTGCAGATGAAAAAAATGAGTGTCCATGTGTGTGGGGGAGTAGCAGGGTGGAAGAATACTATTGGGGCTGGAAGAAATGGATTGCACATGTTGTTAAGAAGGGGCTGTAGATTTTTGCCAGAGACGTTAACATTTTCTTGACTGCGCGCCAAGGCTGGTGTATGCGAAAAATATGAAGCGAAGGAGACATTTTGTGAGAGAGAAATTGAGCACACACATTTTTTCCGGGTTATGTGCAGAGGAATTAACGATCAGGGATCTAATGCTCTCCCTTGCCTCACTGTGTACCTCTGGCTCTGCAGCACTGAGCCTATTCCTGCTTCCCGAGTTCCCTTGTTTTTCGGGAAGGTGAGACTTGCTGTTGGAATATGGGTGTGATGTATTCAGACTGCACTCATCGTACAAATCTGCTTTTCAGAGGTGGTGAGAAGATATGTTTGCTGCCACAGATTTTTCTCTGCTCTCAGCATCTCAGTTTCTCTCTGTGTTTATAAGGGCTTCTGCTTTTATGGACATCAGCATAGGTTTGAAAGCTTTTAATTAAGCCAAAAATACTTCCAGCCAAGGCATGCAGCCTAGAAAAAACTATTTCTAGAATTCTGTAGTTCATAAAAGTTTCTCTTTTTTTACTGCATGGTAATGTACACAGAGAATATTTTACAAGATAATTAGTTAAATTCTATGTTTTATACTGGTAACTAGGTGGCAGATTTTGTCACGTGTCCCAGAGTAAATCCTCTGACTCGAGTGCATGATTTATGCTGGTGGGAAAGAGTTCACAATCTGGGCTCTACAGTTCATAACGAGGCACAGCAACTGCCTTTGCTGCTCAGAAGGATTGGTTGCCAAATGTCTGACAAAGTCTTTCTGGAAGTGCAGATGGTAGCAACGACAGCCTGGAATTAACTCACTCTTTGCTATAAAGTTTGCAATTTGTTATCAGCTCCTCTGGCTGTTTACTAATCCCTGACCAGCAGACTCTCAGGGCGCTGATAACATTTTGATGTCCAGCATGTGCATGCAGAGGCTCAGCCTGAGCCTTTTGCTGATGATGTACATGCTACTGGGCTTCTCTGAACCTCTCAATACTGCTGCAGCTGCAGTGCTTCCCAGCAAATTAAGTGGCAGTAGGTTTAAGCATAATCTCTGTCATAGGTCTTGTCTCTGTGCAGGAGTTAGATTTTAAAGCAGCTTCTTTTCATTCAGCTTATGCCAAAAAAAACCCCCACAAATACTTAAAGTCTGTGCAGGCCACTTCTGCCAGTTCAAAAATACACCTTGGTGCTGGCCACATTCATCCTGGGTGTGGTCTCCTTAATTGACTTTTCCCTTGCGAGGCCTGGTTCTCCAAGCCCACCATGACAGCCCTCATCCCACACTGGCTGAGGCTGAGAGGTCTCAGATCAACTTCCAGTCTGCCTTTTCCAAGCTGATGGTCTCACTCGGCCTCCCTGCACCCTGTCCTTCATACCACTGTATTTTATGTTGCTTGAACTCCATCTGCTTTGATGATGTTATAACAGGAAGCTAGTAAAGGACATGATACTATAACAAGAGCAAGTAAAGGATGTCATTCTTTACCAGGGACAGGGGGAAAATGAAGTCCTGGTACGTCAGGGCTCTTTGCCAATCATGACATGAGCCATATGTTCAATTCTTGCAAGCAGTTTGCCCAAACTTTACAAGGTCACCTTTGTGGTGATCACAGGGATTCTTCTGAGCAAGAACTGCACAGTCCTTTGCCAGCAGCTGTGCTGCAGTGGCAGTGCTGTAAATCCAGGGGCAGCTCAACAGCACTGTGATGGTTTGTGGCTGAGGGACCAGTGTGTGGCCTTGCCACAATCATGTCCCTGAGAAGGACTCTCCCTGGTCCAGGATGTGACAGCCTGGTCACCTGTTCCAGGGTTTGGAGCTGCTTTCCCAGCCCCTAGTACAGTGAATTGAGGCTGAAAGAAATGCTGCTCTGTTTCTCACACTCCTTTAGTCTTTTACTTTGGGGGCTTTCCTGGCCAGAATACGCTTACCAGCCCTGCAGCTGCTCAGAGCCAGAAAGTGTTTGCAGTTTCTCTCCTTACAGCACGAACGGAGATATTCTGCATGCCCCATCAGAAGTGTCTGAAATACACCTTCAGACACAGAAGCAGAGTCGTTTTCTGCTCATCCCAGATCTCCTCAGGACGGCCAGTCCCTGTGATGGGTCCCAGCCAGAGGCATTCTCCATCGGCAGAAATGGGAGAGGCTTTCCCTGCCTCTGCAGTGTGGGGTTTGCACAGAGGGACAGTGAATGGTGGCAGAGCACGGCCAGACAGCTCCTGACTGGTGGCAGAGGTGCTGCCGGCCCCTGGAATGACAAGTTCGGCTGATTAATTCAGTGTGAACCCGGGGTGAATACAGAACGAGGCATTGTGCTGCAGTCGGGCTCTGTGTGCTTTCGAATCTGTGCAAAATGAACCTCACCATGTCACCAAAAGGTGGGTCCCATAGTCTGGGAGGATTCAAGCAGGAGGCTGCCTCCTGAGTGCTGTTTTTTGAGACTTCTGAACAAAAGCACAAAGTACAATTACCAGAGGCTCTGCACTGCAGGGAGGGATTTGAGTGCCCATCATATTCACCTGGGCAAGGCATTAGAGGCAAGATAGGCTGCAGTCCCTGGCTCTTAATGGATGTCTTGTGTTGCTGGATTGCCGTGGTGGAGAGAAAAATCAGAGAAAATCATGGAGGTTTTGTCTCTCTCATGTAATCCACATTGTTTAGACGGCAAGCTCTGCGGGGAGGTGCCTGCTGCTTTCTGCCTGCTCTGGCAGTGCCGGGGGAGAGGAGCCCATTGCTCTCAGCAGTGAGGGGTTTTACAGTGATGCAAATCACCCATCCAATCACACCCTCTTGATGCCTGCTCACCATACATTTGCTGATTAAAACCCAAGTTGCTGCATTTTTCTATAAATCCCCAGCGCTTCTGCTGCAAGGGGTAAGCTGGGCATCCCCCAGGTGAGGAGGGCCCTCTTCCCTGCTGATCCCTCCAGGAGCTCTGCCTGTGGCTGCTGTGTGGGTGGGGGCTGCAAGGGGAGCCTTTTGTGCTCAGACCCAAAGCTGATGTAGAAACCATTTCTCGTACTTGCTGCTGGCTGAGCCACAACCACCTCTGCCCTAGCAACAAAGCTTCACATTTCCAGCAGCAGCAGTCCCCTGTGTCCTACGGAGGCAGGAGCTGGCTTTGCTACCTCCAACTGCAGGAAATAATTGCCAGAAAGGCCCAGGGCAGTAGTTTCAGGCAAGACAGATTTTGCTGAACTCCTAGAAAGAATGCTCTTGCTTCTTGAGGGAGGCTTAGTGAAGTGGTTCCGCTCGCCCTCATCCCCAAATTAGTTTGGGAGCCCCACGGAGTGTGACTGATGAGTGATGGAGCAGCTGCTCCCTCCAGGAGCCAGTGCTGTTCATTAGCTGGGTTTCTGCTGGTCCTCCAGAGCTGTCATCTGTTTCCCTGTGCTCTCAGGCCAGACCTGTTCGCTGGTGGTGGTTTGCTCTTGACATGACACGTATCGAGTCCCTCCAATTTCCTGCTGTGGGCTCGTTCTGAAGTGTCAGCGGGCTCAGGAGGGATGAGCAGCTGATGAGAGCCCCGCCGCAGACACGCAGCGTTCCCGCAGGGGCAGAGCCCTCGGCACAGGCACGGAGGACGAGCCCAGGCACAGCTTTCAGTGTTTAAAAACCTCATGAACCAGGGCTGGTTTAAGCAGGAGGGATTTCATCGACACCATGGCTGGTTCAGGAGGGCCCCCCGAGCTCCTTTGAACACAGGGAGCCAATGTGCCCCAATGTCCCTGCCCGCCTGGCCAGGGGGTCCCTGGGGTGGCCACTGCGGCCCCTCCACGGCAGGGCCCGGGCTTGCTGCGGGAGTGGCGATATCGGAGGCATTTCTCACGATGGCTGGTTTTCCCACACCACCTAGTGGGAGCGGGAATCACTGCCTCGCTGCTTTCTGCAGCATCTCCTTTCCCTTTCTCTCCGCTGGCCAGCTGCTCCCGGCCACTGTGGGAGGGAGCTGCTTCTCCAAAGTCCATCATAGGTCTGGAATGTTCCCATCTCCGTGTGGGCAGCTCCCCTGTGCCCCTCACCTGTGTCCTTGTCTCGTCCCCCCGCAGCTCACAAGCACAAGAAGCACGACACGCTGCAGCCCTGCGACACCGAGTACCCCGTGTTCGTCTACGAGCCGGCCATCAAGGAGACCAACGGGCTCATCGACTGTGGGGACTGCCAAAAGTAAGAGCTGCGGCTCCCCTTGCAGCCGGGAACCCTGTCCCAGGGCTGCTGGGGACAGCAGCAGTGAGAGAGAGGTCACCTGCCACTGCCCGAATGGCCACACGTGGCCACTCACTCTGTTAACTCTGCAACTACTCTAAAGAAACACAAACCTGGAGTCAATCAAAAAAACATACTGCCCAGAGAAATCCCATTACATACTCATTTTAGCCTCTTTTAAAAACACAATGGACAGCAACCACACTGCATTCAAATGTTTTGAGAGAGAATCATTTGGGCATTGGCATGAATTCAAATGTTTTGAGAGAGAACCATTCAGGCATGGCCACCACAACATCCACAGCTCTGGCCACAGAGCTGTACTGGACAGAGACCAGGGTGCTGATTCTAAACAAAAACAAAACAAAACAAACAAAAAACCTCCATCTGTTAATAAGCAGAGGTGGCTGGAGAACAAAGAGAACAGCATTTAAATATATATATCTTTCCATTCTGGAGATTTCAGAAAGGAACATTTTCTGTTCTTTCATGTTTCTGGCAAAAGTTTTTTTCTTAGAAAGTTTTCCTTTTTGTAATGCTCTTGGCTTTATTTTTTTTTTCTTTTCTGTATTTCTACAGAAAAAAAACAAAAAAAAAAAACAGGGAGGGGGAGAAAAACAAGTGTTAGACTGAAAGAACTGAAAACAAGGGTCCACTTTTTTATTTCCCATTTTCATTGTAAGTGAATGGAAAGTCAAAAGTCAAAAGGAAAGTCATTGTGAAAAGAGGCTGTTTTCACTGGTTGCACGGTGCCATCAGCAATCACATGTGGAAAGGTGACAAAAAGATGAATTTCCACTGATCCAGCTTTTCCTAACATGAGGAGGCCAAACAGATCTGACTGGAATTGCTCTTTAAAAAAAATCCCAAAGCAATCCTACCTACTCTTCAGTATTGGATCAACTGCAGGAAAGACTTAAAAGTTAGAAAAACAGCCTCCACTATTCAGCATGGCTCTAGGAAAACCAGAGCCTTGCCAACCATTGTTTCAGAATAGATTGCAGATTTGATGACAGATTTGTATTAAGCTCTGGGCAGATCCAGAGGAACTGAGTGACCACTTTGGGTCACAGATCTCCCAAAGGCAAAGCCTGGCACTGCCCTTTCTCTGCTGGAGCTGCAGGTGCTGTGTCCTGCTTGGTTCCTCTGTAGTTACAGCCTCTGGCTCCCAGGTGCATTTTGTGCCTCTTTTATCCAGCTATTTGGGAGAGACACCCTCCTGCCACAGGCTCTGTGGAGCATTAGCCAGGGCCTGGCCTGCAGGCATTCCTGATCACATTCCACAAGCTCCTGGTGGAGCAGGGGTAGGCTGGCTGCTCCATCCTGGGCAAAATGGTTGGTTTGTGGATTGATGGATGCAGAGGGCATCTCTGTCCTGGTGACTGGATCTGTGCATGGGTTGGAGGCTGCTTGTCAAAGCTCCCAAGGCAGTCATTAGTCAGGGAGCACTAATGAAATGGTCAGCTGCTGTGTGTGCCATTTGACACCTTTAAAAGGGGACATGGAAATCCCCGGAGGCTGGAAGGCAGCAGGACCAGGTGGTGAATAACCAGGGACACTGGGCACTGCTCCAGCTTGGCCAGTGCAGTGGGCACATCCCACAAGCCTGTATTTCTATTCCAGAAGCCCTGCTACCAGTGCAGGCACACTGAGCCTGGTGTCCCCAGCCTTCCCTGTGCCCAGTGGCTCCAGGACATGCTGGCTCCCTGCCTCACACCACTTGGTCAGTCCCATCACACCAGTGGAGCCCACAATGTTCCTCCATTTCTCTATTTCTCTATTCAGGAATGGGAAATTTAGCACAACTGCTCCTCCCAGGACCACAGAATGGAGATACCCTTGCACTGTACAAGCACACACACAAATATACATTAAATAGGCATTGACAAACCTCTGGGAGAAGCCAGGCTTTGCTCAGGTGTCATCTGCTGTGTCGTGCTGCCCCATCTGGGGAGGGCTTGTGTTGGATTTGGCTGGTTGGTTGGGTTCTTGGGTTGATTGTGACTTTTGTGTCCAGCATGGAGTTGTAGATCTGAGCCAAAAAGGAGGCCAAAAATGAGTGCCAATGGCACTTCTCCCTGTGTACCCCTGCTCACTGGTCTCTCCTGCTTTCTGCTGGCATCCTGTTTCCAATGATCTCTGTTTTCTTTCCATTTCTTTGCTGTGGTTCAGGCAGTGCCAGGGCTGCTGCTCTGGGCTGGAGAGTTGTGCTTTTTCTCACCTGCTCTTCCCTTGCAGGATGTTTGTGGCACAGCAGATCATCAGCAGTAACCTCCTGCTCCTCGTCACAGACACCGTCTGCGATTGCAGTGTCTTCCCACCCGTCCCAATGGATGCAAAAGAGGTCAAATATATCCTTCCATGCACGGCAGGGATGCAGGGCTCCACAGGCCCCGTCATCTCCGTGTTTGCCTGGGTGGAAAATGCACTCCTGCTGCCATTGCCATGGGGGTGGAGAGCACGGCCTGGCTTGGAGAGATCTCCAGCCCGTGCAGGGTGACCTGCCCGGGTGGTGCAGTTGCCCCGTGGGTCCGGGCGGGTTCCATCCATTCCCTGCCCGCAGTACCGGTCCTTAACAGCCTCGCACACAACGCCTCGGTGAAGTGTGAGCGGATGCGCTCCCAGAAGCTGCGCCGGCGGCCGGACTCGTGCCACGCCTTCCACCCTGAGGTATCCCGGGACAGGCGGGGCAGGGAGGCACAGCACGGGCTGGGTGGCACCAGGGCCCAGTGTCTCTTCTTGCATCCTTGCATGGGGTGTCTCACAGCTGCAGGCGGACACGGTGAATCCCCGGAGGGGTCCTAGCGGGAGGGTTTCACATCAGCACCAGCTGGGAAGGGCTTGAGCTGGGAAACCACAGGGTCAGGAGCAGGCACACACACACTCACACACCCTGCTAGGAGCCGAGGAGGCGAGCGGCCTCCCAGCCCGCGGGCGGCTGCTGTGGCAAACAGGGATCAAAGCAGTCCCTTCCCTGGCTCCTGGTGTGATCTTTCGGCCACGGGCACTGCTCCCTCTCCCAAAGGTGACAGGCGGGCTTGGCAGCAGGCAGGCTGACCCCTTGTCTCCCATCTGGCAGGAGAACGCCCAGGACTGCGGTGGCACTGCTGGCATCTCCGTGTGCCCGACGCTGCTGCTGCTGCCCCTGGTGCTGCTCCTGCGGTGACGCTGCCTGCGCCGCGCCCTTGGCGGCAGGGACCCGGCGGGACAGAGCAGAGCCCGGGGAGGAGATGGGGGCCCCTTCTGGGGCACTCTCTGCGGCTTCCCGAGCTGTCCTTCACCACGAGGTCCAGCGGTGGGAGCCGCTGCCTCCTCGGAAGGCTGTGGCAAAAGGAGATGCGAGAAGCAGCAGGGGCAGCTCCTGGCCCGGCAGCTGCTGAGCGGCTCCTCCGGGACACCTCTCCCAGCCGAGAATGCTGCGAGCATCGGCGCGGAGAACGCTCCACATCAGCCTGCCTCCCACCGAGCCACCTGGGCTCCAGGAGAGCAGGAGGGGCAGGGGACACCGCCTGCCTGTCCCTCTGGGGGAGCCGCCGGGATTTTGAACGCCCGGGGCTGGAAGCAGCACGTCCTGGTCTTGAGCGTGGTCCTCAGGTGGGACCGCAGGGGTGGGACATGGCACCAAAGCTGACCTGCACCAACCTCAGCTGCAGCTGGGCAGGGGGAGGCAGCATGGCTGGACTGCAGAGCTGCAGCCATGCCAGCTCTGCCAAGACCTCTCCTAACAGGAGCAGCACCAAGGTTCTTGTCTACATGTGGATTTACCTCTGGGAGGGGGTTTTGTGTGACCCACCAGAAGAGTCTTACCTGCTCTCTTCATTGCAGAAGCAGCTGAGGAACAGGCACTTTTCCCCTCGGAGCAGCACTGCCCTGCTCATTGCAGCTGCCCTTGGTTGTTCCCTGCCCTGAGCCTGGCATTCCCAGCTGGTGGGCACGGGCCATTTCTCACAGAGCTTTACGGACAGCGGGTGTGGAACACCCATTTTCCTTTTTTCTTTTTTTGTATGAACTGTTCCATACCATCTCATTAAAAACAAATGCATGGCATATTCTCCATAGACACCATAGCTTCAGCATGTCTGGTGGTCATCACAGCCCCCATCACAAACCCCAGAAACCCGTGGGGACAGGGTGTGGGTGGAGGGGCTGCAAACACAGCTGTGGTGGCCCCAGGGCAGCAGGGCAGTACAGCAGCAGGGCAGAACTTTCCCCTGGTCACTTTGAGAGGCTCCTGCAGCCCTCCAGGCCCCCTGTGTGGCTCATCACACCAAGATGTCACCTCCTTCATGACAAGCACTGCCCACACGTGCCCTGCCATAGGCAGCTGCTGGCTCCTCTCCAGGGCCACAATGCCACCCAGTGCCACAGCCACCACTGCTGGGCTGGACTCCTGGGCAGCTGCTGCAGAGAGCAGCCAGGTGGGAAAGGACTTCATCCTCACTCCAGGTCTGTCCCTGCCCTGCACAGCAGGGATGCTGTCCTTCTTTCCACCCATGTCACCTAAGGGGACAGGATCAGTGCCAGCCAAGTCTTGGAAGGGACCTTAGAGCTGCCGCTGGGGGGTTTTGCCTGGCTGGAGGCGGTGTCACAGCAAAGAAGAGAGGAACCACTGCAGCACTGCGAGTCAAACTGGAGGTGGAGAAGGTTCCAGGCTTCAGAGGCAGTGACCTTATCAGAGCCAGCAGCAGCCAAGGAGGGTGAAGGCAGGATGGAGGGAGAAGCGGCCGCTGTCAAGGCTGAGGAGTTGGGAGCTGCTCACAGATGGAGGAGCTCAGGGCACCCCCGGGCTGGCACAGCTCCCCCAGCCCCACGGGCCTGCCCGTGGTGCCTGCCCTCCAGGGGCACCACTCTCAAGGATGACCTCCCTGTCAGAAAGGATTAGCACCCCATGTCCACTCAGCTTAAACAGGACACATAAATGCACATTGCTCTGCTGTGGATGAGCCATGCTTGGCTTCAGGTGCACTAATCCACAATAAACACGGTCCTGCAGAGATACCTGCCTCCTGAGAGAGAGACCACAGTTATACCTGGCTTAGTTGGCTCAGTGAATTTGTCCACAGGTGCTAACTGGAGGGAATGGGACAGGGATGAGCACTGGATTATTTCTTAAACTGAGAAATATGAGCAAAGGTTTGCCTGACTCAAAACCTGAGCACACACCAGGAACAGCTTCCTGGCTTTTTTTTTTTTTTTTTTTTTTTTTTAAGCAAAGCAGACCATAAGCAAACCTCCCCAATTCTGGGCTCCAACACGGGGTTAAGCAAATTCCATTTCATGCTCTGACAGAGATGGTGACTCATGGCCCTTCAGCAAGAGAAAAATCCCCAGGAAGAGCAGCTGCCTTAGCTTCCAACTTCTTCAGCCATGTGCTAGGCACAGCAGATGAAAATAGGTCAGCAAAAGCAAACAGCGAGCTGAGGCTGGAGGATCCAACCAGCAGCTGTGAGAGGAGCCATCTCTCACCTCCAGCTGAGCAGCATCCTACTGCCATCCTGATCCCGGAAATCCCAGCTGTGCCTCCTGCCAGACCCTGGGAGCGCACAAAGCAGAGGCAGCAGCATTTGTTGTGTTAGGGGAAGATGCAGTGGGAGAAGATTCCCGAGTGGAGCTCTGCAGGCAGGGCTGTCCATCAGAGCCACCTCTCAGCGCTGCACACACCAGGGGCTTCACGAGCCTGAAATCTGCAGCTGATTTCCTCGCAGGCAGGGGGGCAGGGAGCTGGGAATTCTCTCCGTGGCACTCCTTACAGGCTTCAGAAACACCCGAGCGCAGGCTGAGGTAAGGCTGGCTGTGCCCCAGGCGCTGTGGAGGGCAGGGACACACACCTTGCACAGCGTCACAGCCCTGCCCTCCCCTGGCTCACGGCTGGGCACACAGCAGGCTCTGGCGACGCCTGCAAGTGTGGCCACACAGGCACGACCTCGTTCTACAAAATAGCGAGAAAATCAGCCCTGCATTTACAGCAGCTGTTTGCAGCTGGAATCAGGCACAAAGGGAGGCTGGCCTGAGTTGGCTTGGACTTTAGCAAGAGACTGGCACATGCCAGCCTGGGCACAGCAGTGGCCACAGCCAGGAGCCACAGGCCCCAAGTGTGTTAGGAGGTGTGTGGGGCGTGTGGCCCATCTCTGCCACAGCAAAGGACCAGTCCCACAGTTCTGCTTGGTTTCATGCACACCTCAGGCTCCTCAGAGTATTTTCCAGGATGCTTTTTCTGCTGAGAAAGCCCAGTGGCATTGTCAGCACAGAAACCCTGGTCACTCAGCCAGTGACACCTCTGTCACTGCCCCCATGACATCAGCCACAGCACTCTGGGACAGCCCCACTGGGACACCACCGAGCATGTTCCTGCTATAAATACCCACATGGAATTTCATTAGCTCTTCCTGCTTTGCTTGCTGCTGCTGCCTCAAATTTGGGGAGGTCTTTCCCCAGAGGAGGAGGGCTGGGCACTGAGCCCTGTCTTTAGACCTGTTTGGCTCTCCAGGGCCAGGCAGCTGCCACTGTGCCTCCCACAGGGATCAGAGCCTGTGTCACACCGGGATGTGCATGGCTGCTCCCTCAGCTCTCCTCGAGGAAGGGCTGTGGGGACAGTGGCAGGAGCTGCCAGCCTCACTGGAGGCCACAGTCACACCAAGGGTTGGTCTCTCCCGGGCAGCAGGGAAAGGACAGGGAAGCCCCACACCAGGGACACCGGCCAGAGCCCCTGGCTGCTCTTGCTTGTCTGTCTCGGCCAGCAGGGACTTTCTTTAGCTCCTGGCAGCAGGGGCTGGAGCCTGCTGTCAGCTCCTCCTGCCCGGCCCTGGGGGACACAGTATCGCTTTCCAAGCTGGCAGGAGGCTCCCTGGCAAAGGCAGCAATCCCAGGCTGGCTGCCCCTGCAGGCAGCAGGATGGGGGAGCTGGGCCAGGGCCAGGGCAGAGCCCCGTGGCCAGGGGCCAGCAGGGAGGTGGTGGCAGCGGCTGCTCCCTCCCGGGAGAGCTGGCTTCCCGTGCCAGCAGCAGATGCCACCCCACAGCCCCGTCTGCCAGTGCCAGCCTGGCCACAGACACAGAGAAAACTTCGGGCTGGGGGAGCTCAGCTCCAGCCAGCGCCAAGACAACCCCCAAAACACAGGCACAGGTTGGGCAGGGTTAGAGGAGAGAGCAAAGCCAGCCACTGGAACTGGCTAGGGTGGCATTTGCCTCTCTAAGGGACACACACCATTGCTCTGGGAACCCAGCTGGGCCAGGGGTTTTCCCATCTCGTTTACAACCAGACCTGTTCAGTTTTTAGGCTGTAAAGAGACTCTGTGCTCAGTGATGCCACTACAGAGATGAAGCTACTACTAAACGAGATCATGGTGCATCTCGAGTGCAAGCATCTCCCAGCTCAGGAACACCAATGCTTCTCTAGTTTAAACATAAATTTTACTGGAGAAAGGCAAAGGTGAAGCTTCTGGAAATGCCAGAAAAATTCATCACTATGAGGATGGTGAGACACTGGCACAGGTTGCCCAGAGAAGCTGTGGCTGCCCCATCTGTGGAAGAGTTCAAGGACAGGTTGGTCTGGTTGGAAAGGTGTCCCTGTCCATGGCAGAGGGGCTGGAACCATGTGATCTTTAAGGTCCTTCCAACCCAAACCATTCTGTGGCTCTGTGATATGATCCAGCTGGCAAACCAGCTCCGTGCACTCACCCCGGAGTGCTGGGCTCCCCTCCCGCTATCCCTGCCCAAGGAACCAACCTTCAGTGGTGAACAAGGGAGTGCTTACACTGCAAGGCTCTCACTGCAGCTCATGTTGGGCACTCCTCCTTCGCTGCTCATTGTTCAAACAGCTGGAGATGACCAGGTGTGACGTTCTCCATGTCACCATGCACCCAAGGCCAGTATTCCTTCCTCAAGAGTGATATGCTCCTAGGAATTACCACATGCTCTCCAAGGAGTCGATCTTTTTAAGCAACTTCATTCAAACCACATTAGTGCTCTGCACTCCTGGATATCAGCCTGCAGAATTTCAGCTGGGGCATTCCAGGCAGATACAGCAGCAGTGTGCAGCAGGAGGGTTTGGTTCAAACAAGTTGCTTTGATGCCACACAGGAGGCAGGGGTAAAAAAAAAAGAGAAAGGGAGACACAACTCAATTTTGCAGGGAAGCCTTTAATAGCTTCAACTAAACCAGTCAGCTCTTCTGTCCTAAACATGTACTTCATTTATTTCCAGCTCGTTAGAAAGTTAGGCAATGGCCTCAAACACTCACCTTGATTGCAGCACTTTAACCCATGCTCTGGTACTTGGCAATAAATGAAGCAGGTGATTCTTGGGAGAGGGCAGAGCACAGACACAACTACACACAGAGGACATTGGACATACAATTCTATCCTGCCCAGAAACTCTTAAGTATCACTCTGCTTTCTGGAAACATAATAAACCCAATTCATATTCAAATGTGGCAGCTACTTTTAGTATAATTTGCATGAAATCTGATACCGATTCTCTATGTTCCTTGAATTTGCTTTTCATTAAAATAACAATAATATTAATAGCAATAATAATCCATCCTGAGACATCCATCAAGCTGTCGAGGTCATTAAGAGGAGCTGTCTCTCTTACAGAACACTGCCCTTGAGTGAAGCAGCTGACAAAAAACACAGCTCAGCTGTGGACACCCAGACCTGGTGTGAGCCAGCACAAGAGCAGGATTAGGTGTTATCTTTGCAGGCAGTTCCCAGACGTTAGCTGACAGCCAAGGAACAGCAGAAGGCCCCACTGGGCACAGGCTGTTCCCTGCCCAGTCAAACCCCACTCGTGCCAGCCCCTAAGCCTGCACAGCAGGAGGAGGATATCAATCCTCTCTCTAGGTGCATACACCATGGGAGGCATGTCCTCTACACCAGGTTTTTAAGTCCAAGCCTCCTGAACTTCTTGTATCTCAACTCACCTGAAGTTTTGCCCACCCAAGTCTCCAGCAATGACCCTCTCTTCCCCCTCAGCTCTTGTGATTTGCAACCTTGTTCCCTCTTGCCCACACAGTGCAGAAAGACACAGACCAGACAATAATCAATTTGGTTCTTTTATTAGCAGAAGTTAAGAATACAGCAAGTAATAAGATCCCATCTTATATGGAACCATCACCAGAGTCCCCAGCCATCAAAACCCCAGAATGTGCTTCATTGCTTCCAACAGTAAGCAATTGTTAAAAAGAAATATACTGAACAAGGCCACTATTTAATGGGGAAGGAAAGAAGCTGTAGGTCCTAACTATTCTATGGCAATAACCTGCACACAGAGCAAGCAAGCCTCTGACTGCTGAGAGTAAGGCATTCAGGTGCCAACCTGGTAAGAGTTCTCAGCAAAAGCTACAGAAAAGTGCACAGCTAGGTTGTTTTTATTGGAACACACAAACTTCTTGAACAGAGAGACTGACTGGGTTAAGAATAGCAGGTGGAGTACTGTGTTTTTGTAATAGTTCTGTGCTGTGTAGGACCAGGTTACAATCACCCTTGGAGGAGTGAACGTGGGATGACCCAGGAGGGAGGCTGCTGCTTCTGCTGGTGCTGTTCAGAGGTATCCCAAAGCACCTTCCAGCCAGCTCTGATTCTGATATGTGCCACACCTGGCTCACACACCAGCACTTCCTGCCGGCACCTCCCCAGCCTTGTCTGGGATGCCAGTGCTACCAGCCCTTACATCCAAGGTAATACTGCCCCTTCCTTCATTTGAACACCACAGACCTGGGATAAACTCCTTCCAGCCCTACAGGCCTCCAGTGTTGGGATCCTACTGAGAACACATCCTTCTAAACTTGCAGGCTGCTGCAGCACCTCCTGCAGCTCACCTTGCTCTCAGAGGCTGTACTCCGCTCCAGGGGTGAAGCCTTAATGCCCACTCAGATCTAGGAGGGCATTCTGCTTCTACCTGACTCCACTGGACAAAGCAACTCCCCAAAACACACTGTGACATCCAGGGTATGGGAAGATCTTTGCAATCCGTCTCTTTCTCTTGAAGAATGCAAACTGAAATTTGAGGGAATCTAAAAAAAAAAAAAGCAAGCCCAACAACAAAAAAACCCCACCCCACACAACAACCAACCACCCTTTACCTTCCTTGCCTGTGAAATACTGCATGGTATGAGCTGTTTAACTCATCTGTGAGAGAGGTAATTGCTCTGAATTTCCAGCTAAAGCCTCCAAGCAATACCTGTGCCATAACAAACAAAACCTTCATGTTTCACCTTACAACTCCAAAGATTCTCCTTCAATCTGGCTTCTGACTGGGCTCCAAAGCTCAAGCTACATCAATTACACAGGAGAAGGGTATTTACCTCCCCTTATATAGGAGGTGTGTCTGCTCCACAGCAATCCAGCTGAACTCTCAGGTTTAGGCTTAAGAAATACCAGCAGTCCCACTGCTAAAGCACAGATGGAAAGCAGACCTAAGGATAAAAAAAAAAAAAAATTAAAAAATAAAGGAACTACACTGGGCTGGTTAGGGATCCATTCCTTCTAAAAAGAAAAACCTGCAAACTGCCTTGGCATATGGAGCCTGACACACAGGATGGTGATGTGCCTGAGGTCTGCAGTGCTTGTTAACTCCAAGTCCTGGAGCACACAGCTTCCTCTTTCCAGTCCATCTTAACCCCACCTCTGTTTCCCCTCACATGCTCAACGATCTCCTGACAAGTCTCTTGCCATCACCCCTCAGAGCAAACGAAGCAGGCTTGCAAATGGCAGCCATCCTCTCCCTGGGGCCTCTGGCTGTAGGCAGGCACTGATGGAGTTGGACTGGTTGCCATTTCACATGCAGTTATCCCACCATGCTCCAGTTCCTCAGATGAGACCCAAACCAACCAACTGGAGGATCCATGATCCCAAACCTCTCGCTGCACACAGGCTGAGAATGCAGCTGTCCCCCGTGCCAGGGCAGGGAGCAGATGCACCTTTCCAGTTACTGGAGCAAATCCATTTGCTCACACTGTGACCCTGATGACACCATGATTAATCCAGCCTTCACAACCCTCGTGCACATGTCCTGAACCTACTCCAGGTGCTGGCCAGGACCCCATATTGCCCAGGGCGTGCTGGCCACCAGGAAAATCTACAGGGCCAGCGTGCTTCACTCCTGGGAATTTTACCTGGTCCTCCTGCAATCGTTTTATTTTGTGCAAAATTGAAACAGTGTGTGGTACTTGCATGTTGCATTCTTTACAAAAACCCTTTTCCCCCCCACCCATTGTTTAAAACATTTATATAAATTTTATTTAAACAGAAAGTTAGAAATCTTATTTACAATTTGTTTTTCTCCCAAAACAGCATCTAAAATCAACGCCCAAACCCTCCAAGAGGATATAAATTTAACCTTGACTTTTTTTTTTCTTTTTTTTTAAAAAAAGGAAACTGCTAAGCTATCCCTCCCCAATTCTACAAATAAATATGGCATTGAACAGAAGCCGATTTGGAAAGGGTCCTCTGTAGCTCAATCTGTAGATCCCAAGAATAAATTAGGTTTTCAGAATTTCCTGGTCTTCAAATTGATTTATTCCATTGCTTGAGGTATAGAATTTATCTTGGTTAGTCAGAATCCCCATGAAGCTCCATGCCTCATCAGCTGAAACGTGGATTCTTCTTAGGTATTCCTTTTGCTAAGCCTGGATGCTTCCCCCGCGCCGGCGGCTCTCTTTTGGTTCTGCTCCTACTGCATCCCCTCCTCCTCCGTGCAGCCCCCTCCGACGGTGAAGCGGAACTCCTGCAGGTTGGACACCCCGTGGAAGTGCACGAACGCTCCGGCCACCACGAACACGTGGAACAGCTGATGGGAGTGGAACTGCGGGAAGGAAACACCTCGCTCAGCGCGGGGCCACGCTGCCCCCCAGCCCCACATCCAGCTGGAGTACACAGTAACACGGAGCAGGGCCTCATGCAGCTGCACAGCTCCTCAGGCTGGGGGTCAAAGCCCACCCCTCCACTGTCCTTAGCAAAATAATCCAATTCTCCACACGCACACATCATCCCCCCCTTGCCTTCAGAGTCATCTGGACCAGCTGGTCAGCCAAAAAATGTGCTACAGAACTGCTGTAACTCATCTTAGCAAAGGGACCAGGAGAATTTCTGAACCTTAGGAAAAAGGCTTAAGCAGGACACTTAAAATTAGTTCTTCCACAAGACACACTGGTCGTTCATGGACAAAAAGGGTCATCTCATACCATTAACAGGTACAAACTCTGCTCTGGTCTCAGGCATAAGTTTTACCAAGTGGATTCTGCATGCTGGTATTTTATTTCTCTACCACAGAGAAGCAGAACAGCAAAACTGAAACCTGGAAACAACTGGATGTTCTGAATGAATGCCCAGGATGTCACTGATTGGAGTAGAGCAGAATGTGAACTGTGAGGGTGCTACATGACAAAGCATGCCCTTGCCTAAGGGAAGCTATACCAATATGGATAATGCTCCTGAAATATTCCTACAAATGTGTATTTGCAGGCTTCATGGGAAGCTTGGAGAAGAGCTGGTAGTAGACCAGTGCTTTTGGAGCTTAGCTCATTAGAGTAGCAAACAAACCAAGCAAACTGGTGCTGTGCACAAGCTGCTCAAACAACCCAGATCTCATGCTCTCTTCTGGTCTTCTCTAGGGGTCTTAAACTATCCTAAGTGCAAGTACAGTGGCCTTCCAAAGGTCCACTTCCCCTCATCTCTACTCTTGCTCCACTCAGCTCTTTTCCTTACATTTTCCTCAGGTATTTCTCCTCCACTCTTCATGACTCTTTCCCTCATACCAAGTTTCCCCCACCAACCCACTTGCTCACCCCACTATCCCTTCTTCTGGGCCAGAGATCCCCCCCAAAGCCTAACACCTCTGTCCAGCATTTTCACTGGCTATACAAGAGGAGGAGCCACACATGGGGAAGATCCCAGAGAACACACTGAACATCAATGAAATAACCATGTACTGCTCTGCACAGAAGTGAGGTAAAGACGTGTCTTTGCAGGATCCTCAACACACACACACACACAAATGTTTGCAGTTCCTTGCCCATCTGTTCAAGGTAACCAGGAATGTACTGAGGTGAATCTGCACACCAGCAGTTACTCAGACCAGCCAGGTTGTAACAGCTTGGGAAGAGAGGCACCAGCTAAGGCAGGCTCAGAGAGCCCAGAGCCATTTTCCCCCTGAAGACCTATAGCTTCTGGTGCAGCAGTGTGATACTTGCAATAGGAAAACATCGACACAACATCCTTCAGGCTCAAGGGGAACCAGCTTTCAAATTGGTCTCCTCATCCAGTCCCTCAGTAGACTCACCCAGATGTCACACTTGCCAGGGAAGAATCTCTCCGGGATGCGGGCAGCATATAGTGCAGCACCAGTGATGTACAGGCATGCCATGAGTGCCAGCCAGCCTATCTGCCCCATTGTGGCTGCTTTCAGGAGCCCCTCAGAGATGACAAAGTGCAGAGTGGGAATTACCCCACTAAGACCCAGACCTAGAAATACTCCTGGGGGGTAAAGAAAATGTGGGAGAGTCAGGTTTGAACGCAGTGGCGGCAAAGGGAGACAATGAAAACACAAAAGCTACGGAAGGAAAACGCAGCATTTGCCAAAGCAGCAGAGAGGTGACAGCTCTTGAAGCCGCAGGTCTCCAGAAGAGATTTATTGGAAAGGAAGCTAAAGAATGCACAAACTTCCTTCATATACCAGAAGCTACCCAGTTCTATGTTCCAGCAGATAGCTGGAATATTTCATTTACTGGTTGTGCCTGCCAGCTGCAGTGTACGTGAGGCCAGTTCCTGCTCCCGGCCTGTAGAGGGAACTGAGACCACACAGACCGAGCCTCACTTCACCACAACCGCTCAAGAGCAAGACAAGGAGACACAACAAAGAGATTGGTTACCATATTCTGCACAACAACTCCTAGGAAACAGAAAAGCAGTGTCTGCGCTCATCTGATCTGCCATATAAGATAACACTGCTTATTTGTTTAGATTTTATCAGCAAGGACAGAAAACATGTAAAAACAGTGGGCATGTTCATGTACTGTACAGAGATTTTAAGTTTGGAAAGCTGAACGCTCTGAAAGTACCCAAACCTGTCCAGGAAATCTAGATTTACTGCAGACAGCATGTGCAGATTAAGAAACAAGAAATATTACTATTCAACCCAGCTGTGTGCACATTCCATAGCTGCCCCCTAAAGCTCTCTTTCTTCCTACCTCAAAATGTGAAACCAAATCTGGTTTTGTTCTTTTGATGATGTGAAGATAAAAACAGTCTTTATC
Organism: Pycnonotus jocosus; assembly: GCA_013400435.1. Classification (NCBI taxonomy): domain Eukaryota; kingdom Metazoa; phylum Chordata; class Aves; order Passeriformes; family Pycnonotidae; genus Pycnonotus; species Pycnonotus jocosus. Next base: position 146,448 of record VWYP01004738.1, read on the forward strand.
TTAACTCTGTGTTTTAGCCAGGCAAATCATTCAGATTAATTCAATCATTCAATGATTTGCTAATGTTATAAAAAAAACATAAGCATCACAAGTAGGTAAGTAAGTACACATACACACACCAAGCAGTCAGTCAGTTTTTGAGAGAGCAAAATTGCCAGATGCAGCTAGAAATCCTTTGCAGCACCTTTCCTACTGCATGTGTTACTGTCCATTTCAGGAATGCACTTCCAGGACTTGCACCAGCCCCTATCTGTGCATCCAGCTGGGTACAGTAAGTGCTGAAAGAAAGCCCATCAAGCTCCCAATTCAAGAATATTAGATCTATATTAAGTCTTCCCAAGGTGGTTTTTCCAAGTGGCAAGTAGGAAGCAGGAAAGGCAGTCAAGAAGCAAAGCAGTTAACTTCAGGTCTTACCTGCCCTTACACCCCGGTATTCAGGGGTGGCAAACATGTCCCATTGTGAGACAATTATGGCTGCAATGCCCAGGACACAAATCACAATCAAGTAGATGAAGCAAGGCTGAGGGTTGCAATAGAAGGAGTAGTACAGCCATGGTACAAAGCTGCCCATTATGAGGAGTGCAATGCCAGAATAATCCAGCCTGGAAGAAAACAAAAATCAATGTCATAAGAAGTGTGAACCTTTGGAAATCCTCACCCCCACATATTCTTCATTAGTAGTGAAACTGTCTACTTCTCATTCCAACTAAATTACTCTCATTACTGCAGCTAAGGTCCTGATGGCAACTCTTCCACCTGCAGTAATGGATTATCTTGACAGACAGCCAGGAAGGCCATTTTTGAGATAGTCATCAGCAATACCTTAAGCAGCCTTTAGACCAAAGCTTTCTGAGGAAAACTCACATTTTTGTTTCAGATGAGGAAAAAAGCAGTGCAAGAACCCTCTAAAGACAGGGCACACAGTATGTTCTGAGAACACAGCCAAGGCAAACACTGCAGCATCTGACAAGAGTGAGTTAGCTGGGCATCAGCTTCAGTGACCACAGTGGAATAATGCTGCAATTTTTCAACCATGTTGGTTTTTTGTACACCCGTGTGAAAAAGGAAATCTATAGCCACTGCTCTTTACCACACCCTGACAAAACACTCCTGCAAAAGTTGATGGAGTTGATTTTTTAGTAGGGGATTTTAAACTTCTGGGCTACTTTAGAGGTGGTCTTGCAGATTACAGAATCCTAGGTTGGGTAGTCTTAGGAAATATCAGATATTCAGCAGCCAGCCAAAAAAGAACGTGCAATAAAACCAGAAGACCAAGACATCTTGCTACATACTGTGGAACTGTCTGACATAAGTTTAACGTTCAAAGTTAGCCAGAGCAGCTGAAATGACAAGAAGTAACGGTTGCACTAGAAATTCAAAGTCTTGCAACGAAGCTCCAGGCGTATTACTTACAGCAGCAAGATGCAAGCACATGCCTGCCAAACAGCAGAACATGATGGAGTTTTAAGACTCAAATGACAGCACAAAAACTCATGCTGAAACAAACTATAATTAGAAGAAGCTGCATTAAATCTCAGCTCAACTCTGTTCCAAAATACATGCAGTCATGAAATGAACAACTCCCACACTGGGGCTCCAGGCACAAATCCCAGCCCTGTTTTCCCACCTGTTTCCTATTTGGCCTGCCCTCTTCTCCAGGCACTTACTTGGAGAAGAGCCGGGAAACACCTTCTGAGTGGCAATAAACTGTGTGGAAGAGCCATGAGAAGGAGAGGCAGAGTATGGCTCCCAAGAAGAACAACCCAACAACCACTTTCTCCTGCACAGGTGCTACGAAGGACATGTTTGGCCGGAACATGTAGAAGATTCCCAGACAAAGGAAGAACACACATCCTGTAAAACAGCAAGGCAGAGAGGTGTCAAGTTCATGCATACTGAAAGCTTTTCTTTCTACAAGCATCACCACTTCCCTTCAAGGCTCTCACTAGTTGAAATCACTCAGAAAAGCTGCAACTTAAGCATGTTCCTGTGGCAAGAAATGCAATCCTAATTAACACCTCCACACTTGGGAAAAGAAGGCTCTAACAGTTATTTATTAACAATTAGGAAATGGTTAATGCATTTGTTTGTATAGTATGCCATAATTAAGCAAGTCTCATCCAACTCTGATGGGATAAAATTAGGAGAGGATTACCAAGCTGCTAATTTAACAGGTTACTAGTGGAGTGATAGTGCTGACAACCCCCCAGCCCTTTCTATCTTGCTGTCTTTTCTTTGAGAGCAACGAAAGCATTGGCTGAGATTTAGGGTCAGATTAAAGCAAGCTGAGAGTACCCAGGAGATGTGTCCAGATGTTGCCAGTCTCTGTGTGTATTCTGAAGATGCTCTTGAAACAAGCCCGGAAGGAAGGCATGGGTGGTCTGTGTCCATGCAGCAGGTAGTCATTGTCCTTCAGCCAGTCAGGCAGAACGTCGTGGGGAATGACTCTCCACCGGCCCTCCCACACCTGGGGGTTAAAAGAGTTTACTGAAATGCAGGGAATGGAGCTCCAGCAGTGCATGGCAAGACTCAGAAAACTCAGATTAGTACAAGTGCTGGAGTTAACCTGTGAGTACAGTAAACAGAAGAGAGTTGATGGAACATCTCTGGGGAAAAGGTTTTACACTTGAAATATCAAGCTAAAGTCACTGTTCTCAGTTCGAAACTGTACTGTTATGAACTGCACTATCACAGGAAGAAATACTTCAGCATTCCATTAGACAGGAAGGCTATTGGGCATTTTTACTTCTGACGAAAACATTTAATTCACTTCCATGTTCTGTTATTTTACAGGCCACCTTTTCCATTTAATTGAAGAAGGCTACACTAGTTCTCTCCAATAAATAAATAAGCCTGTTCCTCCACCACAAGGCAACCTGTTTATCTGCTAGCATTTGGGGCAGGCTAGCAAAAGAAGTGACCCATTAGCACTAATAGGGGCCAGAAAATGTGAAAGGGTGAGAGCCCAACAAGAAAAGTCCAACCCCTTATTTAAGTTGAGCAAAAAATGCTCCCAAGCTCACAAACAGTGACAGAGCAGTTAAGGCAACCGACTCCTGACTCTCAATTCCATGTGATTTCTTCTTTAAAGAGAGAGAGGGGGTTTGTGCACAGAGCTATTCTTGCAGCTGGCTCCAGAGGAAATAAGTGTGCACAGATGTTCCCTATTCTTGCAGCTGGCTCCAGAGGAAATAAGTGTGCACAGATGTTCCAGCACTGCTTCAGTAACACAAGACACATGGAGGCTTCAGTGTGGCAGCACCCCAAGGGCAGGGGGAGCAGGGAACTGCTTTATGTACCGGGGCTGTTCCTGCAGGGCTCCTTGGGCTTGGCGGCGGGCTAGAGTTACAGGAGCAAGGCTGAAGGTTCCTGAAACACTAAGTTCAAAAAGCTACATTCTTATTTCAGTTTCAACAACAAAAGCCCAGAGTTTTTGAATCAATTCTCCACACTCGTGCATGGAAGCAAAACAAAGCCATTCACAATAACCAGCCCAGTTGAGGACTGGGTTCTTAAAATACATTAAACAAGAAAATAACTGGTTTAGTTCATGAACAAAAAATGTCAATTGAGGTAGAAACAGAAGGAGGGAATTAATTTTACACAATCCACTCTACAAAATATTTGAAAAGAGATAAAGATGCACAGTAAAAATAAAAAAAAGGCAAAAAACCAAAATGACCCATACAGAAAAGACCACCACCAAGTAAGCAGGGTCCCTCTGTAAAAATATAAAAAATAGTTCATAAAACCAGCAGGAACCAGGGTATAAAGGGGCAGCATTCCTTTCAGCAAGAAGGCAGAGCCAGAGACTGACACAGCCCAGTGGCTCTAAAAAGTAGCAAAAATTGAGCCAAGGTCAACAATTACAAAATCTACAATGGATTTACTTACGTATGGTTTCAATACAGCATTGTTTTCAAGTCAGGGACAAAGCTTATTCTACAATACATGTAAATGGTGCTGGAAAAGCAAAATATTTGCAAATCTGAAGAAATCTGGTCAAATGACCTTGTAAGTCAAAGTGCCTTGAACCAGAAGGCTTTTGTTCTGCTTTGCACTCACAGGTGTTTCTCAAGGGACACACCTGAGCTGCATGATCAGCTCTGGGGTTTCAGCTGTAAATCCCTATTGTTCCACACTCAACATTCCAGTATGACAGACAGATGCTGAGCAAGTGCAGTATGGCTACTTAGAACATGAGATGCCCATCTGGGGACAGTGAGAACATCTTCCCCCTCACACTAGCAGTGCAGTTGCTCCAAGTACAGCCTGCTGCCCACTGGAGCTTCCTAAAAAAGGAAATTACTTCAGCACTTTCCACGTGCCCTTACCTTACACACAAATTCTTCCATTCTCTCCATAGCATGGTGGGCTTGTAGAAGAGGTGACATACCCATAAAACCTTCATCCTCTTGAGGTGGCTCATCATTGTGTTTATTATCCTCAGAACACTGGAGGGAAAAAAGAGAAAACGCTTTGTAGAAAGATGAACGGAGGAAGGTGATGTTGTTTTCCATACAAAACTATGATCTGAGGTCTTGGCAAATAAAGAAGTCTTGTACGCCACTGAGAAAAGAATTCAGAATAACAAGCTAAAAAATGATTACATTCTTAGGTATCTGAGAACAACTCACATGTCTAATCCATTCTGCATATGTTTCCAGCAGATTTGGAAGCCAGCAGTGCTCCTCTAAGTCATGCTTCATTAAATCCCAGATATGGAGTCTGAGGCTTGCAGCCTTCCCACCTCTAGGGAAGGATTACTCCCTATTTTATGTTTCAATGTCACTGTGCCGGTGTTAATGCCTCAATAATGTATCTGGCACTTCAGGGTAATAAAAGGTAAGCCAAGGAGAGGAATCCCTTTACTTTGTTAGAAATATTTCACCTCAATTTGCAGTCCAAATCTGAAAATCTATTCTGTTTAACTGACACTTCTGTTCAGCTTGTAATCCAGTACTGGAATTTACTCATTCATTTGATTTTTCAAGGTATTTCAGAAACTACAATGAAACTTCTGCCAGTTAAACAAAGGCAAGTTATCAAAGAAAAGCAGTAATAGGGATCAGAGTTTTAAGCAAAGTTCAAATAAAGAGAAACATTCATTTCCTCAGGGTGTACCAAGAGAATTATGAAAAGTAAAATAATCCACTGAGCTGGGATATCAGGCTGGTACACATCATTAATAACTTCACAGGAACAGTTTGGGAGTTTTCTGCTCTATCATGACTTATCACATCATCTGCGTATTTTGATACACTCTAGCTTGCCATGGAGGAGAAAAGCAGGGGTCTGTGGAAGTTCTACATTCCTGTTTGCTTCCTGCAATGCTCATGGCCCATCAGAGATTCCAATCAACACTTCAGCTTCCAAGGTAAACAAACTGGAGGAAGCTCGGAAGGAGAGGAGGAGCTTTTTGCACCCTTCAGACTTGATGCAGAGAGCTGCCACACACATCCCATGGCCACGCCAAAAAAGCTCCAGAGTCAGCACAGAGGGAGACTGGTCTCCTCCAGATTTCCCAGAACGCTTTCCCCCTCCTATTCCCATACCATGGTTAACATTAAAATCAAGATGATGTATCAATAATACCAGCCAAAGTGACTGAGAATATAGTATACAACCTCACTTACTTTATCTACAAGTTATTATCAGTAACATTCAGATTAATGCCCTGAACTTTCAAGCCAGGGATGGGAGCTGGCTGTGCCTTTATCCCACGTTACAGCTCTCTCCTCGGTGGCAAGCCTTATTAACTATTTCTGTCAAGTTAACTCAATAAGCTGCTTAAAATTTTCCTTTTTGAATACATAAAAGGAGACTTCTTCCAGCCTACAGTGACCTATCCAGAGCCTTCAATATTTTGAGGGGTTTTGACAGAGAAATGTCATGTTCATATCTGTTTTGTACCCAAGCCTTGCAGTAGTCACTGAAGCTTCATCTTCCAAAGAGGTCCCATCCCAGTTCTTGACTCAGTTTTGCTCACCCAGGATGCAATTTTTGGTATGTAATACACAGTACACATCCTTTTTATGTATGACCTCACATTTGTCCACATTGGGAAAACTTGATTGCCTAAACAAATTTTTTGTAGATAACCCATGTCCCTTGTTCCGTCTACTCACCTTCATTTATCATTCCAGTGAACAACTCCTCTGAACAGTATCTTGTATTTTACAGCAATGATTCATATATTGACCAGCTCTAAGTAGATCCTCCAGCAGAAAAAGACAGTATAACCTCTGCCTAGGTTATCCCATTAGTCCTATTCAGAAAGGCACCAGGCAATAGCAAGATGCAAACAGGTTTAATGTCCTTCTAAAATAGGCACAGTTCCTGTTAGGCACAGGAATAAAAAGCAAATTTGGTTTCATTCTGACTCAACAACATTCACTGGCATTGTTTCTCCACACTGTCAATTTTACTGGCTTTTTCTACTAATGGAGCTCTCTAGGATTCTCGGTTTTCAATATCATAAATAATTAACTCAAGGTCATAGAAAGACAGAATGGGTTGGGTTAGAAGGCAGCTTTAAAGATCAACCAGTCTAAGCACCCTGCCATGGAGGTCTGGAGAAGATGCTCATGATAGTCTGCACAATTCAGAAACCAAAGAAACCTTTTGGTTTCCAAGAGCATGCCTTATGGAAAAGCAAGGCTGGCATTTAAGTTCCAGTGCATTTGACAGAAGCAGCACTGCTATGCCTTTTAGCTACTCTAGAATTCCCTCCCCCAGCAGCACACAATAACCAGCTCAAACGGGGTGAACAAGTCAGTAACCCTCAATTTACACAACTGGCTGGACTGAAGGAAAAAAGGTCCCTTATGGAATCAAAGCCTGTATTCATTGCAGTCTGCACAGTGACTCAATGCCAAAAAATGTTCATTTCCCCCTCTGCACATACTCCCATTTCTAGAATGATGGGAAGGCTTAAATTTGAACAGACTGTAAAGCTTGAAGAGCACAGCTATTTCTGAGCTAGTCCAAAATCTTTTCATTTTGGCCATGTGCCTACAAACAAATCATTACTGAGCTTCTTTTGGTGATAAAAGGAATTCATATCATATACACAGTCCAGATTACTGCCAAAAAATGGAATTGATTTTACTATCTCCTTCCTGCCATTAAACTGCAAAATTAGCATTCAAGGGAAGAAAACTAAAGCTCAGCTTCTTAGTCCTTTTTTTGCTAAGGAGGCAAAAGGAGGCCTGTTCTGGAACACCCATCCTCCCTTGACTCCCTCCTGTAATGTCTCACTGGGAAGAACAGTAAACTGTGTTTGTTGAAAGACAGAAATCTACAGTGGATGGCAACACCAACACCAGATTTCACCTGGAGATCTGAAGGAGTCTATTGACCTTTGGTTCTTAAGGCAATGACTGAAAGGAAAGAATACCACTCTTCTGCTCAGAAGGCATATTGTAATATTTCCACTGTGACTAGTTCCTTCACATCTCAGGACTCATGTATTTTCTCCTCTTCAGCTGACAGTATCAGAAATCCACGAGTAATTCTAGACCATAACAACATAAGCACATTCTTTTACGATGCATTTTCAACTATTTCTAAGTCCTGCCCACAGAATCACATTTTGAAATAAGAAATATACTGGGTAAATAATATGACTTGCCTAAAACTGTGCAAGAAATGAGAGCCTAGAAGAAAACTCTGATACTCCCACTTTTAATGAGCTATGGTATATCCTGATTTAAGTGCTTCAAGAATAACTCTTGCCTTTGTAGACCACAGGCCAAAGGGATTTTCACTTGGCTGATGTTTCAGATGTTTTACATCATCTAATTTACTCAACTTCTTTTAAAGCATCTCAGATTTGACTAAATAATTCTGTGAAGACTTCAGAGCGTTTTAGAGTATCTTTAAATAAAGCCCCTGGTTTGTAACAAGCAAACTTGTTACAATCAGCAGCTGTCACTCTTCTGCTGAACACATGCAGCAATGCCTACAATCAGTCTTTCACTTCAACCAAAAATTGTGGCTTCTGGAGACTTACACTCTAAAAGGTCTGGATGCTTAACTCCATGGAAATGCCAAGCAATCGTTCCAACTTTAATCCTACTCCCTTTGCAAATTCACAAAGTGCTAAAGCTACCAAAAACCAGCACAGGTACCTATGAGATGGAAATTATCCAACAGATATATAAACACATCTGAGCTGAGTAATGGTACCAGAGAATAAAATAAATCTGAAAGACAAGTGAAAATATCCAGAAGAACCAGCTTTACTGGTTTATCCATATTCACTTTATTTCGTTAAGTGTTACAGCTTCTTTTGTGATAACAGTGACAGACAAGAATGTAAAGGAAAAGGTAGAAATCAGACTTAATGTATCACTTTGTATAGAGAACCAGGCAACACACTTCCAGGGGCAGATCATCACCTAAACAACAATTCCAGAGCATATTTTGGTAGGGATCAAAAGGTTTAATACCAAACCCAAGACTTGAGAGCACCAGAGCAAAGAGCAAGAAATCCAAGAGCTCAATTGCACAGTGCTGATCATTAAGTTTAACAGTAAAATTTCACTTTTATAGCAACGACACAAAAGGTAGAAAGAAGTTTACATTTAGTTCAAGAATTTCTCATCTGAATGCAGTCCAAAAATGTCAGATCACATAGCCAAAGATCCTGTTACAGAGAAAAGTGCAGTAAAACCTGCTCTAGTAAGTGCAGCATACTTCTCCTGTCTACTACAACAGCTTATCCTTCTCACACAGACTAACAGTTTCTATACTATCACTCTCAAATCTGTTAACAGACACGCTGTTAATAATGTCCTTACTATGGAAAAGCCTGTCAGAAGGCAAGTCATAATTGCAGAAAAAGGCTCCAGAAACATTTTTCCCACTTTTGACTAAGTTATGACCAATGGACTTCAAGTAAAGTGTATTTTATTGAGGGCTGTAGTTTCTTGATGTCGGTTTAAAGATTTCTAGAAAATTTCAGAGTTTGCACATGACTGCTCCTTGCACATGTGACAAACGAGTTCTGGTTCACCACTTCAGAAAATGTCATCATTGTTGTCATCTGAGTGTGCAAACTAAAAGATTAATGAAATCTGAATGGAGCCACCTTTTACTCTAAAAAGTGGTCATCTTCTCCCTCACTGCCACCAATACCCATCCTGTCTCCCAGCCAGCTCCCCCAGTTCATGCACTGGGCTCCATGTTCCATGGTCTGGAGTATCCCTTTGGCCAGTCTGGGTCAGCTCTCCTGGCCTCTCCTCACTGGCAGAGCACAGGACACTGGAAAGTCCTTGACTCAGGGTAAGCACTGCTTAGCAAGAACTAAAACATCAGGGTGTTATCAATGTTACTCTCATTCTAAATCCAAACCACAGAACTAGTATCAGCTAGCAGAAAGAAAATTAGCTATCCCAGTCAAAACCAGGACAATAAAACTCCCCTAAGCCCCAGAAAGGGCACAGGTCTTCTGTAATAAGAGTTTCTTTTCAGACAGAGTCATTACTCAGTTACCCAGGAGCCTAACTGACCATGCACATACCTATGTAGTATTAAACTCTGGAGTTAATGAACTTCCACATCTCAAAGTTCAACTGTCTGTGATGGCAATTCACCACCAAAATGTCACCAGTGCCCTAAACCTACCATCAACAGGAATTTTCAAAGCATGATGCAGCCTGAATCTGTTCTAATATTTTTGCTTCCTTCAGCTGCTGACAGGCACTCCCCCACTGTCTTCTTGATCAGTACCCTGACAACTCTCTGTGCCTTGGTAGGGACACAGGCAAGACAGCTCAGAAAAACCAAATGTCTTGATTAACACTGAGTCATGGCATATTATATGACACGGTACTTATACACTGTTTTTTTCTTAAAACTCAAGTTACAAAACATATGTTGCTGCATTTACAATACCACTGTTATCCCCCACATTAAACTGAAGTCACAAAGTCTAGACATGACTCTGAGTTTTTGCTCTTGTTTATCTTGATCTCATCAGATGAATGATTAATAGTGCTTAACATGACATTCAAGTAATTTTATGTTCCTTGGGGCAGCGTGCCAGAATCAGTAATTCGAGAGCTTTCAGCATAATGGCCACGATACGTTCAAGGCTATAATATAAAAATGTTATTTTTCTAATCGCAGTTCTGTAACATCCCTTTCAGCTGGCCAGATTTTTTTTTCCAGCAGCAACTCCTCTGTGCCCATTCTGTCAACTGACCTTTTATCAACTAGCCTTTTGTAAGGGGGAAGCAGCAGTAAGTGCTTCCATGCCATTTCTCCTAAAAGCCTGTTGCGCAGCTTTCAGAATTTCATCAACTTATATTCTTTGGGTTATAAGAAATTAACTGGAAATGAACGGCACCATAAAACTTTCCCTGACTTCCCCTAACTTCTGCACATACCAAGTCATTATTTTAAAATAAAATAATAAAAGGCTTTGTCCTTTAGAATTCACATTCTCCCTGACAAGCTTGTAAACACAGCCACACTGTTTCCAAAAGGCTGACTACATCCACCCTCTAAGCAGGGTGTGCAAAGCTGCCTTTGCTGTCACTGGACCAAAAAAATATTTCATTAGCACAGTGCCAAAAACCCTTTAGGCCTATTGGTCAAAATGTCAAGTACTTGGAGGTTCCTGGAGTTTAGTGTTTTTCTTTTGTAGGTCACCTTCTTATAAAAGATACAGTCCATTTAATATAGCACTTGAAAACAGCTTTACACAACTGGTCATGGGTGACTGCTTGCTGGCACTCATTAAAAACAAGCACTAACATTCAAAACTCATTTAGCAAATAGTCTTAGGACAAAGTCACATTTTGGTTTCAACAGCCATGCTAGAATGCTCTGATTAGAACTAGCTCCCTTCTTAAATATCTTCAGATGAGAAGGGTCTGTTGACTCTCTGAGCAGCAGCAACTACTGATTTTCTGGCAATGCCCAATATCTGACAAGGGCCCGAGGCCTCAATACCCACATGTGCTCAGCAGCAGTTTGGGGGAGAGCCTGCAGAAATTGTTTCTACTGCAGAAAAGTCTCATGTGCCTATTTCTGCTCCTCTGCCATTGTTAATCCTGACAGCAGAAAAAGAAAACAAGCATGCTGGGCTTATGGAAAAAGAAATGCTCTGTTACAAAAATAAACAAAGAGAGATTGAAAGTGTACTGCTGAACTTAACAGCAGAGTCAATCAATCTGAAACAGTTGGAGGAAGATGCAAGTTAACCCACCAGCACAACACTATTTTTTTCTCTTCTTATCACTGTAAAAGGTTGACACACACCCCCACTGCTGCCCAAATGCAGCAGATAGGATCTCCAGGAGAACAAAGGCAAAACCCGTGGAATCTAACCCCTGTCCAGGGAAACTGTTGTGCCAGTGAATTATAAACAGAACTACTCCCTCTCTCTCCTAGTTTCAACACACAGCACAGCAAGCAATGGTTACAAAAGCTGCTGGCAGGCAGCAAACTGAGCACCAACACTTCCCCTCCCAGAGCACAGAAACACTCCACAGTAATAGGACACAGCTGAATCCAGCTGCAATTCAAAGCCATCATCTAGAACAAATTCCTTGGTACTTCAGAGAGTTTTCTGGGAACAGAGCAGATGCAGAGAATGGCCATTTCCTACATGTTCCCAGCCTTCTGGGCACTGCCCATGCATGGCTGACTGGATCACCAGTTTGCCTTTTCTGTAGACTTTCAAGCTCTGTCAGTTTGTTCATAACCCAGACACATCAAGTGCCAGTGAGGGAGACACCAGCATCTGACCAACTCAGGCCTGTGGAGCCTGGAAACCCTCTCCATAAACATATCCCATTGTCTTCATACTGTCTAAGCGGGAATACTTGGAGATGTTCTGCTCTGTGTATCCAAAAATGCTTTTTATACAAAAAACAAAACAAAACAAAACAAAAAAACCCCAACTATACTCAAGCACTTGCTTCAGTGACTAGCAGTTGAGTAAAATTCACATTACTTCCAGTTCTTAGAACAGCAGGTGGAGAAATGCAGATGTTAAGACCTTTTAATCAGAAGCAAAATGCCAACCCACATGTTTTCAAAGAAATAACATTTCTTCCCAAGAACTGAAAAAACAAAGGGAAGGAAGAGGTGATAAAGGAATCTACAGAACAACACTTGAATACAATCAGCTTTAAAAGAAAATGAAATGTGCTTTGGTGGACCTCAAATTTCCTTTTACCAGGCCTTTTCCATTCACACTCTACCAACAAAACCTGCAATGCAAGAGAGGAAGAAGGCAAATACAGAAGCAAATGCCAAGATTTCTATCATAACTCCAAAGAAGCGACAGAAAAATGCCAGACTGAAAAGAAAGCTGAATGGTTTGAAACTTGGAAGTAGATCTACAAAGGATGAAATTTCACACAATCAGAATTGACAAATATTAGCTGCAGAAAGACTATTCTTAAGACTTCAATATCTCCCTTTGACCTTCAAGACTTCACCTGTCTTTTTCACTCAGCTGGCATGCACCAGAAAGTCAAGTAGACAATTCCATTTATTTACATGCACTCTCGTGCAATACCAAAAATTCTGTCTGTAGTCTGCTTTTGAAGATAATACACAAACACTTCTGTAACAGAAAAGGCCTTGAGTAAGTTCTATAACTCAAGTAAAAAGCCTTGAGTCATTTGCTCACCCTCAATTACGCTAAAAAATCTCTTTTGTACCTGAAATTCTGTTACATCCTTCTGCCTTCCTCCTTCAAGTCACTTTGGTATTTATGCTCTACAAAGACTCCTGTAGGTACATGGAGACATCATTAAATTTGTCAGAGGTCAACTAAGGTCTCCTTTCAAAGCCCCTACTCCCTGAAAAGCAATCCAGAGGAGTATTTACCCAAATTTCTTCTGCTCATTCTGGTGACTTGAGGGCTACACCAATCTCCTCCCACAACCTTACTGCAGGTTATCAAACACTTCAAAGCAAGGTACCTTATGGGCACGTTTTGGTGCCACACGGGACAACCGCTCAAGGCAGCTCAACTTCATGGAAGATGAAAGGAATCATCATCCAAGCAGGGAAAACCCATGATTGGAACAAAGGCAAAGAAAATGGTTCTTTTGTTTCCTTCCTGTCACTGACAGGTTAAAGTACAAAAGGAAGGAGTCGAGCACAGGGTTTCCAGGCTGCATAAAGAGCCCATTCATCACATAGCAAGAAGTCACATTCATTTGATTGTGTCAGCTTAACAAAGTCACAGTAGGAGAGATTTCTTCAGGAACTATCACTGCTGGAAGTACAAAGGCAGTTAAGACACAGAAACTCTGGGACAGGAGAAAGGATGCTGTCCCAAAGGCAAGGCAATCCAGGATGCTACAGGAGAGAAGCACCTGCTGAAAAATGCCTTATCAGCATTTAGTGTAAACCAGAAAAAGGAAAAAAGGTTTAAATTGCTGAAGGAACGAGAAGAATTATGCAGCTTACTTGATCCTTTTCTCATCATCAAATGCTTATCATGCAGACAAATGGTTATTATTTGTCCAGGTCACAGAAGGCTCACCACTCACCTGCCACTACACTGATTTCACCTTTAAAGACAGCAAGATGTGCATCTAGCCCTTGAAACTGGTACTGGGAGAAAGGGATAATCTATGGAAATAATTGCACTCTAGGAAAGAACAGAGAGTTATGGAATAAAATACAGACTGAGAGGTTCAGGTATAAAAAGGATATTGATGTTATATGATTTTTATCTTCTCATAGGAATCATCATAAAATTGTCAGATTAACAGCACTAGCAGAAGGATGCAGCTGTGTTGTTGTTGTTGTTATTATTATTATTTTGAACAAGCATGTTCCATAAGGCTAGTAATTCTTTGCTACAAGTATCTACTGAATGTCACAATTTACAGAAAGTAGGAGCTTTAATTTTTAGATCACAGCCATGCAACCTCTCAGGTAGGTTACTGGTGCCAGAGTCAAAAGACTCAGGGAAAAAAACTTCTGGGAGTAAATCTTATTTGTTAATTTCATCTTCATTTTCTTAGCAAAAAAATGCTTTATTACTTACGAGGACCAATGTGTTGGCCCATCAAAATTAGAAGTACACAGTATACAATGCAAGCTGTGAGGAAGATGGAAATTAATTCTGAACAACATAATGACATGCTTCCAAGCCTTCCTTCTTAGAAAAGGCTGTAAAAATAATTCATCAAAAATTCATCAACTATTACCTCTTAAGAGCTCAGAGTGCTTACTTCTACAAGTGGAGCAGGAAGTGGATATACAAGTAGGGAAAGGAATCTTGTATAGGAGAGTTTGGAGATTTTATATAAGTAAAGAGCTGCAATGATATAAGCAGGGTAATAGGAGGCAATGGGAAAATGAACAACATCATATTATCACAGGATAAAAATATACATATTTCTACACTAATACCTCAAATCTTAGGCTCAGAACATTTTAAAATACATATTTATTATGAGACAAGCTTTTCCTAAGTAGAAGCATTTAAAAGCATATTAAATGATGATGGTGGTTCTACTGTCAAGACACCACACAGCCCTCATCCAGCAGGGAATTGTCACCATCAGCTCCATCATGGCTGCATTTAGCACTAGAACACTGATGGAGTGGGCACTACTTGAGACCTTTTATAAGGCTGTGTTTATTAGCTTGAGTGCCTGAGCACTGTTGCCATCTAGCCAAGAACAACATCCTTACATTACTGTTATCTAAACATGATATCTGAACTCTTCCAGACCAGAGGAAAATCAGGCTTTTGAACTTTTCAGTCACGCTAATGAACTAGAAGGTCTCTCTGCTGAGACGCTTGCACAGAGCCAGAATGCACAGCAGAGCAGGAGAGTGAATCCAAGCTGACATTTGAGCAACAGCTGTGCTGAGGCTTACACGAGGCAGAAGAAGATGTACAGCATAATGTTTTTTCCAGATTATTTGGAACACTGAAGAGTATCACATAATAAAGGCCATTTGGCAAGCCAATATTGGTACTTTTGACAGCAAAGTGTTTTGGGGATGATCCATTAGAAGCATCAATTATTCAGCCTTTTAAGACCAAAAACAGTTTAAAGATATCATACTAACAAACCCAAAAAATGACAGAGGACAGGAATAAAAGGATGAAAAAAAATTCAAAAAAGCAGGAGGCCATATTTGGCAGAGGAAGTGATGCAGATTAAGATATAACAGCAAGGTCCAAATGGCAAAAACAAATTTCTGTGACAGCACTTTAGAAGACCAGGAAAGAGCAAAGAAATCAAACACGAGAAAGCCAAACATTTGTAGTTAAGCCAAAATGAAAAAAACACAAACTTTTGTTGTATGGATGAAAGCAAAAAATCAAAAAGACAACATGTGCTACCAATGCCTGAAAAAGAGAATGAAAGTATTTCTACCATTTCATTGCCAAAATGTTAGACCTAAACACTGATTCATCCAGATAATTTCAATTTAGCTAAACAAATGTACAGAAAGAATTAAAGCACATAATCAACTACGGACTTTTACCTTGATTATTCCATTCACAGGCTACAGGTAACTCTCATTATTCAACCAGGAAAGTCAGAGACAAGAATGAAAACAGGCAAACACACCAACAGATAAACATTAAAATTCAAAATACATGCTAGCCCAACTCAACTGTTCTTTTTCTAACCAGTCTTAGCCACGACTTTGCACCTTAAACACATGCTTCACAACCTTCCACAAAATAGAAGATGACTCTGGGTGTTTCCCTTATCAGGATACTGAGAATGTCCTAGAGAAGTTATAGCAGTACAACTGTGAATGCACTGGCTTGGCTTACCAGACATGAATACCAATCCTGACTTCTCACTGCAAGAATGCTCGGAACTAAATCCTGTAAGGGCTCCAGCTCATCAAGCTGAGAAGGCAAATACCAGTTCTCCTGTCAGCTGATCCATGACAGTGGGCCATGCACATACCCAGAACTTGTGGCAAATGCAATTACAGCCACAGCTCAACACACATTAAGCAGCACCAGCACGTTATTGCTGCTGGCTAAAACCACACAGTTGCTGTGACTGAGACGATATAGTAAACTCATTAATCCATGATAAACTGGATAGTAAGCCTAAAATGAATGCCTCTTCCACTTAACTACGCTGATATTCATCTGAATATATCCTGAGAGAAGCATTAATTACAGTTCTGGAACTCTCTAACCAGAAGGTACTTTTGTCCAGTGCTTGGACATTGTCTTTGTAGAACACCTAATTAAGCTGCAGATGCCTTCCTGCATGTTGTGGCTGATAAAACTTACAGAGGTTCATGCACCAAAAACTTAATGACACTGCCACTGGCTCAGAAAATCTGTGAGCCACCTACTGCTAAAGACTGGGAGAGTGTCCTAGGCAGGTAACACAAGGTGCTGCTCCATCCTTTTGCTCTTCCCTTGTGAGTCTCTTCCTGGCTACTGTCTGAGATAGGATATCATGCACTATTCAGTCTTAATTCCAGCAAGAATGCTTGCAAATAGATTCTTCTCTCCTAATCATCAAAAAGATACCATTTAGCCAAGGTTCTGGTTATATGCAGCCAGAGCCAATACTTCTCCTTTCACTTATAATTAATTAAAAAATACAGAACAAAAATCTTTTTGTATGAGCAGCATCTCAGCAGAACATAAACCAGTACAAGTCCCATTTCCTTGAGGACAAAATACAAACATAAAACCTGGTAAAACTAGTTATTCCTAGTCTTGCCACCCAAGTTCCCATACATTCAACTGAATACTTCTGGAATCTCCCTGGTATTATTACAGTTACTTAGCAGGCACTAAAAGGTTGTAGGCTCACGGTCCACATTTCTGAAAGTTACTTAAAACACTGAAGTACTTATGTCAAAACTCAAGTAATCATTCATGTGACTTACATTTTCCTGGTCAGAAGACAGTGATGGCTCCTCTAGAAGAAGGCTCTGTTGAGAGCTGTCCTCTTCAAAGGCTGCCTGTGTTGTTGCAGTGTCAGACATGTGTCCTTTCCTGAGCCGCAGACCTGGCTCTGGAGAACCAGCATTATCGAGTTCCGTTGGTTCGTTCATGAGATGCTGGAAGCCTTCTCAAATATTCTCCTTCCTCTTGGTTCAGTTTGGCTGATTATGTCTTGGCTCTGAAAGACAAACCACTTGGGTAACTCAACTGAAGTTAAAAAGCAGAGTGCAAAAGCTGGCTGGAAGAAGAGCTTGCTCACAAGCTACCAAACAGCTATGACAACTGCTTTTATATGTGCCCAAAATCCCACAGGATCAACTACAGATTTCTACACTGCTGGATAATGAAATCTCATCTTGAAACCACTAACAGTTTCACATCCTTACAAAAGTTAAACACAACTTTGAAAGATGACAGAAACATGACAGAAAGTGAGCTTCATAAGACAGTAAATCTACAAACCCACAGCCCATTTTTATGAATTATTTCTACAAAATTGCAAGCACCAGGCTGTTAATATTATTTAGAAATAAACTACTCATCACAGGTACTCTATAATTATTGTATTTTTGTAGGTATGAAGCTCATACCCAAGCTTGATCATCCAGACTAGGTTCTACCAAAATTAGGACATTAAGTACAGGTAATAGCAATCAAGCAAAGCTCAAGCAGAGCTCAAGCAGCAACTAATTTTAGACAGACTGCAAGGAGGGCAGTAGTACACAGAGTGATTATGCTTCCCTTGCTTAAATTAACATGGTCACAATCACTGCCAGGAATGGGTCTCTACCTTTACTTGTGCAAGGAATTACAGCAGACAATTTTAAACTGTTCATTCCACCACAGCAATCAAAAACAGGTAAATCCCCACAGAAAACAACAACCCATGATTTCTACTCAGAAGAATAACTGTTTTACACCTAAAACGCCACAAAAAGGATTCAGGGTAAATTTAACTCAAAATGCCAAAGATTTGATCAAATTTACAGAAAACTGATGACAGCTGTTCATCTGAACCCTCATCAAGTGTATTATTGGTTACCCACTTGTTTTGTAGATCCCTGTGTGGTATCACTTCAGCAGCCAGTTCAGAGAGACCTGTTTGATACTGGCAGCCTTGGGAGGCACAACCTCCAGAGAACTTTGCAATCTGAGTGCCAGAAAGCATCAGAATGTATTATGAGAATGAAGCCACAGCTGGGGCTTCAGAATCACTCTGAATGAGGATCTATTCGTTTTGCACTAATCACCTGGTGTCATTCTTATTACTGTAGCACCTAAGTGCTCTGATGTGACTGACACATAACATTAAGACAACCCATCTAACAAGTTTTAACTTGCCAGTATGCATAATTAAATTGGAATTTTAGTGCCCAATAAAAGATGCTGAAATTTGTCATAATGTAGGAGGGAAAATTAAAAATATAAGATAGGGAATTGATATTGGCAGTCTTGTAATAAAAAGTCACCTCCAAAAAGCCAATAAATAATGTATTCTGTCCTTACAGGAACTCATTTCATTTATGTATGATCACTGCAAGATAATTCTCAGCTCTGACAAATGGGCTATAGTTAATTTTGCTGCAGCAGCTTCTAATATTATACCCCCTCAGCTGCCTGGCAATCCTCAGAGGAGAGAGCTGCTAATGAGCAGGTAACAGACTCTGCAGAACTAAATGATACCTCCAGTTGTCCGAGTTCAGTATGGCACAGCGCTTTAATCACCCAGGATGGTAAGGTGACAATGACAGTAGAGCAGATGGCATCCCCACCTTCCTGCTACCTCCACTACAGGGTCAGAACCTCCATCTGAGAAGCAACATCTAAAACGGCCACAGCTGTTTACTTGGTAAACACAAGAGCCACAGGAGAATTAAGAGGAGGTTTAGCAACATTACACAGGAAGCTCAGTGAAGAAGTTGAGTAAGTAGATTTTAAGAGCAGGAACAAATATTCAGAAAGCCACAGAACTGAAATCTTGCCTGTTTTTGTCATATTTCAAGCAGCCAATTCTTAATTCTATTTTTATACAAGAAACATGAAGACATAATCACACTGCCATTTGGCAAAACTCATGTAAGAAAGAAAAGAGTAAGCAACAACTACAGCTTGAAATGAAGCTAGTGGACATCTTAATTTAAAAAGCAACCTATAAGAGACCATTCAGTACAGTATTATGCTGGTTTTGGCTGAGGTAGAGCTAATTTTCTTCTCAAGTAACCATTACATGTTATGGAGACTAGCTTTCCTGGAGATGGCTGAACACCTGTCTGCCCATGGGAAGTGGTGGATGAATTCCTTGGTTGGCTTTGCTTGTATCCACAACTTTTGCTTTATTTCTTGCACCGTCTTTATCTAAACCCACAGGTTCTCTCTTTTATGATTCTCCCTCCCATCCCACTGGGGCAGAGTGAGCAAGCAGCTGTGTGGGGCTTAGTTGCCCGCTGGGGTTAGACCACATCAAGTACACTGAACCAATCTGAAGCTGTAGCTAAAACCAGAAAAATGCAAGTAAGCAGAGCAGCTGATTATAAACAACAGTTACACACAGGCACACCCCCCTGCCTGCTGTTCCACACATTTCAAACAGGTAGTCAGTAGAAACAGCCCTAGTTAGTTCCACAGATTGGGTAATTTCATGAGACGTTTAACCAGCAAGTTTTACTGGTTCTTCTTTCAGCCAGATTTAAGCAATAGCATTGCCACTGTGTGCTGCACTACCACTGACATTGCCTAATGCCTGTCCTTACATCACCTCTGTGACACTGTGGGAGCAATGCTCTGGGACACAGTACAACCACACAACAGGCTGAACCACCTTTGGCCAAGATGCTTGCGAAAGGCTCCTCTAATACAAGAGGATACAGGAATGCCAAGAGACTTTTACATCAGGCCTTGAGGATTTACTTCAGCAGCACCCGCTGCCAAGCACTCGCTAAGGTTAAAAATAAAAGATGCATTTCACCTCCAGCGAGTCGGATTTGCATTCAGCAGTAGAGCTGATCTTCAGAGCTCTGCAGAAATAGAAGTTGTTGTTTCTTGAAATTACAGTGGGATTGTTCAGTGGACTAAGATGTTTCCATGCCATTCATGCAGGATCCTCATAGTGCTAAATATGCTTGCCCTAAATGAGCGTGCAAAGGTTAGCAAGATAAAAGCTAATCCAAAAGCACCACTACTGGATTTTACTTCTTTTAAAAAATTTACTACTCACTGAATGCAACTGGAAAGTGCCAACGCAAAAGAGCAAACAGCCTGAAATATTTGTTCACAAGTGAAAGCAAGCACTGAAGATTATGAACAGGAAAGGGATAGGTGGTCTTTAAGTTCTATCATAAAGTTTCTATGGCTCACATTTCAGTGAAGGATGACCTTTTCCTAAGAAATTAGAAGATCTAAGTTTGGTCAGTAGCATCTAACCAGAGGATGATGGTTGAACCATTGTGAGGACACTTACTGTCCCATTCTGTCTGAGATTGCACAGTTCACAAAAAAACAAAAACTAGAAAATGGAAAGCTATAGAACACTTGAGGTCTTGGAAAATATTGTTTTGTGTCTCATTGAGATTATAAATCTCATAAATGAAGTCCTTCAACATTTTTTGTAGCATGCAAATTAAAGGTTTCATTAAAATTAGCTTCCATTTAAAGAGGAAGTTGCCATTATGACTTAAAATCTACTTAATGATTGCATACATAATATCAGCATGTAGATGAATCAGTGAGTTCCTGCTGCGCTCAAAATAAGCTGAGAAAAGCATCTACAGAGTTTGGTCTGTTGGGTTTTTTAATCCAGAAAACTTTTAAATGCTCCCTCAGCTTTTAGAAAGGACATGGCAGTTTAATGCAAGCAGGGTTCTAAACACAGCCTATCAACACAAAATGAGGCTTTAGTCAATTCAGTTTGCTGCTGCCTTGCCACACACCCCTGGAGCAGCCTCAGCTGCCCCCTCCACCCCGGCTCAGCAGCAGCCAAGCCCACAGGAGGACGGCCAGTGCCAGGCTGAGGCTCAGCCCTGCCACCTTTCCAAACAGAACTAGAAGGCAGTGTTATTTCAGCATTCACTGCACTTGTGCAATGTCACAGGAGTCAACACCCACAACTACAGCATATTTAGGACACTGCTTCACTCCTAAAGGTAATAAGGAAAGACCAGTTACACAAACTTAAGCACCATGGGATAATGCTATTATTCTCTGTATGACACTCCCTAGGATAAGCACTGCAGCCCTTCTAAGCTCCCAGAGCTCACCTGGCACAAGGACTGATTTACTGCCCCAGCTAAATGATGACACATGGTAGTAAAACAAAGCAAACACATTAACGGTAGTGTCTGTAATTGAACACAAGAGCTGTCACTCCCTTTTGAGGATAAAATACAGTCCCGGATGGTCAGACTACCTCCCACTATCCCTAAGCAAAGCAATCTCTCCAGTACTCCACTCTTGGCAGTATGTTCTTTCCTGTAAGCAGCATGAGAATGATTCTCCAAAGGTATTTAATTCTGTCTGTAGCTTTGAAAGAATGAAAATTGTTTCTCCCTACAATCCCCTCTCAACTGCCTTACTGGCAGAAACGTTCCTGTTCAGGTAGGCAATGGCATCCACTGTATGCTCTTTCCTTGCTGATCTTCTCTCAAAGCATCCATTAAAGCAGCATCAACAATGTGCACACAGTGGATGATTCCTCCTAAGATTATCTCATTGCCCCCAACAGAACTGAAGTTATCAAAAGAACAAAAAGACCATCATGAAAATTTCAGGCTACACATTTCTCAGAACATTCATTAATGCTTAATGTTTAATGAAGGGCTTGAGTGCCTGAAAAATCTTGTAAGAGATGCTGTATCAGTCCACAAACCCTGCCTTGCCTGTGTCCACAACGATGCCAGTGGAACGGCAAAGCTGATTGAGCAATAAGACTTCACCAAACCCCAGCTGTTCAGGCAAGGCCTCAGTAACAGGCACAATTCCATTCCCAGAACTGCCAGCACAAGGACAAATGGCAGGGCACTTCCACTACAACCCATGTACAGACTGACTGGGATAAGAACACACAGCCTATATAGGGTGATAGGGAATTCTGTGCCTATGAAACAGTTCTTTCTGGCTACCTTGAGTGAAATAAGGTATAATAGTTGAAAAGAAGTTTTTTTGGCTCATTGTATTTCCACTACTATCTTCTGGTAGGAAGGTTCTGTCATAAGTAGTCCCACACAAATAGTACTGTAACGTCAACTTGAAATAAGGGACCCCTAGCTTCTTTTTTCCTTTTTCTTAAATTTTATTTTAACAGTCTTTCAAGGACTGAGCTTTTTCAATTCAGGAGTTAAACATTCACGGTTAACATTCCAAATATTCTCTAAAGCGACAGTCAAAAAACAAAGCAAACAAGGGTATGTATGAACGGGAGGAGAAGGAAGTTCTCACAGAAGACTTTGTTTTCTCAGTGTACCCTAAAGGAAAAGCAGGAATCAGCCTGTAAAAATTCTTTGGAGGTCATCTTTAACAATGAGGAACAATGAGGAAGTAATCCAACACCTCTTTTCTTGATGTAATTTCCCTAGATAAAGAGGCATCTACAAAACAAAGATTAGACTCCCGCAGAGGGTCAGTGGCCAAAAAGCTGTCTTTGTAACTTGTAAACTGTCACTGGACGCTTCAGCCCAAGCTATGTCACAGCAGGCTGCAGAGGCAAACAATCAAGCACATTCTGATGCATTTGGATCCAAAGAAAGGGAACAAGCCAGCAGCCCGCCTGCATTATCGAAATGCTTCCATTTCAGAGGATCCCATTACATTGTTACAACATTTGTCCAATTTGTACTGCAAATTGGACCCCTTTTTTTTAACTGGGTTAAGAGTTATGTTAGAGGTTGGCCCACCCCCCAGAGCACAATGTCCGGTCCTTACAGACTGGATGACTGCTGTAAATCAGTTCTACTCTTCAATAAACCAAAACCAAGTGAATTGTCACAAAAGCAGTACAAAACTGAGAACAGAAGTTCAAGTTCTTTACACATTACATTCCACAAATATCCACAGCCTAGACCTGGAAAACTTGCTTTTCGTTCATTTTTCATTAAATGGCTCTGTTTCTCCAAGTGAGAAACAGCCCATCTTTTGCTCTTTTATGATTTTATTTCTGTGACATGCTACTCACACCAACTTGCTTCATGGCTGCCAACAACAAAAAGATGCAGCTCTTCTATGTAGTAACACTTGGGATCACAAACTGTCTAAAAGTGAAAGACTGAAATCAAACATCACTTTCCACTTAGGTGAAAATTCAGAATAGATACTTTTAGCTACTGCCTCAAGGATATCCAATTCACAAAACTGTTTGGTGAAGATGAAGAAACCAAAGTATTTGGAGCAGGCACTAAAATCCAGAGCTAGTCCACGAAACTGAGGCTACATTCCTTTAACTCCTCTACAGAGAGAATCTTTGCATGGGAATGTAAAGAGCACCAAGACAGCAGCAATCCAGAGGCAAGCATACCCCTACCCTTCCTCCTATGAAGCCTGAGTTTCAATCTCTAAAAACTGAATCAAGATCTACTGCTCAAGAAAACGCTCCAAGGCCTGGAGCAATTGCACCAAAACAAACACTGCAGCCCTGCTTTTAAAACCAGAGGAATATGCATGTTTCAGGCTGTAAGCTCCAACAGCACATCATTAAGATGGCTGCCTTCAGCGCCTCTTACTGGCCTGCGTGGACATCTCTTTATTGAGATGCCATCACTGAGTAGATTTAGGCCTGCCTGGTGCCCAGAGGGGGCAGCTCCACTCTCCCCTGTTTGGCAATAAACAGCTCCACTTCTCCCAGCTACCCACCCCAGAGGCACTCTGATGTTTGTCACAAGCCTTTCCAGGTGACTGTGGAAAAATATTAACCAGGGGAGGGGAATGAGATCATCATTTGCTGTCAAACACAAAAACTGCACTGGCTCAGTGCGCTATTGGGGAAACGACGTGGACAATGTGACAAAGGGCAGCACCCCACCCCTAAAGGTTTGACTGTGAATATTACAGGCAGTACTTTCCTAGCCTATAAAAAATCTAGCAGTTATCTGTTGGCCCTAACCTTTAATTGTTATATATGTACATGTCATGGCCTTTATTACAAGCTGTTGACCAGGGGCAGACCACACCTGACACAGCACATCAGACCACTCATTTTAATAGAGGCTGCGTTGTAAAACGCTGACACTCTCCCCACTTTTTGGAAGCACCTGCTCTCTAGTTTTATTGATAATCTTGATATGCTTCACTCATGAGGTTGTGAGCTTGCTCATCAGTGTTTTGTTTTGCGGCCGACAGGTTTGGTTTACAAAATGTTTGCATTCTCATATTAGTAAAAAAATAAGAACAAAGCAAAGTTACTGCTTCACTTGCCCTCAGCAATAGCATTTCTTCAGCTGAGAGCAGCACATACTCCTCTCCTCAAAAGCCGTACTGTTGTTTTGCCACAAGTCAGACAACTAAAAAGCTGCTACTTTTAGCAGCTTTTACTTTTTACTTTTACTCTGTAGCAGAAATGCTACAAGAACACTGTAGAAACAGCATCCATATCCGCAGAATTGTATCAGTCTAGGATCAAAAAAGCGGTGCATTATCCTTCAGATTCATTCTTAACAAACAAAATTCAAGGAAAAGAGGCTGATCCACCATAAGTAGAGTGCATCTAATTCATGCCAATTAGAAGCAGATTTAGTCAAGTGGCTGAAGTCCCACATAAGACCAGGTAAAGCTACTTAGTAATTACTTTACTTCCTTAATGCAATAGCCAGAGAATAATTTCAGTTTTAAAAGACAGATATTGTTGAGAATTAGAAAAAGGTGATGTGACCATTTAGCCTCCTCTACATTTAGTGCCACTCCTTCAGATGCAAATTTCTTTCCTGGTAACACATTTCAAAACCATCTTGAATTCTGAAACAGGACCAAGGACACCGATATCGTAAGACACCACTGATGCAATTTAAAAGTAGATATGTTAAGTTAATCTTTTACTTTCTACAGTCCTGTGACTAAGGAGAGATTTCAAAACACCCACAGTCTACTCATGAGAATACTGCTAAAATGAAGTAGGGCTGTAGCTTGAACTCAAAAAACATCTGCAGGTCCTAGACCAAGAGACTCACACGCAATGTCAGCTTGCTGTGGTTAGTTTGACCAAAATACTTTCTGCTAGTACCACTGTGTTCCCCACTGAGGTTTTTGCTGCAATCCGTGGTCTAACCAGTACACCTAACCCAGTGTAAATTCTAAGTTTGAAACAGTTTAAGATCATAAACATGTTGCATGTTAACTTACAATCAATCAGGAAGCGTTTTGTGAATATACACGTTAGATGTTTTCCATGACTTAACACCACTTATTGGTGCACTCAGACAAACATTTTGGGATGTGTATGTGTGATCCACATCTCTTTCAACTCAACTCAAAAAAAAAAAAACAAACCAAAAAAAAAACCCAACCCACAACAACCAAAAAAACCCCAAAACTCCTCAAAACCAGAAAAGCCCCCAAACATACAAAGGAATAGAGGGGGGAAATGCTGTAAATGAGCTGGGCAATAAGGAGCACTTAGCTCCTAGATACTTTCAGTGAAAAAAAAATCATGTCCCTACTTTGAAACACGTAATTGTCTTCCACCCTTTGTAACAGAGCTACACTGCTTGCTAAATACAATGAGGACTGGCTGTAACATTGGATTAGTGACAATCAGCATCATTCCAGGAAAATAACGATTATTTTTTCTGTCAAACTATTTACAGAATATAATTTACAACATAAAACTCCAACAATAGCAGATAAAACAAAAAAACCCTCAAGGGAAACACACAAAGTTTACACTTATGAAAATCTCTTATTACAAAACAGGAATAAAGGCTTAATTTCACATAAACAGAAAAAGTTGAAATTAGACATCCAGGTTGCCTTAATCACAGGTAGAATACAGCATTTACTCCAATTTTGAAATTCACAAAAGAAAACACAGCATTATGTGAAGTGTTTCCAGTAAGCAATGCTGGATGTTTATCATAGTTAAGCACTACTGGCTACCCTCACACCCACACAGATCCCCACAAGGCAAGGTGAGATAGGGAAGATAGGATTCCTCTAGGATCATTTACTCCTGCTTGAGAGCCTGGAGTCATAAGAGGGTCAGCATCACCCGTCCTAGACTTGCAGGTGACATGCAGGGATCTGGGGACAGCAGACAAGGGGAAACCATAACCATGCAGCCCAGTAAAAGCAGCAATGCCAGTGCCAGCAGGAGCCCACGTGCTCCCTATCAGCCACAAGGCCAGGACTGAACTTTGTCTGGCTTCCTCTGTGAGACCTTCAGCTTTTACGCAATCTAGCTGTGACAGCAGCTTTTCTAACTGCCCGGATCCCATCCACTTTTGCTTATCTTGGTGTGATATAACCTCTAGTTATATTCCACAGAAAGAGGAATTTACAGTGATGCAGAGAAATACTGGCCTAGCATGAGAACAGTGGAGAAGCAGGATGCAGAGCACAGGAGTACAGGCATGGGATATGAGACAGGACACAGCCTTGCCTCCAGCAGACCCCACAGCTAAAGAACTCATTAATGCACAGTTCAAAAATGCAGACCTGTAGCTGGGCAAACCTGGCTTTAGAGGTAACAGAGAAACTGTAACTAACATACATAAAGGGCACCATATATAATAAATTCAGAGATAACCCAAAGCTTTAGACCAAAGAAAAAAGAAAAGAGGAATAAAAGCATATTAGCAAAGACACCAAAGAAACTCAACTGGATCCTAGAGAGAGGAAAAAGAAACAGGCACATCAACATCATACTCTTCCCAACCAATGACTCCTAGGGCTGACAGCCTCCATTACCCTCTCCAAAGGGTCCAAAGCTTCTGACCTAAAGACCCAGAGCAGCAATGAAAACATAAAAATAGTCACAGAGAAGGGACAGAAACCAAAAAGTCCATGTGTTACAGTTTTAGCTGCGTTTGGCAACATTTTCGTGTATGCAACTGCAACATTCTTCTTAGACTCATTAGTCAGACCTTCCTAAAGAAAAACTGAGTCAGACTGTTAAGATTTCCATTGTACCAGCAATAAATTCTTGCCCTTATTTGCATGCATGTTACTTTTATAAACAGACACATGCACAGGGGGTACTTCCCCTGTGACCACAAACAAGAACATAACAACAAAGGAGAAGGAATGCAAGACCTCCATCCATTGTTGTCTTCAAAGTGTTACAGGAAAATTACAATACAATAACAAGGTCTGAAACAGCCCCAGGAAAAGCAACCAAATGGGCCACCTGAACTGATAACATTCTGTGCCCAGAGAGGGAACTCTGTGCTGCGGTGACCTGTCAGTGTTTTTTTGTACCTAAGGGCTTTCCATACACGTTCCTATACAATATACAACAGCACCTAAACACAAAACAGTGAGCCTGGCATGCACTGTCTGTGCTTTCTGCTTGCAGAAAGAATCTCAAGATATCGTAAGAGACACTCCATTTCTTTAAGAAATCCTAAGAACAGGAAGGAAACATGGCTGAGTCGATAAGCCTTCACGATCTTAAGAGTAGGAAGGGTAGGAATTTCTGTTGATTTCCTGGACAAGGGCCCAGACAGGAGGAACACGAGCAGAAAGCAAGAACTGGGCCAGCAAACTACTGAATAGTTATTTGTCCTAGTTTTTAAACACCGAAGGTACTCTTGCCCTAGTCCAAATGCATCTGTAAGGGGTGTTAATACACGTAGAACTACACAGATGAACTGTTCTGGAAAGAAGAAAAAAATACCGTAGGCTGACACAACACCTACTGAAAATGGAGTTAGCAAATAAAAGATCTCATTCTAGGATGAGTTTGTTCTCTCACTGTAAGAAAAATAAGCTATCTAACGTAATTTTGATGTGAAGACAAGCCACTGTATCCATGGGTGTGACCAGGATGCAACACAGCTCTTTAGATTCACCTGAAGTGCACAGACAGACAGACAGATGACACAGGCCAAGCTCCTCAGCAGACGGAGGGCTTCATACAGAAGCCAGTCACTAATTTGTATGCCAAAGATGTACTCAGCTGAGTCCTCTGGCTGAGAGCTCCATACAGGGGGTCAGATCTGAACAGAGCAAAAACACTGCCTCACCCAATTGCATCCCCAGGTACACCACCGTGGAAAGCATGAAAGGCTCTTCCAGTATTGACAGCACAGTAGTGGCACACATGATTTTGGAAACAAGGAGACACTGACCAGCTGTAAGTCCTAAGGAAAGTCAATAATCAGTGCTGTGAATTTAATAAATTAGAAAAAGCAGAAGGAAAACCTTGGAGAACCTTCAACCTGCCAAGATAACCAGGCAAGTCCTGACCAATGTAGATAAGCAAGCAGCTGTAGCTAAGTAAACAAGTTAGAAGTGAAACACCCTCGAACTTACGAAATACAAAATCCAATATCTATTTTTAATATCTGCTACCTAATGTGTAATAGTTTGTAAGTTTTACATCACATTTTACCCATTTAATAAATTATTTGAGAGAAAGTTTCCTCTGCGATAGGATAAAAAGCTTTATGTGAAACCACAGGTGACCACTCAAAATTGCAGTTAAGATTTCAACACAGCACAAGGTTTCCTAATCTTTGTGTCTACAACAACAGCACCTCTCCAAACAACACTGCCCCTCAACCAAGATAAGGTCACAGAGATCAAATTGGGTGACCTCAAACACAAAAAAGTCATTTTTGACACAGCAATAGGCAAATCTTGGAACTTTTTGCTACAGGATGACAGGGAAAATGGACAACTATACAGGGTAAATCCATCAACAGGTATTAAGCACATGAAGCCACCTTTAGCTCTAAAAACCTCTGAGTATCAGTGTGTGTCTGTCTATGTTGCTTGCACATTCATGCTTAGAAGCTATTTTCTTCCTCAGGGGATGGACATTCTCAGTAAAAACCCCTTAAAAGAGTTCTCTCTGAGGAAGGACAGCAAAGGGCCTAATGCATACAAACAAAATGAAACAGGGAGGAAGTCGAAGGCAGTCACCAGGCAAAGCACCCTAAGAATACCAGTAGCTTCCCAAAGGCATCCAAGAAGCCAGCAGGCATTACCCTGAGAGGCTCTGGCCAGAGACTTGCATAAGAGGACAAGGGGACAGAAAAACCCTACGGCTGCCAGGTTTCTGCCTTCTCCCCTGAATGGGCAGCTTGGCTGGGACTGGTAGGTGGCCCTGCAGCTTGGCCAGGCTTCAGACTCCAAGGGTATAACTGGAAAGGTCAGGGACAGAGCACAGCCAAACGCTCAGTTAGAGGTGCCGCAGCCTGGCACATTTGGCACTCACATATCAGGATTCCATCTTGCAGCCAGGGACACATCGGTGCCATGAACAAGGCCAGGGCACAACTCTCACACTCCCCACTACCTCAGCACCAGAGACAGAACCTGCTGAGCACAACCAGCACAAAGCTTCTTGGTCTCTCTGTTTCAGGGAGGTCTTGTCACTTTGAGCACGGGTGACAAGCAGGGGCAAGAAAACTGAGCAAGTAAAGTCCAAGAACATAAAGATGTTTCTGCAGCAGAGCTTGGAGGCACACGGGTGGGTATCACACAGCCTGCTTGGACTACACACAAGAGGGCATTTAGAGTCTCAGGGGGCAGAAGCCTAAGCAGCAATTCCACAGCAAAGGCAAAATTCTGAGCCAGAGGTAGTTTTACTAGTTTATGTTATAGCTCCCCTGGAATTTCAAGTTTCAATGAAATTACCTTGCTTTTTTCCAGAGACTTAAAGAAATCAAAGCACTCAGTGTGCCCCAGTTTTTGTTCTTACATACAGATTAGATAAAATCTGTTAACTATGATTTTTGACTTCTTTCAGGGATAGTGCTTAAACTGTAACACAGCAATTTGATGTCACTGATTTCCACAGATGAAAGTCAGAAC
This sequence comes from Pycnonotus jocosus, assembly GCA_013400435.1. Taxonomy (NCBI): domain Eukaryota; kingdom Metazoa; phylum Chordata; class Aves; order Passeriformes; family Pycnonotidae; genus Pycnonotus; species Pycnonotus jocosus. Next base: position 176,332 of record VWYP01004738.1, read on the forward strand.
AGTAGGTTTAAATGGAAAAGAAAAAACTAACAAAAAAACCCCACCCCATACAAAAAAAAACCACAAAAAACAAACAAACAAACAAACAAACAAAACAAAAACCTCAAATTCACAAAACTGAAAAACAAATAAAATAAACCCTTCAAAAATGCATTGCTACAGTTTTCCTCCTCAAGGGGAGAAGAATTACATCTTCCAGTTCTGTCTCTGNAAACCACAACAAACAAAAAAAACCCCACCAACCCCAAATTCACAAAACTGAAAAACAAATAAAATAAACCCTTCAAAAATGCATTGCTACAGTTTTCCTCCTCAAGGGGAGAAGAATTACATCTTCCAGTTCTATCTCTGCCTGATTTATATTCTCCTGCAGCTCACCTCAACAATCAACTCCAATTTGGAAGCCCCACTTGTCACACTGTCAGCCTGTTACAGAAACATTCACATTTCTCCTAAGCCTCCTTTCTGAAAAATACAACATAGAACAACAAAACAAACATACCTGTACCTTCCACACGGAGTTACACACAGCAGTCATCCTAACCACTGCAGTAATTTTCCCCAACACGCCAAGTATTCCTGACTCTAATTTGTTACTGCTCTCTCACAAACAGCTGCGCTACCTGTGAGGAAGCACAGATCAATTTCTCTCACCCCAAATTCTTCCCTGCTTCTTGATGTTTGTATCCAAGCTTGGGAAGGTTACAGTCCAAGATTCCCACAAGAAAGATGTGTAATCAACATGAAGGCTGTTTCTCTAAGAAAACTATAAACTAGGTAATAAATTTACATAGAGAGGGGAAAGATCCAAAGAGCATGTGTCCTACACAGCAGCTTGTAAACGTTTACATCACATTGGATGACAAAATGCATTAATTCATCTAAATTAACATCCTTCCATTTTTGTAGGCTCACTCACAAGATAACTTTGACTTAAACTCCACACAGTTACAGCTAAATTGCATAAAGATGCATCAGCACAAAACCAAGGAAAGCAGGAAATTTTCAACCATCTCTACTATATCATTCCCTACAAAATGTTCAACTTAATTCCAGACACCGTATCTTATCCAAACTCTCTGCCAAACAAACCTCTGCCTCGGTACTTGTTAAAGCTGATTTATTACTGTCAAATACATTAATCTGCATGTTAATCTGTCTCAGGTCACTTGAAGTTAGTGAAAAGGGACCTTTGTCAAGCCATATAAAATGTTGCTTTTGGTCCACATGGGAGTTTGAAATCAGAGCTTGGGAGAGATCCTCTATGACATAAATATTACAGCATGGCAAGAGCGAGGAACGCAGAAGACTTTTCCTGTAATCCACTTCCATTTTCTCTGCTTCACATCATGGCATGTTGTTAAAGCCTAAAAATTTCCCTAAGTGAAGGCTGAGTTTATCTTAGGATCCTGTGTCGCTGGAGTTGTAAAGCACCAGCACGACAGCTTCAATCTGACATTCACTGCACTCCAGTGGAGGAGGGAAGGCTTGTAATTTATACAACCTACTTCATCCATACTGCAAGTAGTACACAAGACAGAAAATCTGGCTCCAACATTACACACACTACATTACATACAGTGAGTGCTGGTAATATTTCTGTACAAAGCCTTACATCCAACACCTTAAAGCCTCCCCAGCTGCATGGCTTCCTTATTCACCATTTCCAACAGAAAGCAGAACTGGTTTCTACTAGCAGACCACTTGCTTCCTAATATAATCAAATCTCTAGACAACTTACCAGACGATCCAAGATTTCAGTACAAACAAATCAAAAGTTCAAAGATGAATAAAGATTGTTGGGCAATCCCAGAAGAGAAGCAGTTTTAACATATACATCCTGCATGTTTGCTTAGCAACTGGATCACCATAAGCAGCCCAATACATTGGCACTGGTCTATTACCTGTCACGCCTCCTGAAGAAGCAGTCTCGGATGCAAGCAGCAGCAATGAGTATAATCCCCACCTTTCCTTTTTATGTTTGCCTTGTAATTAACTTTAAGTGCCAGTAATTCTCAATTGCTCCATCATTAGCATGACTAAATGTCATTCTACGATAGGAATTATGCGACTATGCTTTGGTCAACCCCAAATACCACCGCTGTTACCTGTGACTCTGAATGTTGTAACAAATAACATGCTTATGAACTGTTCATTTATTACAAAGACATTACTTCCATTACTGTCCAATTCATGAGTCCCTTTGGCTTGAAATGAGAAAGTGTTACCTCAAAACAGGATCTTGAAGAAGGAAGCGCTGAGCTTTAAGGAAGTTTTAATGTCTACATGTGATAGTCTCTCAAAATGTAATGTGACTTTGGGTGGTAGTACAAATACTACTGAACTCATCACACTTACTGCTAAAAGACCAGGAATGTGGAATTGTGCCTTTCTCAAGGATGGCCTCAGCTAACAGAAAACACTCATGTGAGTCTTGCAGGCAGATAAGCCCTCAGGCACTTGTATAATAATGAACTATTGAAGCAGAGCCAAGACATGAGTTTTCAGAGGAAAACAGTCATGGGTTCTGCGATCATGCTTTGTTTCTCACAATGACTTTACTGTGATGTGTAACAAGGGGCTGTTTGATCCAGTTAACCGATCCAGAAAAAGTCAGCTGGAAAGGGCTTACACGAAGGACTGAAAAACTAATGTGCTTTGAGAGCATCTTGTACCACCCTTCCAAGAGCATTTTAAGACTCTGCTGCTCCCAACCCAACACGTGCCCTGGTTACTCACAGTCCTGCAGAGCTGTACTGCTACATCAACCCTGACCTTATCTGAGTATTTGGGATTGAGGAGTATCATCTCCAAGAGTCGTGTCCATCACCTCCCTTTGCCCACACTGACCCATGCCCTGGAGCCCTTCCAAATCAGTTGACACAACCGGCATTTTCAGCAGCATCACGCGCTGCCTGGGTGCTCGGGACACAAACATTTATGCCAGGGCTCTGAAACCTGGTCAGCTTCTCTTCCTGTCCATCAAGGATAAGCTTAACTTAAAACTGAGTTTGCCTTCAAGGCAGAATACATCCTGCCCTTAAACTCTAGAGCACAGGTTCAAGGCCAACTTAAGAGTTTTACAGACAAAGTAACTAAAACCAATAGACTTCTTCTCAGATACTTGAGCAACAAGTCACTTCCTACTGAATCAAAGATTTTTTTTTTTTGTAACCCAGAAAGTTTTAACATTTTATTACTGACCTTCTTTCTTTACAGTCCTGGTTGATATAAAAATGCCAGAACAAACACTTATGAAAAATCCTAGCAGAGAGAAAGGAGGCTTTAGCAAATTATACTCTGTGTTTCTGAGGGATGATCTAAAAAGGGAACAAATAATTGGTATATATTTATATTTAAATAATATCATATTTATATTTAAATTTCCTGTTCTATATCAAAAATGTATCTGAAAATTGCCCCTTGAGAAATACCTTACAAATCCAGTCTAAGCTACCTAACAACTTCCTTCCCTGCATTAGTGAAGCTTTCCAAAAGGAAAGGATTTTTATAAAACATCTGTTATTGAACTATTTCTGTAATGCTGCAGATTTCACATGGTTGCCAATTATTAAAACATCACAGAGCAGGAAGTCAAAGAGCAGCTGCACTTAACCATGAACATTAAGATAACCATGACACAAGCCTTTTTCAGCATCCTCCTAGCTTTGAATATATAAAGGTCAGAAAACCACTAAGTAAAGCTTTTGTTGACTTTTTTATGCTTTTCTCAACCCTCAGAACACTCACCTCAGAAAATAATCCATTTTGTTCCCCACTGAAGGTACAGCAGGCAGAAAGCCAGTAGCTGGCACTTTGTCACCTAGCTACTTTAATAAAAATTATGAATAGGCTCTTACTTTTATTTCTACAATCATATTCCATTACAACAAAAAACTATTTGCCTAAAAGATTAATACTGAGAACAGTGGAACATTGCTGTGACCAGCCTTGCAACGCCATATGCCATTCTAGGGAATACACAGACACACAAATAATTCTTAAAACTAACACAATTTGCAGAGCACATTGTTCTTTACTAGCAAATCGGCTGTATCCTCTCATAATGCCTGAAAGTACCAGATTCCACCACCACTAACTTACCTCCACAGCTTTAGTATTTGTCTAGTTAACACATGCCCACAAATTCCACCAGCCATGGAGACCAACACAAATTAAAGCATTAGGGAAGAAAACAGCAAAAGTGAATCTTTCAGTTTACAGCAGGGAATGGCAACTGCTCAGTCTCAGGAGCAGCCCACCAAGAAAAGCAGTGCAGCATTTTTCATGACAAAACCATACCTAGCTGAGAGATGCTGAAATGCATGTGACTCTCCATCCCAGGTCCTACCAGCCAGACACTTCCTTGTTCCAAATGCTGAAATCCCTTTCCCTGCAGCTAAAAGCCTGCCAGGACTCTCAGGACTGAGATATAGCCAGTCTCAGTTCTACTTATTTTTGCACTTCATGGCTTTTTCAAACAGCACTCATTGCTGTCCAGGGGACACAGATACATTTCTACTACAAGCAAGAGTTAAAGATTAACTCACTGAATTCTACCACCAGCTAAAGGAATTTTACCATTCAGATTTAATCTAAGTAGCCACAGTCGGCATTTGCTCTCAAAAGACACTGCTTTTACTGCTTCTATTCAACTATCTCATTTCCATCACAAGTTCTGCATTTTACAAAAAACAGAAACAATGTACAGACAGATGGGATCTTCGAGTCTTTATCATGGTTACACTTCCCAAAATCTAGTATCACCTACGAAATAGTTTGAACAAGGAATCAAAGGAGCACAATGAACTGCCTTTAATGAAGTCTGCAGAATTACATGAAGAAAATGTTTCATATAGCAGGAAGGCCCATGGCTCGTTCCCTCCAGGAACTGTTATTGAAATATCCACAAACATCCAATTTACTAACACACACTTATGGCAACATTTTGAGAAAAAAATCAAACGTGACAAGTAAAAAACATCCATCAGTAAGGAGCTAAAACAGGAACCTCGACAGAATGCTGTCATTAAAACAGAGAAAATCCCACTAAAGGCTCCTACCAGCAAAATGACCCTTATCTAGAAGTTGCAGAACTTATTAACACATCCAGTGATCTCCTTAAAAATTCCACAGCACATAAACTGTCATCCTCTAGACCTAAACAAAACAGCACAACTGACCTTGGCTTCAAACAAAGAATGACAGTCTCTGCAATCCTCTAAGCAGATGGAACCAACATGCTGGGGAAAAAGAGCATTTAATTTGGTGAAGAAGAGAAAGAGGAAAACTAGATGAACAGATATGAGAAATGGCTTTGGTGTGCTTGTGATAAAGCAGCCTAGTGACACCTTATCTTTGAATACATGCAGATGATCACAGATACCCTTAGAAAAACAACCACTCCACAGCAACAAACCACTCTGGCAGACAGCTAGACTCTTACAGGATCTATTCGAATGCAGGCAACATTGTAACGTTATGACATTTATATCTGGTGTACATTTGGTTTTCACCATTAGCTGAGAAATATGAACATTTAGCAGAAAGTAGAGAATAAAATAGGAAAAAAAAAAAAAAAAAAAAAAGGAAGTAGCCTTTCCTGTAGCAGGTTTGCAATGCACTTAGATGTGCTGGCAGAACACTGAGGTACCCACTCTGAGCATGCAGATATGACTCTCAGCCTATTCTGCAAGTAAACTGTCCACTCTCTTGCCTACTGCTGTCTAAAGGCACCTCAGAGCCAACCATCACAGCTCTGCCTGTTCCAACACTTTCCTCCTGTAAATAGTGCCTGACTATTTTCTGTGCTCACAAGGGCTTAATTAGTCCTGTTCACAGAGCGCTACAGCAGCTGGCACATCCCAGCAGACTGCACTGCATTTTCACAGCTATTGAAATCCATCTGAGCCATGCAGCACATTTTTCTACACCGACAATTATGTGTCCTGTGAAATTTACATCCACCTATATGTTTGAAAATCCCTTTCTGCCGTCAAGTTAACCACAGGACAGCGTTGAGATGTCCCTAAATCACTGACACACATGCAGTTCAGAGAAGTCCAAAGGATCCTGCCCGGTCAGAAAAAGACACCCTCTCCTCCACCAAGAGAGCAGCACAGACCTGCAACTCCAGAACAAATGAGTAATCATGTTAAATCAGAAAGCAAAATGATATTTAGACATAAAATATTTGCTTTTCATATTTCTAAGCACCTTAATTTTGCCAACTTGCTTCAAGTTCTCTGCTAATTGTCAAATCAAGTAGCAACGGCATAAGCTGTGTGGCACCTCCTTTCCTGAGAGAGGCTGCCTGCTTATCACCACACCAGCTGCCACATCCCAACCTGGTGAGCAACCTCTGGAAACAAAGTCTGTCACACTGTCCTAAAAGGGAACCTTGAGGTTCATCATCAAACTGGACTAGGATTATATTTTATGTCAAACCATTGAGACAAACTTTCCAGAAAATCTATGTAACCACTGGGCAAGTTCAGTTTTACAGTTACATGACGGTAAAAGTCTGCATCTCTCACTCCACACACAGAAGGCAGGAGATTGTTCTCTTCAAAGCTCTGGAACAGAACTATGTGAAAACAACTCACCTCCTGCTTATTATTAGCTTACACACTGATCTGCAGCATCCTGCCTCAAAAGTCAAATGTTCCAGTAGTAGGAGCATATTCAAATGAACAGACAAAAGTTGAAAATGTTTTCGGAAATCAGTTTCCTGAAGAATCGGAAGAAGCACCTTATTTGTTTCCATATTCTTTATTTTTGAAAACCAGTTCTTTGTTAAACTTGTCTTGACAAACAGAGTGCTTTAAAAAGCAGAGGCAGTCAGCATGTTAAGCACAACCAGCAGAAATAGATCTTGTTAAAAGACAAGGCATTTAAAACAAGTTCTATCAGAAAGCAATCGTTTCAAATAATAGCCTTCCCCTTAAACACTGTCCCAAATACTTTTTCATAATCACCACCATTATCTTGTGTAACGTCTTTTCAAATCTACCAACACCGTCTGTCAGAAAATTCACTGAATGACTCAGACAGACACTTTCAAATCATAAATACTCAAAACTGCTATTTCCATTTCAGAACTACTTCTGTTTGAATTGAAGGATTTGAATCGCTGATGGCATAATAATCCAACGACCTCCCAAAGTTCCCTTATCAAGACTTTCCTCATGCACAAACAGCATGCCCACTGACGAAAGCAAGCCTTGTTGCTTTGCACAGTGTCTTGGACAATACGGTTATGCAATCCAAAACCCGTAAAACTGGCAAAAATTTTAGTGCCTAACATTGAATCTCTTTCGTACATGAATGCTTGACACAGCTCCTTGAACATGCAACTGAAGACACAAGATAACAGCAGAGATCCAAGCATTAAAATCACTGGCATTACATGCCTTGCCAATTCCCATTAATTTCTTCTCATCACAGATCTACAGAAACGCTTGCCTAGAGCAAGCACAGGCTTTCCAAAGCCCAGCCTTCTAATCCTGTGTCCAGGAGTCAGGCTGCCAGTCTCAATCTCACCCACATTGCCAAAACCACCGGTCACCAGCCACTTGCCAAACTCAGAGCAATGTCACCAGCTCAAGAGCACCGATCCAACTCCATTAGGGCAAAGGCTGGGCTCAAGGGGTGATGGAAAGCCCCATAGATCTGGCTCTCTTGTCTCCTTAAGACAATCTAAGCTCCTATACCCATGGTATTTTAAATCTATATTTGAGAATATACATATATAATAACTGTCGGAGAAATATTCACCACAAAGGGTTTTGCTTGAAGAAGTGAGCCAAAAATACACTCTTGTCCTTCACACCACATTATGTTTTCATACCTGATTTACACTCAGAAAGCACACTTTTGAAAACCTGGGCTGGGGTGGGATACAGCTTTTAGTTTCTCTGTCTCTTATTCTGATTCAGTTCTCCACATTAGCAACTACCCTCCATGGCTCCCACAGCAAAGCTGCCAACAACCTTATTCACAACCATATTTAGCTGTCAGCTCAGACAAGGGAATCATTTCTGTATTTAATCAACTAATCTTACACTTCCAACACAACAATGACCTTCTTTTAAGTTGCCTACTAGCACACACCTAAGAGTCTTCACATAGGTTTAAGTGTCAACAGATGAACTTCACACATTATTAATAAGTTATCCCTATAATGCAAGAACCACAGCATGAAATCTTAACTGCAACTGGCTGGCAACCCTACAGGAAAAGAAAAAAACGAACTCAGAACACAAACTTCCTTTCTCCAATAAACAAGGCTAGGTCACAGCCAAAGACAACAAGGAAAACTGGCCATGTTTCGTGACTGTGCTGCACCCATAACTCCATGACACAACACCTACTTTTGTTGATAACAAACATATTTTCCTCTGTTACAGCAGCTACCGCAAATCTGAAGTAGTCTCGAAAAGGTTCTGCAGCAAACAAGCACCTCCACACTGAAGTGCTGCAAAAAGGCCTCTGAAATCTGTGGATTTTTGTAACAATTCTGAGAGTGCTGTGCAGCACACAGCTCTGCACTGACTTCCAGAACAAACCTGTGAAGACCAGAGCCAGGATGGAGCCAGAAATCAGATACCCCCTGACACTGACTACAGCAAGGGAGTGAAAACAAGAGTTTAAATTACCCTCTAAGACATCAACTCTTGAAAGCAGATTATGCCAAGAAGGGTTTGCCCAGAGGGCCTGGCCAGTTTCATAAAATTTAATCAATTTTTAAAAATACACAATATGGTTGTCATACACAAGACAATTGAGCTGCCTGAAAAACTTCAATGCTGCATGAAGAACACAAAGCTTCCTTAACCGAGGGGTAACATCTAAAAGCTTTTTCTGCTGTGTGACAAGTGCATGATAGTTCAAATACACAAAGTGACAAAGCCCGAATGACAAAAAAAAAAAAAAGTTGTAATATTAATAGTTTTCTCAAAACAAATGAGAAACATCTACACACATCTACTGAAGACACAAAATCAACTGACTTGTAAGGCTAAGACAAACACAAAAAGAAACTAACACTGCTTGAAAACCCCAGCAAAGAACAGCTGTCATCTCTTCTTTGTCTTCCAGTCGATTACCATATGTTTCAACGTCTTTGTTGCTCATCCCAAGCAAACAAGAGAGGAATACCTGATTCTCTCAGAGAAAAAAAAAAACAAAAAAAAAACCAAAAAAAACCACCACAAAAACCAAAAAAAAACACAAACCAAAGAAACAACCCCAAAACTTTTTTTAAAGTTTCTTCTGATGCCACTTGAGAATATCCAAACTGCGGTTTATCCTAATATCAAATATTTGTATTACACTATCTACTGCTGGCAACTCCAGTGTTTATAGATATAGGCACTTAAGAATACTCTGCTGGGAAAAAAAAAAAAAA
>VWYP01004738.1:186157-227383 GCA_013400435.1 Pycnonotus jocosus
GGGCCGGCCCGGCCGCGCTCCCGGGAGGCGGAAACTGCGCATGCGCACCGGGAGCGGAGCGGGGCCCGGAGCGGGCTCGGGAGCGGGGCCCTGCCCTCCCTCCCGGGAACAGATCCGTGCAATTGCGGGGAAAGAGCGCTGAGATAGCGGGTCCGGCCTGCGAGCACACACCACCGTGCTAGCCAGACCAGGGCACTGAGTGCCGTGTCCACTCTTTCCTTAAACAACTCCAGGGACGGTGACCCCACCGGCTCCCTGTGCAGCCCATTTCTTCTTCTGTAAGGGGGTTCTTCCTAATGTCCAACCTAAGCCTTCACCTGGCGCACTTTAAGACTGTGTGGTCTTTCCCTGTCGCTGTTGCNAAAGCCTTCACCTGGCGCACTTTAAGACTGGGTAGTCTCTCCCTGTCGCTGTTGCCTGGGAGCAGAGCCCGACCCCCACCTGGCTGCTCCCTCCTGTCAGGGCGTTGTAAAGAGCCGTAAGGTCCCCCCTGAACCTCCTTTACTCCAGGCCAAACACCCCCCGCTCCCTCAGCTACCCACTGTAAAACGTGTTCCAGACCCTTCACCAGTTTGATTGCCCTCGCATGGACTCGCTCCAGCACCAAAAAGTTGAGGGGCCCAGGACTGGACACAGCAGTGGAGGTGCAGCCTCACCAGTGCTGAGTACAGAGGGACAATCCCTGCCCTGCTCCTGCTGGCCACACCATTCCTGATCCAGGCCAGGTGCCATTGCCTTCCTGGTCACCTGGGCACACTGCTGGCTCCTGTTCAGCCGGCTGTTGACCAACATTCCCATGTCCTTTCCCAGCTGGCTTTCCAACCACTCTGTCTCCAGCCTACATGGGATTGTTGTGGCCAAAGAAGGGAAGGGATTGGCAAAGAATGGAGTTTCCAGCCCCCAGTGATGGCCTCTGGGCTGGAGGGGGGTTCCCCTTTTCACCATTTCCTGTGTGCCCTGAGCAGGCGGCAGCGTGTCACCCTCTCCTCCGGTGTAAGGGGAAAATCCAGCATGGCCATGACAGAGAGGCCACTGTGGGAACAGCCCAGAGCCATCCAGGCACAGCACAACTCACTGTGGGGAAGGTGCCCAACAGAACATGTACCAGAAAGGACAAAAAGAATCATGATCAGCAGTTGTAAATCCCCAAATAACAATAATAAACCCCCTGTTATAATACAATGATCATACCATGCTCATGTGTTCCACCCACCAGTCTTCTCCTGCAGGACCTGAAGCTGTTACTCTTGTTTCTTAGCTCTGTTTAAATGACAATTGAGATCTATTTTGTTTTGCACTAGAAGAGAACATTGGGAGGGGGCCTGAATGGGGGTTCCAGGAGGATGGAGCCAGGCTCCTCTCGGTGGTGCCAAGGAATAGGACAAGAGGCAACGGGCAGACACTGATGCACAGGAAATTCCACCTGAACGTGAAGAACTTCTTTATTGTAAAAGTGACCATACACTGGAACAGATTGTCCAGAGAGGGTGTGAGATCTCCCTTTAGGGAGATATTCCAGAATCATCTGGACACAGTCCTGTTTCACATGCTCTGGGATGGCCTTGCTGGAGCAGATGACCCACTGTGGTCCCTTCCAGCCTGACCCAGATTGTGATGTGTGATTCTGTGGCATGGACATCTCCTGTGTCCAGGGCAGCTGGAGGAGGGGGAAGAGGCCCCACTGGACAGGCTGAGCTGCCTGCTCTGGGCATGGCACCAGCCAGGGAGGCCACAGCTGGTACAAGACCAGAAGGATGGTGAAAACCAGACTGTTCCCAGGCCTGATGTGGCAAGAGGCACCTGGGAAGCCTGGCTCCAGTGACAGGGCCCAAACGCCTGTGTCTGCTGTAGAGGCACAGAGGGGGAGCACCAAAGAGAACAAGAACTTGCCCTGTTATGGAATGGGAAGTGTTGGCTGAGCAGCAGGAAAACCTATGTGACGTGCAGATTTCACCTCCCAAAATAGTGTCCTTGGGGTAAAGGGTGGAAACCCTACACCTGCATGTTTTACAGTGAGACTAGTCAAAACACGAAGGGAACACTACTATGTTAGAGGACAATCTTAGCAATTGCCAGGGAGAATAACTGGATGGTTTGGAGAACCTGTCTGTAATTTGTGTGATTGTATGTACTTTAGTGCTTTGTGTGCTCAGCCACACTCCAATCAATACACTTGTCCCCGCACCCAGAAATTTTATCTCAAACCAGTGAGTGTGAATGAGATAGTTAACAGGATCAAAATTATCCCTATAAATTAATGTTTGAGTTGTTTTGATCCCTAATACCCACCAACCATAAATACATCCTGCCCATTCCTTAAACTCTGTTTATAAAACTATGGTTCCCTATTGTCTCCTCTAAAATATGTCCCAACTCACACATTCATTAAAGTTTTTGTTATTGTGAAGGCAACAAGGTAGTTACTGAACATTACAGTTGCACTCTTACACGTCCTTAGGGTTTCTCTCATCAATCAAAATGTATTTTGACAGCCCTTGGGCAGCAGCACGGGGAGCAGCAGCTGCAGTGGCTGCTCCAGCTCCACCCCGTGCCTGTCGGATGAAGTATTTCCTGCCCTCTCTTTCAGGATTTCTTCTGTAAAATGGCGCTAATGATTTAAAAATATTTCGAGCTTCACTGACGAAAAATGTGTGTAAAAACTGCATGTCATTTTCATCTGTCATTTCCTGTCTCCATAACTTGATGTGTACGCAGCCAAATAAGAGGGAAAATGAGATAGGAATACTGATTCAATAAATATTAAATAAAAGGAATTTGGGTCGTTTATTCTGGTTCAAGAGCCTGGAAATCGAAAAGCAAAGCTGTGCCCTGCAATACAGCAAAACACATTTTCAAAAACAGAGTTATGTACTGCCTGGGCATTTGCAGATGATTCCTAGAAAATGTAGCAGTAATAAAGTGTTCATTGCCTTAATTCCTTCAGAATGTGTTTGTCCTATATACACAGCCCTGTGATTTGTGGAACTTGGCAGGTCATTACTGGTTAACTCTGTTGTTCCCGAGCAAGAGAAAACAAATAATTTGCCTGTGGCAAATGAAACTGAGACTGGCCAGAATCATCACAGTGAATTGCAGAGAGCTGCCACTCTAAAAAACTGGTCTAGATGTTTGCTCAGACCACGAAGATGCTAAGTACTTGCGCAGTTCCTCGTGGTTGTGGACAAGACAGGGTTACAATTAGCTCCAACACTGGCTTAACCCCACATCTTTTAATTTTCTTCCCCTGAAAGGCGGAGTTGTCCTTGCATGGTAATGCCCCATCCTGCCCATCCTGCATAATCTCGATGTTTTGGGAGCCTTGTGAAGGGCTGACACAGCAATTTGGCACTCTAGGAAGAGCCACAAGACAAATGATGATTCAGAATAAAACTGCCTCAGGGTAAGGAAGAGCCTGGACCATTTTTTTTTCCTTTCCTTTCCAGGATGTGTGTTACTGCTGCAAGCCTCTGAACGGCTTCATCTCTGTTGGCAAGCACACCTGAGCAGCTCCCTCCTGCAGTCCCCAGCATAGCTGCCAGCATGGGACAGCACCGATGGGAAAAGGGCCTGGGATAGGCACTATAACCTCCCAGCAAAGCAGTGTCTGCTCATTCTCTTTGTATTTCTTTCCTTATCAGAGTCTCCTCCCAAATCACCAAGGGCCCCACCCTCAGCACACACTCAGTCACGCTGCTGAGCCACATCCCAAACAGCTGCAGCTGTTGCCAGCACTGGAAGTTGGGGGGCATCAGAGCCAGCTTGCATTGGGTGGGTAACATGGAGAGCTGGCTGTGACACCGAGGGCAGGTGTCCAACTCGAGTGTCACAGGGCAGTGTTTAGTAGTTCTTTTTATGGCTGCTGCATTTTATCACTGCTCACAAGGAGAACTCCCAACCATGTTTGCTCCCCCTTTCTCTCTTTCTGTCTTCAAGGAAATGCTATCATGTAGGCCATACCTTTTTGAATTCTAATTTAAAAAAAAAAAAATGGATCTCAACTGTCATTTAAAGAGAGCTAAGAAACAAGAGAGTATAGTAACAGCTTCAGGTCCTGCAGGAGAAGACTGGTGGGTGGAACACATGAGCATGGTATGATCATAACAAGGGGTTTGTTATTGTTATTGGGGCATTTACAACTGCTGATCATGATTCTTTTTGTCCTTTCTGGTACACATTCCATTGGGCACAGAAACCTAACCTTTGCTTATCTTTGAGCTGGTTATATTTAGACTTCAGAGCTGGTAGGCTCTGGAGGTCCCAAAGCCTGGAGCTGGGACAGGCTACCCACTCGACAGACTCTGCATCCACGAGCTTTGCACACAGGGTGTTGGTGCCAGGGAGTCAGAATATGGCCAGGATACACTCTGCACCAAGGAGATGGGATGCATCTCTGTGTCCCAGGGATTAGACATAGCCAGAGTCTGCCTGTGGGAAGAAGGGAATCTGATATTGTGTTCACATCTGCTGTGTCTATGACAGTTCTTTCACAGCCAGCCCTTTAGTGAACTTGACTTCCCAGAGTATCTGCTAGAAACTATTTAACCTGAAATGTAGTTAAACAAAAGCTAAATGAAAGTTAATGACCATATAAGCAGCTGATTCTGGAAAAGCCTTGTGACAGACACTTGAGAAAAGCCCTGTAGTCACTGAAAGGTATTTCCCAAGGTCTCCTTGGGATGTTCTGTGGCTGTGTCAGCAGATGAAAATACTGTCTATATTTCTGTAGCCACAGGTGATGAGGAATTGCTCCCACAGTGTAATTTAAACCTACTAGGCTTCTCCCTGTATGGGGTCAAGTGAGCAGAGACTCCTGCATATTTGATCTCATATGACTGAACAAGATCTGCCTCATTTGTGCTTTGTTGGGGTCCATAGGGAACAAACTTTGGTCCATATAGAAAGTATAAGTTACACCAATGCTGCATGTCTGGATTTAACGTGGCTGTTTCCTGAATTTCCAGAAGGCAGCAGCCTCTCTGCTACATTGAGCTCTGAGCAGGCACAGACTTTTTGGGGACAAAGAATGGGACCCTCCAACTGGTTCAAGTGGCCTGAAGTTCAGCAGTGTTAAAAGGTTCATTTAAATTTTCTCACAACCCTGCCACCTTCTTTTGAGCATGATTAATATCAACTGAAAGTTTCTGGTTTGGGATCAGCTATTGCTTAGCTTACCTTGCAGCAGAGCATACTGAGGCCTCATTCATTCCCACTATAACTTGGGCAGTAGTTGCCAGCTGGAAAATGATGACAGATTTGCATCCTGTTCTGCTCAGTTTAGGAGCCCATGTTCACTGACTTGCAGCAACAGTATATTTGCATAGTGTCTTTAAGCCCAAAATATTTTAGTTTTACATGACTTAAGGGTGGCCATTTCTATCAGCCTTGAAGTGCAGGGACTTCAGGGTTGGAATGTGGCAGCCAGTTACCAGCCCAGGGTATATAATAGTGTACTGTGTGAGTGTCTTATCCATATGAAACTGCAAAGAGAATTTGAGCAGGCAGAAACCAGGCTGACCTCCCTAAGTCTTACTTTAGCTACAAGATCTTCAATTGCCATAAATAAACAAGCCCTGAGTTGACCTCTCTTCTGTAGCACAGTCCTTCATCCAGCATTGTGCCAGAGTAATGCTTTGCTGCTTTAGACCCTCTGAGGCTCCTGCTGAGCCCCCGCCAACCACCTCTGACCCTGCTGAGCCTCTCTGTGTCAAATTGAGAGTCCCCCACACAATGTGGATACACACCGGTCTGCCTGCCAGAGTTAATGAGCAGAGAACCTAGGCCTTCAATTATACTGTTTTTCAGCCATATTTCTCAAAGATCTTTACAGAAAAAGGAAGTGTCTTGCTCCTTATTTTATACAGAAGGAGGGTGGAGGCTAAAATACAAAGAAATTAAGGAACTATTTGAAAATTACAAAGCAGATTATCAGCAGAGCTCAGATTTAAGCTTAGCTCTCAGCCCCACACCCCTTTCTTTCTTTCACGTTGTGCATCAAGCAAGGCACATCTTAAAACCTACCACTTTTTAACTTCCATGGGAAAAAAAAACAGTTCTGCAGCTCACTCTCTTTGGATTTGCATCAGGCCAATCTGGCTATTTTCTTATTTTATACTTACTACCACCCTATGGAGGTTATTTTATGTGTGAGTGCTATTGAAATTAAGATTAAAGCCAGACTTTAGTGGGATCAAATTTTTGGATACAAAATTCTCAGAAAATCTAAAATACTGAAACCTGGGTCTTATTAAAAAAAAAAAGGGGGGGGGGGGGGAGAAAGAAATCTAATGGTCACTTCTATCACTATATGGTCCCAGTCCAATAGGAACTGCTGGCTCCAACCAGACTGCCAGAGGTCTGGAATGCTAGGACAAAAGGCCAAAAAACATCTTTTTCCCATCCAGTCAACATTTTAGGTGGAAAAAAGGACATATCCAGGGACACCCAGATGAATAGCAGCCCTAACAATGCCAACTTTTCCGTTCCCAGAGTTGTTTACACCCCCAAAATCAATTGTGGTGCCAAACCGCAAGGAGAGTAGTGACTCCCTAAAATGTGTGGTCTTTATCAGAAAGGCCAGATGAAGTAATTTTGAACTATTAGACACATTAACAATGCCTGAGGGTGTCGTATACAAAGAGCTGACACCTTCAAGCACTGATGCAATAAGGATGGACAAGAACACGAGGTGAGGGCGGTGGGAGGAAAGGTCTTTTTCAGATGTATCCAGGGTAGAGCAAATTTTATTACTGGGCTAGAAACGGAGTATCCCAGGAGTGAATAGCTCACACATTTGATCCCATCTTGGGCTCAGTCCAGCTCCCACTGAAGTTTAATGGGAGTTGGATCAGGCCACTGCACTCACATTTTTTCCATGCATGGAAAACTATTTCCGTTACTTTGAATTACAATACCACTGGCTTTGGATTTTATATAATAAAGTAAATCTAGGCCACTGTTTATATTCCAAAAAACTGCATTCTGGGATGCCAGCAAATATATTGCCTGTTGGGTTAAAAAAAATAAAATTAAAACTGGACACATTGGCTTAAAAAAACAACAGCTCCTAATTATTAAACATAATTTCTCTTCCTTGTGCTTTTCTGGAGTCCTCAAATATTTGAAGTATGAAAGGTACATATAAATTCTTCTCCGGTGGTTGAAATGGTGGAATCTGTAAAACTGCAATGTTTTATAAGAAACAGAGGTTTAATATAAAAATAATAATCTTCATGACTGGCTCATTGCTTATTGGCATATTTTGAGCATTTTGAAATTTACAGGGGGAAAAAAAAAACCCAACAACCTTGCAATGTCAGTAACAAAGCGGATGTATATTAGCAAACCCTTATATTTTGGGAATTGGCTTCTCTTGATTGTTCTGACTGCAAATGAACTCTGCAGATGCTGAGAGGTACAGGAAATGTCTTGTGCTAGAAAAAGCATTTGCTCCCTGCTTTACGAATTGGATTGTACTAAAATCCCAATGTGGTAAGACTGATTAGCAGACTTTGGTAATGCCTTCTGCCCTGGTACAGTTTTATTACAGCCTTTTTATTAGCAAGGGAAAACACAGAGAAGACTTCCACGGTGAACATACACCCACACTCTGGGAGCAAACCTTCCTGTGGTGAGCTTATGCCAGGGAAGAGCACAGCCCCTGCCCTCTGAAACACAGAGCAGCCAAATAAAAGAACCTCACCAAAAGAATAAAACAAAACACACGTGTACAAAAGCAACAGAGGGAAAGAAATGTCATTGAGGGGCGTTTAATGTTAAAGAGGAACTATACAAGTGGGCTGGCGGTGAGGATTTGATAGAGCTGAACAAGGTGACCACCTGCATCCACTTCAGAGAGAACCAGCAGCAGGATGAGGAGTGCAGCCATGTGCATGTGTGTGCAGTGCTTCATTCCACTGACAAAATGTACTCTGCAAACATCCCTGACACCGGCAGCTTTTCCTCTCTGTTGAAAAATTGAGTTTCAGCATGGGATTTGAAGGAAAAGAGAAAACCAAAATCCCTCACACACACAGCCATGTGGTTTGAGCTGGGCAGATTTCCCTCAGCCCAGGCAGTACAGAAGAGCCAGGTGCTGGCTTCATGGGCATTTCCAGGCTGTGCACTGGTCAGCCACAAGCTGAACCTTCCTTCCTCACAACAGCAGGCTGTGAACTTTCCTCTACCCCACTGTGGTCTGGGGAGCATCCAGGAATGGTTTACAAGGCTGTGGATTTTAAGCCATACCCTCATAGCCTTAGCTAACCTTCCTTCTAATGTGACAAAGCCCTTTAGAGGCACCAAGAATCAGTTCCAAATTCCCCAGTGCAGGATTTGAAATCTGAATAACTAGGTCTCACCCATGTCTGGCTGTAATTTCCAATGTGCAGTAACTATTGCAAAATGCTGAGATTTACTGATCAGAGAGAAGAAAGAACCCACTCCTCTTCTTCTCACTGGCTTTCTTTCTGTAATGAAATTACACATACGTGTGCTGGTGTGCTTTGCCAGCACCTCCCCAGCTTCTTCGCCCTGATTGAAACATCTGAGGGGAGAGGCACCTGAAGACAGATTCCCCAGCAGAACTGAAGGAACGTCAAATTAGCTGGCCTGATGGGGGAAACTTCAAAACCGCAACGTCTCTTAAATAAGCTTCTTTAATTATTATCACCATCTGTTTATTTATACAAATATAAAATATATTTATATAGATTTATATAATATAGATTTGTGGCTTTGGCGGCTCCTCTCATTTACAGACGTACTGGTCGACGATCTCTGTGCACTTTTTACACTTGACGTAGCAGCACCAGTGGAACTTGCAGTGGCAGCGCTCCACCTGCACGCTCTTGAACTGGTCGTAGCCCCGGCCGCAGCACATCAGCTCGCAGCCGTCCATGCCCTCCGAGGTCTTGTTGCACAGCCGGCCCTGCGTGCCCAGGGAGCCCGTGGTCTCGTTGCGGAGGCAATAGTCCGGGCTGGGGTCCACGTACACCAGGTCCTCCTGGGTGGGCATGTTGAAGCGGTTGTTGACCAGCTCCAGCTTGCCCTTGCGGCTGATCCTCATGGCCGCGGCGCTGTCGTACTTCTCCTTGAGCAGGTCGCCCACCTTGCGGAAGTCAGCCAGCTGCAGCCAGCAGGTCTTGAGGCTGCACGAGCCCGACACGCCGTGGCACTTGCAGGCCACGTCTGCCAGCTTGTACACGGCCTGTGGGGAGAGGAATGCAATCAGGCAGAGCTGTGTTTATTCCTGCCGCACCGGCAGCTGGCTTAATTACAACGGATTCATGGCGCTTTCAGAACCGCTTTGATTATCCCGCAATTTCTGTTGTTTCGCCCTTCAGAGGAGACAAAGGTCTTCTCCTCCCCCTGTTGCGACTGCTGTGTTCCTGTTCCCTAAATATTTCTATTTCTGGTCGCACTGCCTGCAAACACGACTTCCTCACCCCACCTTTTTTCCCCCCTCTGGCAGATTTCTGGCTTGACAGCAGGGTCAAGAGCAGGAGAAAAAGAGAAGGAGCCCTCTTTGCGCGGACTCTGGAAATTCCCCACCTCGCAGAGCACCGAGGTGTGGCATGTTTTTCCCATTCAGTGCTGCAGCAAGGGAACACCTGGGAACCAGCCCGTTTCCTACCACCCGCACCAGGAACCGACACTATCGTTACAGGGATACATCTGCATCCTTTGGAAATAAATCCACACCCTTTCCCTTCCTCTCCCCCTTCACTGGAGCTGGTCCAGGGGCAGTGTCCAGAGGGAGGCAGGCAGGGTGGTGGTGCACAGACGGACACATCTCCCTGGAAAGCAGCTGGAGGTGCTCTCCTGGAGCACCGGGCTGAGCCGGGAGCCCTCGCTGCCTTCCTGCGCCATCTCGTGCCCGGCTCCCTCCGCCAGCAGCGCTGCCTGTCGCCAGGCAGAACAGCCAGCATTCCAGCAGCACACGCAAGCTTCCCGTGCTGTCTTTTCCCAGACACTTCCAGCTACATTTTCAGGAGCCTGTGGGGGCTGCAGATGCATCATATCCCTGGAAATCCAGCATCAAAGTTAGCAAAGAGTCTGGAAAATTCAGAGTGTAAAGACCCTCATCAGAGGGAGCACAGGATGTGAAGGGAAACTCTCCTGTTTACTCTCCTCCTCCTCCTCACTCTGGCTGGGAGGTGAGAGAAATACTGAGAAATGAAAACCAAGGAAAGTAAACAGAAATGCATCCATTTCAGACAGGTACAGAATTGCAATGCCACATGAGCTCCTGTCAGCTCTCAGGCACTGACAGAGTTTGCAAAGCAAGAGCTGGGCATCCCCCCACCATCAGAGCTACTCTGTGTTACAGCAGCTGGATTCCCCAGCCCTTGGCTCCTCATCCTCTCACCATCAGGCTCACATCTGCTCTCTCAAGACCATCCTGCATCCTGCAGTGCTTTTGCCAGATCCTACATGCCAAGCAGAGATATTTGGCATCAGCTGCAAAATTACCACCAGCTGTATCTGGTGGGGGAGAGCAAGGAACATGAGAACAAAACAGGGTGCTCTGAAAGAGTTGGTGATGTGTCTTCCAGCCAGGCTTTCTGCTGGAAAAAGGCAGCCAAACACAGAGGTTTCTTTTTTGCCTCACTCACTGACACAGAAGCAAGCTTCCCAGTTCTCTGCTTTCACGTGCCAAGGTGATTAAGGCAATTGAGCATACTTAAGCAAAACCTTCTGCCTACAACAACGTTCTGGACCAGCAGGGAGAGGTCAGAGTTCTCCTACAACAACTGGTTGCTCCTTGCCCAGCTAATGTCCAGTACTTTTGACAGCTAGTGAAGATTCAATTTGGCTTAATGGCTAAATCACATGGAGGCCAATCCAGCTCCTGAGAAAGTCAATGGAGTGAGTCCTTAAAACAGAAAAGCTTTAGTTCTGCTCCTCAGAGCTCAATTTACCAAGGCAATCCCTCACGGTGCAATGTAACAACTACAAGCTGGGAGTTAAGCACTTGTCTTGGATCAAACTACAACTGCAGAGGACCAACCACACTGTTACTTAAGGATTCCTCTTGTACTATGACCAGACAGGCTACAGCTGAATTTCCTGAGCACCAGACACTTACTATATCCTCACTGCACTGCCAGCCTGCTTGTTATAAGCCTGTGTTAGCACTTTTTGGTTATGGTTCTGTCAAATCCCAGGCCACTCATGCCTCCCTTGCCCTTGCATGTGTTTTTATAAAGTATTATGATTCTTCCTAATCCTGGGCTTTGTTCCTTTAGAAAAACACTGCAACTCAATCCCCCTCAGTTAATGTCATGGGAATGAGTTCACTCTGACTTGGCTTTAGGCAACTGATGCTCAAAACATCTGGCCCATGTGGGCAGTGGCTGTTCTGGGGAAGGCGAGTGCTACCAGTGATCACAGGTGATCATGGTGCCACTCAGCTCCCACCACCCACGTCCTGTGGAACCAACCATAGCTTCAGCTGCTAAATGACTCTCCCACTCTCCCCCTTCGCTGCCCAGATGAAGAGAAAGCAGAGGAGATTGGAGAATTCCTCTGCGACCAGGCTCGGGTCAAGGTAAAGAATAACAGACCCCACATGCAGTTCTGAGGGCAGGATCTGATCGATGGCCATGCCACTTAAACAGGTTGAGAATGCCTCTAATGGAAGGGCTTAAAGCCCCTGCCCATAAGCCCAAGTTCTCTTCCAATTCTTTTTGTGCAGGAATGGGAACAGGAAGAGAATTAATGGGTAATTCCTATGTGGTCAATTAGCCAGACCCCCTTCCAGGCTCTCCTGGCAGTGGCTGGAGTGACTGATGACTGAGGGCTGCCACATGCTGGCTGGGTAAACAGCATGGAAGGACTGACTGCCACAGCCTGCCAGACAGAGCCACAGATAAGGAAGAGAGGCAATAAGAGAGGGTAATGGAGAGCAATTGGAAGAAAAGACAGATGGAAGGAAAGGACATGTTGAGATAAGAGCCAAAGACAAACAAACAAGAGCAATAAAGCCAGAAGCCACCACCACAAGAACTACAATGTGGAGTGAAGGGGTGATGAGGTCAGGACTGCTTGAAAGATGAAAGACCTCTGATTCCCTCCTGTCCCTCCCCCAGCTCCTTCAGAGAACCTCAGAGGGAAGGGACAATCCTCTCTCTCTCTTGCCACCAGAGCTCCTCAGGATTCAAGGAGAACTTTCTCACTCATAGGAAACTGAGTGAAGGGACATGCCAAAAATCTGCCCATAAATCAGAAGGTATCAGCTGAACCCCTAGCTGTGAAAGCAGGGCAAGGCTGTGGTGGGATGGCAGCTGGTGGTCACTCTGCAGTGCTCCCTGCTGAGTCTCCAGCAGTCCTTTCTTCCACCATAAACTTCTGGGAATGAGGAGTTCCATATGCACCTTCCTACTTACAAAACCCGTATCTGAGAAGTTTAGGAATGCAGGACTAGACAGGACCTCCTGGGTTATTAAGTATGATCTCTTGCTATTGCAGGCACTGCTTCAAGAAACATTTTCCCTAAATGCATAGGGTGCCCTTTTAAAAGCAATTGAGTTTTCAGCCACCTTTATTCTGACTGCCATTCCAACAATAAAATATCTTTTCCTGGTTTCTAGCCTATATGTGTTTACTTTATGCCCATTTGCTATCGTGCCAAATTGGCCTTCTGCTTAAAAAGTACTTTTCCTTCTCTATTATTTCTCCCACAAACACAGACATCAGTCATATCCTCTCTCCACTTTCACTTTACTAGGCTAAATATGGCAAGCTGCTCTAGCACACTTTTTTAAGAAAAGATTCCTATCCCCTGGGTCAGCCCTAACAAGCCTTTCCTAGACTGAGGTCATTTTACTTGGGAATATGAGAACACACAATGCTTTGGGGCCTCATGAGAGCTTAATACAATGGCATTAGTATTCCCCCATGTTGAATAAAAAGACTTATGTCTAGTGTGTTACAGGATATTTACCACCTTCCAAGCCACATTACTTCTGCAGTCATTTGCAGCCGACTGCTGCGACCAATTCTTTCCCTACTCTTTTCCTAATGACTAAAGATGTATTTCATACAAGGCCTCAAATGATGGTCTTAATGTTGTTTTACGGAGTGTCATTAGCTGCTGTACAAAATTCAGATTCTCCTCTGTAGTCAGAATACCTGCCACCTCTGCATCAACAGCCAAGTTCATCAGCCCATTCCTATTGCTTGTGTTGAGGCTGAGAAACAAAAATCCTAAGGGTGAGTCCTTGATGAGCTCTGCTAATCAAGCTCCATTAAAATCAAGCTCCATTCTTTCACACAACTTACTGATGTCTTTCCTTGAACCAGTTTCTTGTCCATCTCACAGCTACTGCAATTTTCATTGTATTTCCCAGTTTAACCAAGAATTTCCCACGGGGGAAATACCTCAAATGTTTCACAGAAGTTCACCTAAATGAGACCTACCAGATCTAGTCTGCTTTTAGAAAATCAGTGATGTTCTAAATTATTGTGTGATCAACCTTTGAAAGAGTCTTCTCAAGTTATTTCCTATTTTCCACTGAGATATCCAATCCTGATATACCCAATGCCCCCCACTCCAACTCAAAGCCCCAGACAAAGCACTCACTTTGGGTACCAAAACTTCTCTGCCTTTAGACTCAGCCCCATCCTCACTTGGCTGTCTCCTTCCTTCCAAACTCCTCCAATTTGCAAAGTTTAAAAAGCCTTTGCTATTTATTTTATTAGCCTTTGCAAGGTCTGACTCAGCATGATTTTTCCTGTTCTCACCTCCTCTTTACACTTCTTGACCTCTAAGAGCTTTTTGTTATTTATTTGCTGTATTTTTCTCCTTCATTCTTAGTAGGCTCTTGGTCTATTCCTAACAGCTTCTCTGTGGCAGTTATTCATTCAGTGAGGTCTGGATAGTCTTCCTACAACCTTTTTTCTCTTGTTGGCATGCAGAGTTGTAATGGCTTTAGCATCTTTGAGTTGAAAAAGTTCCAGACCTCCTCTACATCCAGTTCCTTGGCTGAGCTTATGAACCAGCTCCCTTTTATCAGAGTTTTTTGGTTTTGTGGTTTTGTTTTGATTTTTTTTTTTTAATCCACAAACTTAATTACACACTGGTTCATATTTCCATTTAATTTAATCTAATTGAAAATGTCTTGTGTTCATTTAATCCATGTTACTGCAGTTCACCTGGCACCTCAGACATGGGGCCATACTCTGTCTCTGGACCCCTCAAGACTGTTGGAGTCTCATGTTCACTCCTTGCTTTAGGCAGGGTATTTATTTGTAGTAATCCATGTTCATGCTCCAGATATGCAGGATGTTCAAAGCAAGTAATGCAGAAAAGAATGTCCCATTCAGGCTACTACTCCACCACACACAACCCCCATTTCCAAGCAAATGCAGAGCCTCTGCCCATCCAAGCCAAAGCAACCCCAAATCTAACACAAAACTCAGTGAGTTATAGAGCTTTCAAGTCCAGTTCTTCACCTACTACAAATTCACCTCAATTTGATTTTGCAAAAGAACCATGAAGTACTTGCAATGCTTAAACCTGACACATTGATTTCACAACCAAAAAAACTGAACAAATCATCTTTGGTGTCAAAATGAAGCAGAAATTACATGCAGAAAAGACAGACATGCAAGGGAAAGGGAAAGATAATTCAGTAACAATTAGAAGAAAGAAAGGGCAGAAAATTGATAAGGAAACTAAGGATATTAGTTAGGAATGTGCAGCAGAGCAAGACTAAGTACACTTAATGGGATTTTTTAACATGAATTAGAAATAAAATTAACCTTTGAAAAGCTTACTTCTAGGGAAGAATGATAAAAATTTAAAACACCCTGGGGAAAATGCACAAATGTTCAAGTTAGTATTCCTGTTCTACTTTTGGAAAGAGGCAGGATTACACAGCTGCACTGCATATGAATGATGCTACACCTTCCAGGCTATTAATCACAGACAGAGGAATTGTGTGAAAAGCAAAAGTGCATACACTGAATGCATACAAAAGGGGTATGGGAAAATTGGAAAGAGTACACTAAAGTGACAGGAAAATGATTTGATGGCTGATGAGAACCTCTGAAAGTGAGAGAGTCTTCAGTGCTCAATCTAGTTTGTCAAGAAAGAATGGTGAATAAATTACAGTAGATAAATACTTGTATGCCAAGGAAATTCTGATTACTAAGAGGGTTTTGGATTTAGCTGTAAAAGTCAGAAAAAGAACTGATTAGAAGCTGGTGCCAGATAAATCCAAATGATCGTTAGGTTCAGAGTTGAAACAGTGATTAATGCTGGTATCATACTACAAAGGGAAGTGATGGATTCTCCATCCCTAGGGGTCCTCAGATCAAAACTGTGAATCTTCTCAGAAAATGTCTGTCACCTAAATGCAAACTATTTATTGTGCCCAGTATCAAGGTAACTGAGCAAGGCCTGAGTTCCAGAGATAGTGGCCAGGCTCCTGGCTTTATATTCCCAAAAACCTAAATGATGGTAGAAGGCAACTCTACATGCCAAAAGGTTCTTCTTTTCACCACCAGCCTGTTACTCTCAGAGCTCTGGGAAAGCTGATTTCTTAGACATAAACCTTGAAAATGGGCCATAACAGCACCTAGTTTATTTGGAAACGGCTTAAGTGTCTGCATATGTGCGCCATACAGTATCTCAATGGATCCCAAAATTCACTGGCTTCAGCTGGCAATGGAAGCCCAACATTAAAACTGGAATACATGTCAACATTGTCTGTAATGTTCACAAAAGCGCAGAAAACGTGACCGTACGCTTTTACTGGGGCATCACTGCGTTATCCTCCACCCAACCTCCAAGGAATTTGATCTCCCAGCCTTCTGACCCTCCCCGTGAGAGAAAGGGAAGGGCCAGCACTGCTCTTACCCTGCGGCCGGCCTCGTTGTTCTGCAGGTTCATCAGCATGCGCGCCTGCTCCTCCGAACCTCGCACGTAGTTCTTCTCCCTCTCCTTGGCGTCCACGAACTCCTTGGCGAAGCGATATCCGTACTCGATGTTGTCCCCGCAGCCGCCCCACAGCCAGTCCCGGGGCAGGTCCTTGGGGCGGGCGGTGCGGCTGCAGCCGCAGGAGGACAGCTCGCCCTCGCGACACGCGCGGCTGATGGCGTTCACCACGCCGGCCGCGCTCACCGCGTAGGTGAACGCCGTCTCTCGGCTGCCTAGGAGAGAGAGGAGGGACAGGGAATTAATTAATCCCCCCCATGGATCTCGTATGTGTGCTTGTGCAGACACTGTGGTGTGCTTGGGGAAGGTGCTCGGAATTTACCGGAACTAAAGAATGCCATGGTCAACTGCAAGAGATCCATCCTCCTCCAGAGGCAGGAACTGCTCATCCTCTTTCCCCTTCACTCCTCCTTTCATTCTAACCTGGAGGAAACTCTCAAGCAGCAGGAGGGTTGCTCACTTGCTGAAAACACAGCTGCTGACTTAGCCACTTCATTTGCCAATAATCATTAAGAACAAGTAACGAGGTTGGGCCTGTGCAAAAGGAATACTCTGGTTGAGCCAGTTATCGCTCTGGAATGGCTTTCACTTAGTTGGGACATGCAGTCTTTATGGGCTCCTCTTCATTGAACTTATTTTAGTTTATGTAAGGTCAGCTGAAAATTATTTGTAGGCAAAGTGAAGGAAACTTATTTTTGCACTGCAACGTCAAGGCAGGGGCTCTTCCACTGGCTGCAGAACCACAGTGCTGGAAGAAGTAAAACTCCTGTGTAGACGATAGTAAATGGAAAGACTTTCCACTAGCAGGTTTACTAGAGGCTGCCCTGCCTGGCGTGCATGCCCTACGCAGCTCAGCAGCTGAGCCAAGCAGCTGGATCAGGTCTCCAGCTCGGTATTCCTGGCAGGGATTCAGCCCCAGTGTGACCGGGGCACCAGCACAGCCAGAGCGCTGCATGAGGCCAAGCACCAGAGTGCTGAGTGTCTGCAGAGGGAGAAGGAAGCAATCCACACCTGCACTCGAACCTGAACCACGTCTGGTAAAATAGCTGAACCAACACCTTCAGAGCCATTGTGCTCATCACCAAACTTGCAGGTGATAAGGAGAACAACTGCCAAAGCTTCATTAATCTAATTGTGAAGGGCTACTTAAAACAAACCCCAGCAAGATGCTCTCAAGCAAATTTTGATGACTTCAAAGGGCAGATCCTCAAAGAATAGTTTATCACCAGCTCAGGAGGCTCTCAGTGCCAGCTCCCTCAGCACGGCTGAGGTGATGCATTTGGTGTGCTCTTGTTCCAATTTGCACGTGCTGACAATCCCTAATTAATAGCCGCTTATCACCAGCTTAGTGCTAATGACCCAAGACAAAGGCAAGGCTGTAAATGGCATTCACCGTGCAGAACGACCTTTGATTTTTTACCCCACCTAAATGAGAGATGACCACTGAGGGTTCCTGCTCTGGAACACAGCTGATAAAGTACTACAGGACACGTCACACGGAAGGGAGGTCATTACCCACAGGTCATTAGGGAACTATGCTCACCAAACCTCCCTGGTCCAAGAAGAGTGACTCCTAGTTAATGCAACTCAGATGAGACTGGCCCATAAGGGAGTTAGGGTAATTCTTCAGTAACTAAAATCAAGGTTTTACTCATCTAGTTTGGTTTTTTGCACGTTATGGGGCTTTTAAGGTAACAGTCCAACGTGCAGTTTTGCCCCTACCTGTATGGAGAAAGCCCTGAGGACACACCAATCATCCTTTAAAGGAGAGCACTCTCCTGTCTATAGAGATTAAAATACGTGCAAGGAAAGGACCTCACACTGTGACAGCTCGTGCAACAGAGCCTGCATGACTCCAGGTGCTTAGCATCCTTACAGCCTGACTGAGATCCCTGAAAAGACACTGAGATTTACACTTTTACTGTCCATATTTTAAACATCTCCACCTGTCAGATGTAGCAGCACAACTCAGTGTGCAGCCCCTGCATCTGCACGAGTTATTCAAGCTGCTGAGGATGGTGGTGGGACAAGAGGCTGGAATAAGTCACACCAGGGTGCGGCGTTTTTTTCCCCCCTCCCTTGCTGCCCACGAAGCAAACACTTGGAAAAGCATTTGGGTTTTCGCTCGTCCTCTCAGAGCTCAGCCCAGTTCCGCAGCTCTGTGCTGTCGCCTCGAAGGCCTGGGGTATTATTGGCGAGTTTGTTCTGGCCTCTCCGGCATGGCTGCGGGCCCCGGGAGCCGTGCCCGGCGTTGCGGAGCTCGGCGGAGCTCTGCTGCCCTCCTGTGCCGCCCGCCGGGGAGCCGCGGCCGCTCCCGGGCACCGCCGGGGCTGCGCCTCGGGCAGGGCTGGGCTCCCTCGGCTGCGCTCTCCGGAGCTGCTCCAGGAGGGAACGGGAGAAGAACGGACCCCGTCGGGGTCACAAAAGGGTGTCGCTTTAACTTTTTGAAATGAAAAGGTTTCCGTTTCGCCTCGTTGTTTTTAAAAGCATTATTCCAAAGTTTGCCGATCTCGAAGAAAAACAAGGGGGGAAAAATTCTCTTTGTTCTCTGCTTTTATGACTGTGGGGTTTTTTTCCTCCTTTTAGCACTTGAAAAGGCATAAGAGATAAGATCTTTGGCTCCAGAAATGACTGGACTAACCTGGAAATCCCAGCCTTGCATTTAGGATTCCTCTGGAGGAGATAGATTCTCTCCACCCCTGAGGAAATTCTAACATGATCTTTTGGGGTGCTCTGTCCTCTCCCCCTCATAAATGTAGCAGTAAGGAATGTGTCTGTATATAATGTATAGAGCTATATATACACACACGTGCAGTCTAAAATCTGTATTGACAGAACAGGAAGCAACTTCGGAAGGATAATTTTTTACATTATTAGATACTGTTATTGAATAAACCACATTTAAAAGCTAAGAGCAAGTCTCATGACAACACAAACACTAGGAGAAAATGCTCCTAATGCAGCTTTCTTCAGTGCTGGTGGTGCTTTGTATCACTGGACTGCCTCACTGCCATGAAAAGCACAAAATGAAGGTGTAATGATTAAACACAGACCGACCAGCTCTACTGTTCCTGAGCTAAATCAAGTTCTGTGAAGGGGAAAGGAAACTGATCTTCCAGATTTCTGAGTGAACACTCTCACACGGATCTCCCAGGCTTTGGCCAAGTCAGGTTCTCCTCCCCTCTCACAATCCAGTGCAGCTCCAGAAATCACGTAATATATGCCATGCTCGCATCGGTGGGTGGGCAGCGAGGGCTGTTGGCACACCATGCACCTTCTGGGGCCTTCTTATCTCCTTTCCCCTCCCTCTCCACAACAATCTGGCATGTCTGTGCACTCTTGCAGATATTCTGGTCTCCAGACCTTTCTCGTGCCATTGGCACAGAGTACAGAAAAAGGGCTGTGGTCCAGATTTGGGGCTCAGAGGTTGAAAACAGGAGACAGACACACAGTGTGAACCCAGGGAAGAATGACTATATCTGGCACAACCTAAGAGATTGAAAGGCTTTGTCTTCTTCTCCAGTGTGGAAAAATGTATTTGCTGAAATGATAAGCAATGACTCATTACAAAGTAGGAAAACGTAAAAGTGGAAGGTGAAGCTATAAAAAAGAGGAGAGGCAGCATCTCCCTCCACAGCAGCTTATCACCGACACAGATAACAGCCATGAATCACCAAAGATCCCGGAATACTCCACAACACCTTTGGTGACATTTTTCCTTTGTGCAGTCTCTGTGCTGGAGTACAGACATCTGAATGTGCTTGCTCTAACTGACCAGAGAATGGTTCCAAAACTCTGCTGGGATAGGTTTTCAGAGAGAGGGCAACTGCAGGCAGTCACCTCAGACACTGCCATCAGCAGATTCCTACCGCAGATACAACAGGGCTCACACACACACAAACCAAGCAGCAGGAGCAGGACTAATGGCCATGCCCTTCACACACCTACCACACCTCTGCCTTCACCAAAACACACAAAAAAATCTATTCCCCATCTTAACTCCTAGGATCAAATTCGTTTTAATGAGGAGAAATCCCCTCACTTCCACTATTCACTCTAGTTCCTTCTTTCTCTACACATTCTGATTCTTCCTGACAGCTGTTCATCCTTCAGCTCCTTTGCTGTCTTAGTTCATCCTTTCTTCTCTTCTCCATGTGTGGAACTTCTCACTGCACCAACCCAGAGCTGCAGGAAGCTACTGGAGAATGAGGATTGCTCCAGAAGGGGAGAGTCCTATTTTATTGCATCTTTGTGGAGTCACAAGGATTTCTTTGGGGATTTGAAATTTACACCATTCTTTAGGAGAAGTCACACATGAGGGAGTGACATCAGAAAGGAGAGATGGAGGTGTATTTTCTGTCCTTTGGTGGAAGAAATTTCAGTTTTCACCCCCCAAAGCACAAGTTTTAGCAGATCTGGGATTGCATGCAGCCCCATCTGGCCACCACTCTTGCTATCAGAAAGTGAGAGATCAAGGATGCACAGATGCCTTGGATGTGTGACAGGGACTGGAAATATGTGTCAGGAAACAGCATTTCCCAGGGGAGCACCCCAGAGAAGAATTCTTGGGGTGTGAGCTGAGCAGAAAGGCAGGAATTAGAATAGCTCTGGTGGACTGAATAAAGAATTCTGCAAGATTGAGTAACACGTGCAGAAATATCCCTAGAATTCTCTAGGATGACACATGAATTTCAGGATCACACAGAAGAGATCACAGGACTTTGTGCCCTATTGCCTAAATGCCCCAGAGGTATTAAAGATGCATCTCTTGGTGTCCTGCTGCTTATGCAGTTTTTTTTGAGAGTGAAGCCAAAAACAGTGAGAGCAGTACTGGGGGTACAGGAGCTGAAGGTCTTTTTTCATCCCTCGAGTTCACAACCGAGAAATAGTTCTGATTCTTCTGTGTAAATGATTGGCTTTGTGGGTGGGAAACAAAACCTTCAGACAGGGGTTGTGGAGAGTGAGTGAGTGTGTGTGTGCGTGTGGCTGTTTTAACACCTTTTCTTTATTGGCCTGGCTGTCGGACATATCAAACCGAGCCCGGATTTCTCAGTTTCTTGCCATCAGATGATTGCATTTCAAAAGGAGCTGGGACAATGTAGCTAGGTCACACCTCAATTCAAGTGCAGCAATGGCCTGTCAATGTGCCTCTTAGGGCCAGCAGGGCAGGAATTATAAAAATCTCTTAGGTTTACACAGCAAGTGGCAGTACGGAGAAGTGGGGGAATTTCCATGCCCGGAGAGTTCATATTTCCCACATCTCAGGGCTGCATTCCCTGTCTGAGATGCTGGGAACGATAACGCGGGGCCACTGTTCCTGCCTCCAGCTTCTTCCCTCATTACCTTTAAAGAAGCACACCAAACAGAGGAAGCCCCCCTTTTCATGACCTCCCCGTGCTCCCCTCAAAAGAAATTGTGTCCCCCTCGCCCCTCCACTGCCCCTGCTGTGGCCGAGGTGCATCGGTGCCACCAGCCGGGCACAGGCAGCACCGGGGCAGCGCCTGCACACCCGGCAATGGGAAAGCTCCTCCAAGCTTTAGGAGCTGTGCTAATGGGGCTCATCACTCCTGCGTGTGTCTTTGAAGGACGGGACAGAGGTGCAGAGGGACAGCCGGCCTGCGCCCAGCACCTCCCCGTACTGCTGGGTGTACTTCTGCACTTCCAGGTGTTCCTACCTATTTTCATGACCCTCCCGAAGACGGAAGTGTTGTCCACCGTGCTGCAGTTCCACCGCCGCTGCCGAAACTGGTACTGGCACTCCTTGATGGCGCTGCGGGCCCCTTCCCCGATGAACACCATGTGCTCCTGGTAGAGCTGGCAGAGCTTGCGCTGCCCGGGGGACAGCCCCGGCAGCTGGCTGCACACCGGCTGGGCGCCGATGATGTACATCTCAGGCCTCTGGATGGGGTTCATGGCCAAAGACCTACGATGAGAAAAACATCCCAGGGAGTCTGGAGGGAGAGGCCCCCTCCGCGAAGCGCCCGACACCTCTCCCCACCAGCCCAGCCCAGCCCCGCTCCGGGAGCCCGGGCGCATTTCTCATGTCAGCTGCCTCCCTCCACAGCTCTGCCAGATGCGAGGCTTTTCCAGGGCTCTAGCGGGAGCAACACTGTTCGTTTGTAACCCGAGTTTAAACACAGAGGACACCCGGGATGGGGAGGGGGCAGAGAGAAAGCTCAGCACTTTCCCTGCAGAAGAAAGTGAGCAGCTATTTTACACAGCGCCAGCGAGCGATGCCTGCCTTTGAGCCAGGCTATTTTCCGCTCTTCGGGGGAAGGGGGCTCCGCGGCTGCTCCCTGGGCTTTTGGCAGCGGGTAGGAAACCTTACCCATCCACTCCCTGCGCATTCCCCACATCCTAAAGCCCGGACGGCATTTCAGCGAGCCCGTACAAAAGGAGCCCAGAAATGCCTGGAGGAGAGGGGCTGCGTCCCACCACTCCCGAAACCGGGCAGGGACAGCGGGAGGGCGGGGGGGGGGACCCGGAGAGAAGCGAGGTGCTGCGAAAGAAGCCCGGGAGGCAGGGAAGTTCCCGCGGAGGGCGCAGGGCAGGAGCTGCCGCACGGCTCGGACAGTCCCGGTCCCCGGCCCGCGGCGGACAAAGGCGCCGCCGGCTCCCCTCACTCACTTACCACCAGGAGTTGGCGTCGGCCACCGGCGAGGTGCAGCTGCAGAGGAGCGCGGCGGCGAGGGCCAGCCTCGGCCCGGTCATGGTGGGCTGCGCGGGCAGCCCCCGCGGAGCCGGCCGCCGGGACGAGGCGCCCTGCGGACAAGAGCCGAGGAGAAGCCCTGGAGCGGGGCCTGCGTGCGGCGGGGGCGCGGCGAGCTCAGCCCGGCTNGGCGGGGCTGTTCTCGCCCCTTGCGGGCGTCGGGAGAGCTTCCCGGAGCCTCCGGGCCGTCCCCGGTTCGGCCGCCTTTGATGCGCGGCCCGGGGCGGCGGTGCCGGGAGCCCCGCGGCCGCAGGTGTGCGGGGAGCGGCGGGGCACATCAAAGCGCTGCCTTTGTAATGCACAGGCGGCTGGGAAACGTGCTGCCCCCTCCCCAAAACCCCTCCCGAAGGGCCCCACTCCACGGCCCCAGCCCCGTGCCCCGGGCGGGGGGTCTGCGAGGCTCGGCCGGGCCAACAGCGACCAGCGCAGACAGGGCTGGCACCGGAGCCTAATGGCTTTATGGGCAGGGGAGCTGGACAGGAGAAAAGCTTCAAAGGCTCCTCTTGTCCAAACACCCTCTCCCTTCCCCACGCAATCACGGCGAACCTCAAAGGCAGGGCAATCGGGCAGCTCTTCAGCGCTGTCTCTCCCGCACACGGGCAGAAAGCAGAGACAGGCGTCCTGCACTGTGCAGAGACTTCTAACATGCTCCTCGCACCCTGCCTCCCTCATGCCGCAGGGAAACAGCCACCTTATCACACCATCGACGCTGCCACTGCTGCCTCCATCTCTACAAGGCTTCCCACTGTCCCGTCCTACCCTGAACCACACAGGTTCCACCTCTCTTCCAAGGCAAAATGCCCCCCCTTCCTCAGCCTCCTCACCAGGCATGGTGTCCCCCCAGCCCTGCCCCTGCAGCAGCGGGTCCCCAAAGGCAGGCTGCCCGTGCGGGTCCCCCCAGGCTGCGGGGTACACGAGTACCCAGCCCTGCCGTCTGCCTCACGAGCAGCACCCGAGACATGAATCACCAGCCTCGGCAGCTCAGGCTGCTGAAGTATATTTTTGATGGAATTCCTTGCACCCGCCACGGTGGACTTGCTGTGTTTGTTTGCAGCACGCTTCGCTTCCTCCCCCATCCAGATGTGCTGTACCTGCAGCTGGTGGCCCATCTCACCTGGCAGGCAGATGTGGGACTGCAAGTGCCAGAATTAGCCTCAGGACAAAAAAGCCTTGTGTGACCCAGCACCTCAGTGGGAGGGGAGTTTTACTGCTTGGGCACAGCGGGATCCATGTCTGAAGAAAACAGGGTGACTTTATTCACATCTTCTATATCCTCCCTTTTCCTCCTCCCACAGCCCCGAGCGTGACGGAGGGATGGCGAGGTGTATGTGTGTGTAGCCACGCATACATGTTTTGGGTCTATTTCTATAGGGAATAGACAGAATGGAAAGTTTATCTCCCTGAGTCTGGGGAGGAAGGAAGTTGTGTATGGATGAATGGCTTTTCCATGACAAACAATGAGTCTGCACAGACATGGTGTGATGTCACCTAAAGAATTTCCAAGCCAGCCTCGGATACAGAAAACCTTTTCGCTGGAAGATGAGAGAGTCCCACCTTTCCATCTCACCACAGCCAGAAAGAAGAACTAGGGCAGGGGGAAAAAACATAAAAGCCTTCACTGTCTCACACACACACAAGACATGTGCCATGTAAATAGATGACATGATGGGAGAAGTTCATCTCCAAGCTTTGCCCTCACCCTGTGGATTCTGAGAAAGGAGTAAACCATGGCGAGCCGCCCGGGTGCCTCTCCCAGCCAGGAATGTGAGACGGCAGCAGCTGATGAGGCAGCTCCACAAATACAGGTGATGTCAATGTCCGTGTGAGCTTCTCTGAGCACACATGGGCGGTGGCAGCACTCAGGGGCAGCCAGGACACACCAGTAGGCAGTGTCCCACTGACAGCACCATGGTGTGGTGGAAACAAAAACCCTTCCAGCCAGGGAAGCCTGGGAGATGCTCACATGAAACTTGGTCCAGAAACACATGGCACTAATTAAATATCTCATTCTAAGCATTAATATGCACAGGCAGACGATGATTAACAACAGTAAAGTGTTATGAATACTGCTGGTAGCAACCTGACTGCCAACAAGCACAAGCAAGTGCTTGCAATTTTGTTTTGAAACATGAGACATAAGTATTGCTGTATGGGATAAGATGGCTTATCCAGCCAGCCTAATATCCTGTCGAAGGTGGCAACTAAAGCAGTTCCTTCAGGAGAAGTCTCAAACTCTGAATTCTACCTAAAATCTGCTGCTGGTGAAAGCAACTGCCACTCAGCTAGTATGTGAATTATGGAAGTGAGTCCTTTTCAAGATGCTGGAAATAATTTCTCCACTGGCTGTGTTTATGACTTCAGATAAAGTGATAACAGCCGGTGAGGCATTGCTGCAGGGATTTAGGCTCAGCCAGCAACTTCCACACCAAAAACTGAAAAGTACTTGGCTGGTGGTCTGAAGAATGTGGTCTTCCCCTCTTGAGCCTGTTTCTACTTGCCACCAAAATCCTGAATGAGAGGTTTTGATTTTATAAATGAAAAGCTTGGGTTATCTTTTAAGCCCAACTGCAGGGCTGGTTCAAACAGCTTAGTGAGGTTGTTTGTCCAAGCAGGGCTGGGTGGGAGACAGCAGTGAAATTTTGTGAGGATGAGAGGTGGGGTGAAGCGGGGCCGCTGGTGGGCTGGGATGAACAGAGTCAGAGAAGCATTAGGTAGGACAGCCCAACCTCACTGCAGGCACACCACCCCTCCTGGCCATCATCCCTGTCCATCCTTTCCCATCCAAGTAACTCCCACTTTCACTCCAAACCATGCTTCCCCTGCAGCAGCCCACTCACACCAACTCAGACCACTCCTGCTACACTAGGGGATGAAGGAGCAGGAGGAAGAACTCCAAAAACACAGGCTGCTCTTACGTCTGTGGAAAAAGGTCCCATCTCACCCCTTCCAGTGGGCATGGATCACTCAAACAGCAGAAGTGAACCTGTTTGAGCACTGCAGGTCTGATGCTTGCACCCAGAGTGCTAAGGATCACCTGGGCCAGGTAAGGAGCTGTTGCCTAAAAACAGGACATGAATCTCAACCCTTAGAATAAAGGTCTAATGCTTCTTAGAGGGCAGAGCAGTGGCAGCAAACCTTCATCTTTGTAAAGCCTTGGCATTCTGCTGCATTCAACAGTCTGCTGCCCTAGGCAACTGTCTACTGTGTTGGCTGCCTGCCTGAAATTTGTACCTGTGTTTGCCTTTGTTCACTTTTCAGAGGTGACAACTGTGCATGAAGCATAAATTTACACATCCAGCTTCCAAAGTCACAGCAAAGCAGTTGGAGAGCTATCACTGCTTTCCCAACACTGTTCCTGCCATGTTTGCTGGAGGGAAGCTGCAAGACTCCAAGAAAGGGAGGTCATGTCCATGAGATCATTTGCAAAAGATTTGGCAGACCGTGAAAAGAGTTGAACCCTTGCTGGAAGACAGCCCTGATAAATGAGAAAGGGAGGGTTACTCATGCAAATTCCCTGTCCTACTCTTATTGTTTCTTAAAAAATTCGGGACGTACCCAAATGTGACACCGATCTTTACTGAGTGCTATAAGGAGTGTTGAAAGAAAACACCACTTCCACATAACTCCAGTGTTCCTCATTTCTGCAACTTGTCTGATTTCTTCTGGTCTGAGGAGAACTGGACAAACATTCTTCCTGTAATGATCAGGAGCTTCTTTTGAGTTCCTGTTTACTCTTGCAACTTGACTGGAGTTCACTGCTTGCTTTTAATGCCTCACAATGTCCTGTGCATCCAGAAACAATTACAGCTTTCTGTGACACAAGGCACTTACTCAAGATGTGAAGGATATTCACTGAAGCAGAGTCTCCTCTGCTTGAGGAGCCAGTAGAGATGCACTGCCCAGTGTCATGTTTAACCCCTCTTCCTCCTCCTCCTTGCCCCAGCTTGGATTGCTGAGCACATCATTGGCTCTGGGGTATCCCTGTGGCCAGCTGGGATCAGCTGTCCCAGCTGTGTCCATTCCCAGCTCCTTGTGCTCCTCCAGCCCCCTCACTGGCAGGGTGGGGTGAGAGGCAGGAAAGGCCTCGGCTCTATGGAAACCCTGCTCAGCAATAACCAAAATATCCCGGAGTTATCAACGCTGTTTTCAGCACAAATCCAAAACACAGCCCCATACCAGCTACTATGATGAAAATTAACTTTACTCCAGCCAAAACCAGCACACCCAGGAAGGAGGCTTTCCATGTGCTGCTCCAAGGGGAATCCCTGCCCTCTGGTTCTGTGCCATGGACCTGCTGCTGACAGCATCAAGAGATGTATCATAACGTCCTGCTATCCATCTGCTTCTGGCAGACAGGCTTTAACCACAGTTCTTACTAAGACTTCAGGAATCTCATTAAAGTCACATACTTGCCCATTCAGCCGAACCAGTTTTAGAGGGAGTGTAGATTAAAAAAAAAAAAAAGGAAGAAAATAAAATTTTAAAAAAGGCAAAAGCACTTGAAGCTAAATTGCAGTCTTCACACATAAACCTAAATCATCTTTTATCTCACCACTCCCTGACTAGTCTGGTTCTTTGCTGCTCCCCTGCTGCCAGCCTGTCCTCTCTCAGCTGTACTGGTGTCAGCCCTCCCAGATCTAAATGTGTTTATTTATTTGTACTGCAATTATTATTTAACCAGCAACTGGAGCCACCTCCATAGGTCCAGACACAGCTGGGGTGTTACAGAAGGTGTAATAAAACCTTGAAGTATCCCAGCATATCAGTCCTTCATGTCTGCCCTTTTGTCTTGACATTGCCTTGCCTCACTGAATTGTTAC
The DNA here is from genome assembly GCA_013400435.1 of Pycnonotus jocosus. Taxonomy (NCBI): domain Eukaryota; kingdom Metazoa; phylum Chordata; class Aves; order Passeriformes; family Pycnonotidae; genus Pycnonotus; species Pycnonotus jocosus. The sequence goes on from VWYP01004738.1 coordinate 213,627, forward strand.
ACACTGCTGGAAAGGCAGATTATTTCTGCTTATGTCCTGCTTGTTTCTTTTGGTACTTACAGACTCGGTTTTATCTCCTGATGTGCTCATGCACTACCTTTTCCTGCATCTCATCACCTGTCACCCCTGCTGACAGATCCAGATTTCCTTTCACCACTGCCTTGCCCTTTCATTTTTCCATGACTCCCCTAGCCAATGACATCCAGCCTCACTGTCACCAGGCCATGTAGTGCAGCAAATGCCAAGATATACCTGCCAGTCTCAGCAGCCTCAGTGACAGCTGATCCTGAAGTGCCTCACCAAGGAGAGCAAGAATGGAGGAAGCTTGCAAACAAAGCAGAAGTACTAGACAACAAAAGCTGCCAGATACTAAACATTTTCACCATTTAAAACCAGAATGTGTACAAAGGATAATGGTTCTATGAATAAAACAATTTTTCATTCGTGAAAGATACAGAAAATATGTATAGGCTAATGAACATTGTCATTTTCAACACAGTATTTCATGACAGGCAATGAGCTCACTTGGAGCAAGACCATCTCACCCACTACAAGAAAAGCAGCAAACTCCAAAGATTAATCAGGACATGATCCTCCTTCCTCTCAAGGGGATTCGGTAGTACTTGTACTCACTCTTGCAGCAGATTAAATCCTAGTGTTGAGCCAATCTGGTCCACTGAGACCAACACAAGATGTCCCAAAGAAAAGTGCAAGAGACTCAGCAGAAGCTGCATATGCTGAAACAAAACTGATTTTGATTTTTTGAAGTCGAGAGAGAAGCAACACAGACCCATCCCTGCAGCTATATAGCTGTTGGGAAACTCTCCACAATTATGATATTCCCATGGACAGATCCCAGCCATCCGGTTTCATTTTACATGAGAAATCTATTTGCATGTTGGCAGACTCACCTGAGAGCCAGTCCTAAAGCAGGACATGTCTAGCCCAAATTTTGCACTTCTTGTTCCCACGACTACTATAATACCAGGGTTGCTGGGGCTGCAGCAATCATCCCTAATCACAAACTGAAACCTTCTCAGCGTCCTCTATTTATATGGGAAAGTCCCAGAAGAAATTAGACCAGTTCTAATATGTATAATTATAAATGTAACAAATCACGAGATACATATATTTGAAAGAAGCGCCACGCATTATCCTCTGCTGACCAATCTGCAGCCTATTTAAGATGCCCATGGTGTCACAGCTTTCTTGCCAGACAAGTATTCCACCTCCTTAAATTGCACCAACAATTTCATCTGCAGAAAATGTTCCCCAGATCCCCTCAAAGGAGCCATGGGGGGTCAGGTTGAAACACAAGCCCAGGCAGGATTAGGAAGCCCACGTTGCTGCTCCCCAACATCAGATTTCCAAGAATGAAAGACTCCATCCCTGAAAAGCCATCTAGCTAACATCCAGCTTTCCCAAATGTTAAATTTACATGAAGGATTAACCATCCTAGAGGGGAGTAAGACATGAGAAAAGCAAAAAGAAGAACGTACATCCCTCCTTTGTTTTCCAGAGGACAACCCAGGGAGCTGGTTTGGTATGTGCTCTATCTGACCACGGCACAGACCCCCTCAAGCAGTGACAGGAGGTCCTGCAGCCCTGGTCCTGCTGCTGCTGCCTGCAGGATTTGTAGGAGAACTCTAGGCTCAGATGATGGTGGTTATGAGCACACATGTCCTTGAAGGTTAGGAAGTACCAGAACACAAAGTTCTCTGACAACACCAGCAAGGAGGCAGAGCAAGGCAATCCAAGTCAAAGCAACTTCTCCGCAGAGATTCTAGGACAGGCCAAGGGATGGAAACAGTTGGATGACTTTAAGTGTTCTCCTTCTCACTCTGATCTTGGAAAGCACAGAGCACCCTCATCCTCCCCAAAGGGGTGTCCAGCTCCCCCAGTCCCACTGGAGTCATCCCAAACCAAGAAGATTTATGTCTCTGCATCTCACAGGCCTGGACCTCATTTTTGCTCTGGATGGATATTCCTTTCAGCTTGCTCCATACTCTGTAATAATTACATCAACTGCCAAAGGAAATCAAATATTCAAAGTACAGTTAAACTGTTGCTGCAGTGGTTCTTAATTCTCCAGGAGTGAATGACTGGAGGAAATGGAGATGCACTGTTTACTGCTGTGTCTTGGACATTCTGGTCACAGGGACCAGCATCAGACTGGGTCAGATCAAGACCCTTCTGTCATTGACATCACTGCCAGCAAAGCTTGACATCTGCATTTCCAAAGGAAACAGTAAACCATTGGAATAAATCCAAATTAATTGTATTTTTTCTCCTTCCTAACAGACTCTTCAAAGAGGTTCTTACAAAGTCTAGTCTAATAAAAATAGTAATAGCCAGCTTTTCTTCCACTCTAGACTTGCAAAGCAAGCACATACACCCATCCCTTAGTCCCCACAACCCTGAGAGCCACTATTTTCCCCTTACCTTAAATAAAGGGAAAGAAAGGTGCAGGAGGGGGTGAGTGACAGGTTGAAAACACTAAATCTGTGGTACAGATTTACCTCCATTCAGTAAAGCATTAAACCAGGTGCCTGAAAGTAAATACATCCTTACTCCTTACTCATTTTTGCTGAATTGGGATCAAAATTAAAATCTGCTTGGTTTTTCCATTCTTTCAACCATCAAATACTTCTGTCATCAATTAAATGCTGTTCCTGCTTAAATGCAGTGGATTCAAATACAGAACATTTTGGGAATAAGTGTATAATTGTATCATCTTCCTAGTTTTCACAAACAGTTTGCAAACCAAAGAGAAAAAGATTTTTTTTTCAAGCATGCTTACTGTTTCATATTAAAGATAAACTATACTAAAGGTTGAAGCACTGTAAAGAAAGCCCTGTCTACATCAGGAGATTACACCAATTTAACCAATTTCAGAACTTATCTTCTATATTGTCACACTTCAGTGAAGGAATTTCCTGTTAATTCTGGGTGCAACAGATTTAAGCTAAACCCATCCAAACTGTTTGGAGAATAGACTGCACATACATTTGTACCAAAAAGGAGATCATTTTATATCTCTCAAATTCATTCTAGCACCAATCACTTATGTGCAATTTGAACTGCAGAAAATAAAGGTACAGACCTTGTTTGTAAGTTCACTGCCACAGGCCAAGGGCACAACTGCACTGAGAGTGAACATCAACCTCCTGGACAGGAGCTACACAAAGCTATGAGGCTGCCAAAGCCCCTGTGTTATCAGGGCAAGGGCTGAAGTGCAAGAACACAATAGCAAAAAAAAAAGGTGGAAAAAAACCATCTATGTGTTAAAAAAAATTGTTAACAAAGCATTAGTTTGAAAGATGGTTCTCTGTAAAGTTACCTGATTTGTAACAGATGAGGTTTCCAGTATTTGTGCTAGCATTTGCTGCTTTGTAAATCCTTCCCAAAAAAAGCAAAAAAAGAACAACTGGAAAAGCAACTGAAGCTGCTAGTGCACTTTACTCAAATTTGTTCATTTTCATTGATTTTGCCTCAGTTTTCAAAGCATATTTTATGGATATTTTAACTGCCAAAGCTATCCAAAAGCTTTCCAAAAAAAGCTGTGCTTTTTTCCTGCTTCTCTCCCCAACGAACTCTAACATGACATTTTGATACAGACACTAGAATAGCATCCATCTCCTCCTCCCACAGCTCTGCCTGCCCAGCAGGGCTAACCAAAATCAAAACTTGCTTTACATCAACACAGCCAGAGCAAGTTGTCACCAGACTGACTTTCCACCCATGGCGAAGCTTTGGAATGCACCAGTGGCAATTTCATCCTCCAAAGAGCTGAGCCCACACCTAGGCTTCAAAACAAGGAATCAGATTTCAGAGGTGCCTGTGGAAAACTTTGTTTTTCCTTTCCTGCTTTGGACATGAAAAATTCTGTAGCCACCAGAAACAAAACTCCAAGGGGTTAAATTATCTCGAAAAAGTAGGTACTTTTCGAATACCTCATCTACTCAGAAAGCAGCGTACAAGCCCATGAATGACTGGCACCAGAGAATTTGGCCTTGAGTTATTCTGAGATGGTAACACCCATATTTTGAAGCCTTTCAAATACAGATTTAAAAGATTCTGTTCCCACAGCAGGTGCAGCTGGGCTGGATAAGGCTGCTCAGTTCAGATCACTGAGATCCTGCAAACTTCAGAAAGGCACTTGGATATTTTGACTTCTAATGCCAACCAGTTTTCAATCCAGTTTGCTATGGAAAGCTGAGGGAGGACAAGACTGCTTCTTTTGCCCCAGTGTGGGCTGATGTTGTCTTTGAAGGATCATACACCTAGAGTGTCATATGGCATCACCAGGTCTCAGAATCACACCTGAAGAAGGAAACGAGCAGGTGCTGAGTGATTCTCGTTCCTGATGAAAATTGAGAGAGAAAGGCATTTTCCTCAGAAGCAACCTGTGCTTGGAAGGCTGAGGCTTTGGCCTCTCCTGTGCCCTGGGCACAGGGTGGACATCAGGCCAGGTGCCCTGCAGGGACAGAGCTGCCTCCCCTCCCCATTCACCATCACACCTTTATGCTAATGGCACTCTCTGGCCATAGAACACATGCATAAATACCCTCCAGTGAAAACACGTAAATATTGTCATTATTTAGTCCATGCTCATGCCAAACCTTGAGCAGAACTTACCACACACAGCTGAACAGTCTACAGGAGATGGCTTTTTTTTAAAGAAAGAAATGTGTTTGTTTTTCCCTTGAAACTAAAGGGAAAACACTCAATGGGAGAAAACCAGGGTGTTAAGTTCTTCCAACTGCCACTCAAATAGAGAAAATTAAAATTATCTATTTTACACTACAATCCAAAAGAATATTTACAGTTCTGGAGATTCTTTCCCCAACCTCTTGAACATATTTATTCTCTCTGGTAATATGCTATTGAGTAAGTCCACTAGACAGGACTAGGGAATTTCTGTAGGTGGAACAGCTGTACATCTGGAATGCAACCTCTGCTTTATTGGACAACTACAAAGTTCCTGCAAAGAAAAATGTGTTTGTCCTGCAAAAAAACCCCAGTGTATCCACAGAGAAGATAGCAATTGCTTGTCTTGCAGGAGAGAGAAGCATGCTGCACTGCATAGAGGGGTTAGAGGCTTGCTTGCAGGTGTGGACCTCAGAAAGCTGCCCTGTGAGGATATGTGCACCATCCCTGCGGCAAGCAAGGTGTAGGATGAAAAAGGGAATTGCCTGAGTCTCTACACTGCAGGGGAAGCAAGAAATCCTATTAAGGATTTATGCTGCTCCAGTAAAATAACTTCCTCACTTGAAGCAGAAGCCAGCTTTTTCACTGTCTTGACTTTGCTTGTGCTGACATTGTGCAGTTCTTCAGTCAAGCCCAGTGCCAGCTCTGTATGGAGAGATTCAGCATCAGGAAATGGGACAGCAAGGCTCCTACATCTGTTCTTGGTCATTTACCTCTGAGATGCACTTCCAAGACTTTGAGTGAACAGCCCTCCTGTTTCTGAACACTTGTAGAGAGAAAGAAGTTATTTACTACATGAACAGGTTTGCAAACACAGTGATGTGCACATTCAAAAATATGTTCTAGAGAAGGCATGTATGGGAGATATCTGAGAAGACATTTGTGCATGGTGTGTAATAATTGTAATGTGTTTTCATTTACACAGTGTCTCCTCCACACACAAGGGAATGTAACAAAATGTAAAAGAACCACATATCCTTACAAATAAAGAGACAGAGAGACAGAGTTTCATACAAAGGTTAAACAAAAAAAAATCTGTTTAATGTCACTTTGGGAATCACAGGAACTGAAGTAAAACAAACATCCAGAAGAAACTTTGAGGGGTTGCTTCAGGAAAAGCACGTGTGTGCCACCACATCTGCATATTCAATATGTCTTGCTGGGACAGCTTGGGGAAAATAGAAAGCTGGAAATTTTCAGTGTGGGAATTAGATGGAAGAATGTGAACCATTCTAAACAAAACAGAGTGAAGTTGCCAGCTGACTTGCTAAAATGCCAGTGCTCTCTAGGATCCCTTGAAACAGAGCTAAGGATTGGCCTTGCCGCTCAGGGAGTGGGTAGGGAGCCAGGAGATCTGGGCTGGATTGCTGGCCCTGCAACAAACCCAGCATGTGACGCTGAGAAGTCATTCAGCTCTCAGTTTCCAAAACCTGATTTCATGCCCACACTGCTGGGCACCCAGGGTGAGACAGTGGGAGCCCAAACATCCCGAGTTTCAAACAAGGCTGAGCCCCAGGTACTCCCTTCCCATCCATGAAGAACACACACTTGGGGACTTGGTTTCATCACGGACGGAGCAGGGCTAAAACCTGCAAAGGAACCTGCAATGCCACAAAGCTCCAGGTATTACATGATTAGACATGTTTTGCCATAGGAGAGCTGCCATGGATATGCAAAGGACTATTATTGAGTTACCTGATGCTTCTCACATCCTGTGGCAACTATTGCCACTCAATAAATATTTCCACAGATTTCAATACATCTGAAAATTTCTGTTTATGTTTCCTGCTTCAGGGCATCAAGGAATAATCTTCTCACAAAAGGATTCACTGTTCCAAAAGGAACCTAAAGAATACAGATCAGGATTGCTGGCAAAAAGCATGGAACAACAACACTGACAAGACTAGGAAAATACTAGATCTCAAGGGTGAAATAGTGGAAAGAAAGAGGCTTTTCCACATAATTTAGTCAGCATGTATGCTGGGGAGAAAAACCCCAGAAGTAAAAGCCGTATTTCTAGCTTATACTTTTCTGTGTGCACACATTTAAAAAAAAATAAAAAATTGGAACCATTAGAACTAGAGAAAGTTGTATCCTCATTGTACATGAGGGGGTCTGGTCACACAGATTAATTTACATTATACTGTAGGCAAAGGCTTATTATGTTGGGGTTTTTTTAATGAAAAGTGTCGACATAAGTTGAAAGAACAAATGTAAAATACAGATCTTGTTCTACCCATTTTTATTCCCACCCTCCAGCATGGTGAACTTTACACTTTCTTCCTGCCCTGTTTGTTTCTCCCCTTAATTTTACCCCTGTATTTCCAGAGAGGATTTCCAAGATTTTTGTCGTGCACAGATAGATAACACATGTTGGTGAATTTAGCTGCCTTAATGGAGTTTTAGAGTTTCTACATGAACCCAAGAACAGAAGCAAGAACAAAAGAAGTTTCTGAAAGGGATGTCCCTTTGCAATCACTTCTGTGCATCCATTGAAGTTGCACCAGATAACTTTCAGAAAATCAGGGGAATTTAGCACAAACAGTTTCTGTGCTGTTACTTCTAGGAATAAAATGTTACAGTAACCTTCCTTTGGCCAGAAGCAATCCAAATCCACCATTAAGTGTAACATTGTGTTTTGTGTCTTTAGCCTGCCTTCCTTATAAAACTGTATTTTCTAACTCTCACCTTTGTGCCAAGCTCTAACTGTGAATCTCATTTTCACAGCATGTTTCCAAAACAGTATTGCCCTATTTTTCAGTTTTCCTCCAAGAACTTACTTCAGAGCCGGTGCTCATAAGGCAGGTGACATAACTTGGTCCAATTCAAGGGAATTGCCAATTTTACAATGCCATTTACTACCTGAAAATGTGCTGGTGGATGCAGTCCAGAGAGGGAGGAGTTGATAGTTAAAAGTTGTGCTGCAGTAATCCATGGATACAAAAATCTTGTGTTTTAAGAGCCACACAGCTTCATCAGTACCCTCCCCAAGCTGAGCTTACCCTCTTGTGAGGTTACCTTTCACTCTCCCCGTGGCAAGAATACACAAATTATTCATCCCTGGACCTCGGCCCCATGCAAGGCTTGACTGGGAAGCCCAGGGACTGATGTCTTTTCTTCCTTGCAGCTTCTGACTGAGAGCACAGGGAGAAGCTTCCCTGACAGCCAAATACCCCTTACCCACAGGCTGGCCAGCAATGCTACACCTGCCCTGACTGCATGGAAGCCTTTGGCAGAGAGGAGGCTGCACCCGCCCTGCCCAAGCCTCAGCAAAGCCAGAGCATCTCCCCCATCCCAGGGTGAATGTGTTGGCCGCCAGTGGAGCTACACACACGGAGCATCCATCCACCTCTGCTGGGTTTTGGGCTGAACAGCTGTTACAAAGGAAGATTTCACAGACCTGCTGCTGTAACAGGTACCACACAGCATGTCAGACACACATGTTTCTGCTGTGACTGCAGGGGCTGTCCCTTTTAGATCAAGTTGTAGAGGTCTCAGAGTTCAATCCCCAGGAATGGCTTATGAAAGCAATTACCACCTGAAAGGTCTCTTTGTTTTTGTGCCACTGCTTTTCATTATAACCATTGCATCAGATATTTTCTGCCATCTCGATCTTCTTTGGTACTGCTGATGAAGAAATGACAAAGCCCAACACTTAAAACAGCACCCAATACAATGAACTGCAAGCACTCATGTTTGAGGTTTTACATGCTGCCCTCCCAAAGCACTTTCCCTTTGATGATTTTAACCATTGAGTACCAAGCTCCAGAGAAGCCCTGAAGTGACATGCACAGCCAAACCGGGGAATCGCCTGCGGGCAGGGGCCCAGGCCACCTGCTCTGAGCACCAGACAGTCCTGTCCCACAGGAGCAGACAGACAGACAGACATGACAGGCACATGGCATCCGAGGGAGTTGTCTGGACAATCACAAATTGTTTTGATTCTTCAAGCAATCCTTTCATTTATGCTTGGTTCAATCTGTTACAGCAGCAACAACCGCTGGCCAATTTAACAGCAAAACTGGGAATATAATCCAGACCTCCCACATTTCACACCCTCTGACCATTCCCCCTCATATCAGCAGAGTTATGTTCTTGTCAGCTACTGACTGACAAGTAAAAACAAGACCTGAAGAAAAGACGCAAATCCCAAGGGCTCAAATCTATAGCTGGAGTCTGCACTGAGACATTAGCTCTGAATTTTGCTCCAGCATCTAACCACATATCCACAGTACATTGTATTTTGAATAAACCTGCTGATTCCAGGAAATATGTGGCAGATGAGATTTTGTGCAGGACAAACCACATAATCCTAAAATACAGACTCATGTACACCTATTAGAGACATGAAGCCTGCAAAGTACAAAAACTCACTTTTTTTTTTTTTTTTTAAGAAAGCTTCATAGTGACCTAGTCTTCATAACAAATTTGCTCAATAGGCAAAAGGATCCCAGTGTTACAATTTCCAAATAACCCTCTGATCAGTTACATTTTCTTTATATTCTCTGATCAAAAAAAGAAAGATCACAACCAGCATGAATTCCAAAGGAAATCCATTTGCTGAACAGCCTATGCTGATTTATATGTGTGTATGCATGCACACAGACATGTACACATGCAATGTGGAATCACAAAATCAGTGAAGAGCTGGGTTTGGAAGGGACCTTGAAAGGTCACCCAGTCCAACCTCCTGCAATGACCAAGGACATCTTCAACTAGACCAGGCTGCTCAGAGCCCTGTCCAACCTGACCTTTAATGTTTCCAGGAATGCAGCAGCCACCACCTCTCTGGGCACCCTGTGTTTCACTCTCCTCAGTGTAAAAAACTTGTATCCAGTCTAAACTGTCTCTCCTTTAGTTTAAAACCATTAACTACTGTCCTGTTGCAACAGTCCCAAAAGGACCCTTTTGGTTTTACTCATACACAAATACAACATTCCCCAAACTGAATGTGAAGCAGCTCCACTAAACCAACTCTAAACCCAGTTTAAGACCATGGGTTGTATCAAACTTAGTTGATTTTTGTGGTCACGCTTCAAATCTGATAAAGAAGATCTGGAAGCCAACTTGTGAAGGGCAATTCGTAGCCCTGTGGAGTGTGGCTGCCTCTAAGTTTAAATGGATCAAAAGAGAGAGAAGGATTAGCTGGGAATGAGCTTTATTGTTCAAGTGTTTTTGCATCACTTCTGTCCTGCAGTCCCAATGGCCACTCCCCACAAGCAAAAAAAAAAGCCAAAGGCTAAAGAAAGATTCCTATGGGTAAATTCACAAGTTTTTCATTCCACAGTTGAAGCTATGAAAATGCAGAAAGCACATGGAGTAGGGTGGCAGAAGAAAAGGAAGGATAAGGAAGGACTCTGTTATCTCCCAAATGACTAATCTGAACCAAAAGTTACCCTGTAAACTGTCAGGCAAAAGTAACAAACAAGGTCAGGCTGAGGTGGGAGCTAGAGAGAGACCTGGTGGATGCAATGCCCAGCCATGCAATAAAAGATGCAGGATAGACAACAGTGCAGCTTTATCAGCATGAGCTGCTTCCAATCACAGAAGCCACGAGTGAGTTATGTGGATCCTCCTGAACCCCTGCCAAGCAAAACTGTATGGCCTCCACTGAACACCAGTGTAACTGGAGGAAAAAAAATGAAGCATTTATCTGGCAAGTGCTTTCTAAAAGAGAGCGTGGCTGTCGGGAGCTGCTCGAGGGGCTGGAATGCTAGAGATGGTTCCATGGGGATGGAGCAGCCATCAGGGTGCATAAGAGACAGGCAGGGATTTTTAATAAAATCCAGTTTATCACACGGTGATTACCACCTCCTATTTATACCGCATGAGATCATGAAAAACACGGCACATATTCCTTTACTCCTGGAAACAAGAAGTCAACCAAACAACCATGTGACAAATTGGCCCTTTTCATGCACTTTGTACTTTGTCTTTCTAAACCTCTGTTTCCATACATCTGTCACTTAGAGTCAGAAATAAAAATCTGCTAGAATAGTAATTTCTGTGGCCTTCTCTCCTTCAGATCAACACTACAGTAGATTAGGATTATCAATCCAAATTCCAAGCTGTTCCACTCAACATGTAAACCTTAACTGTTCACAAGGAAGGACAGATGGTCTAAGTATATAACACACGAGAAAAAGAACTTCTTCTCCAGAAAATGCATCATCTCTTTCTAACTTCTGCTGGCTAAACACTAGAGGCATTACACAATGTGCCAAGACATAAAGAAAAAAGTATTTCAGGTAAGCTTTTCTGTCTTGAAGAGCACACCTTTTCCTACTCCCCTTCAAATGTGGTTTGAAAGGCTTAGGGAGAGGAAATACCACATTATTTCCATGGTAAGATTCCGTTGAGTTTGGGGTAATACGGTGAAAGCCTTCATTAGCACTCTTTGGGAATGACTTGTAGAACTTGCTTGTAGCTTTGCCAGTTATGAGTAATGCAACAATCGCTAAGACACACCAACACTTCTGTGCCACATTTCCTTCACACATTGCCTGATGTCTACTGGACTCAGCCTTCTTGTGAGCAATCCCACTGCCTCCAGACAAGGAGTCCTTGCCACGACAGGCCCGTGAGATGCCACACCTTTCACCTGCTCCTCACTCCACGGAAATTCTCCATTTCAGTTGTGATGCTCTACAACTGATCTGAGCCCAGCCGACCTGCAGAGGAAAAATCTATCCCCCCTAATCTTTTGCTTATTAACCTGATGGTTAACCAACCTTCCAAGAGCACACACTGCAAAAATAATGCTACAAAGGTAATTCATACTGGGCCACACCCAGAGCAGTTCCTGTGTGTGGCTGCAGCTCCACAATCACTAAAACCAGGTCTGTGCACTGCTGGATCACCCAGGAGTACAAATTTCATGGGGATCAGGCCAAGGCATGTGATCAGGCTGCGGCTGAATGAGCCAGAGCGCAGGATGCGGGGCCAACGCCAATCCTGCTCTGGCCACGTGCCAGGCACAGGGGTGCAGACGATACCTGATCTGGCTGGAGCTGAGCACAGTGACACCTGAGCCGGCATAAAGTCTGCTAGTAAAAAGTTAACCTGTCAAAAACTTCTTGAATTAACTTGAGCAGGCAGGGTGAATGAATACCAGGTCAGCGCTTCACATCATGTGGCCACCCCATTTTGGAGCCAATAATAGGAGCTGCATTGCTGGCTTTTGTGCGCTGCCAAACCACAGCCTAATGTCGATAGTGATGTTTATATGCATGGAGAACTCAGTGCAGGATCAGGGCCTCAGAGTCCTTCAACTCGCCTTGCCTCCAACTTAAAGCAAAAAGGAAAGAGAAAAGCAGAGTGAAACCTAAATGTTTAACCTCTAAGTAGTCAACAGAATCTACTAATATGGAATCTGTACGTGAAGGAGGAGCCATGACTGCTTCTGTAGCAGATAAATTTAGATGATGATTAAAATAGAGCTTATTCCTTCAGGTTAGTGAAGGCATCAGTACAGCAAACACATCAGTAACTAGGCTGATTTGTGCAGTATTTTAGCAATTCAGACAGTATTAAGAACACACCCTGTCATGTTGAGCAAAAGCAGACTTTATTTTTTCTTTACAAAGAAAGGGCAGTCCTGTTCTTCTGAAATTGCTTTGAAAAGCCTTACCTGATTCCAGGTAGAACTCAAGCCATTTTTAACACTGCTGCAATACTGCCCAGGGTTGAGATGTACACAGCTACCAAAACACGAGGCTACAGACATATAGGAAACATGGTTGTCAAACATTCTTTCTTGAAATTGCTGGAAGTCACTGGAAATTGCTTAGTTTATGTGAGTACTTCAACAGTTTTCAGAGCTAGTTCAAGGAGGCCAGTAGCTGAAAGCTGTTTTCAGAAGATTTTCCATTTCCCATTACAGAGGCCCTAAAACAGTCCATGCAGAGATGTACGGCAACCTTGACAGCTACCCAGATCTCGGAGCTGTTTACAGCCCTGTCCTATCACTCCTGCAGGCATTCCTGGACACAGGGTTCCCAAACTTTGGTCCTCAAGGCTGTCACACTGCCTCATGGCCATGCTGCACACTGCAGCAGCCAGCGCTCCAGCAGGAAAGGGTGAGGCAGCCATCCACTTTCCCTCTGCCACTTTCCACAGCTGCACAAACCCCTGTCTCTCCTCATGAGGCCTGGGGCTCCCAGAGAGCTCGAGGGGCTACCAGCCCACCAGTTACCAGCTACCAGCATGGCCTCAGCAAACCTCGATGCAGAGCTGGTCCAATGGCAGATACTGGAGTGAAGCGAGGGGGCTGGCTGGAGCATGGCACAGCACTGAGCTGGAGACTCCAGCTGTGCCAGGGGAGATTTAGGTTGGACATCAGGAGGAATTTCTTCACAGCAAAGGGTGATTAGACATTGGAAGGGACTGCCCAGGGAGGGGTGTCACCATCCCTGAAGGTGTTTAAGGAAAGACTGGATGAGGCACTCAGTGCCATGGTCTGGTTAACACCGTGGTGGTCTGGACATAGGTTGGACTTGGTGATTTCAGGGGTCTTTTCCAACCTCATTGAGTTTGTGATTCTGTGAAGCAGCACTGCTCTCTGCAGCCCTGCCACCCCTGCCCTGGTGGTGACCTGTCATCCATGGGTGACAACACAGCACCACCATGGCTTCTTTGCACTGACAGGGCAGGAAGCGGGGCAAGAATTCGGGATCAGTAATGCATTAGGGCAAGTACTGCCAGCAGGTCGAGGGAGGTGATCCCGCCCGTTTACTCAGCCCTGGTGTACTGCATCCAGCTCTGGGCTCCTCAGTACGACAGAGACATGGAGCTCCTGGAGTAGGTCGTGTGAAGAGTGACAAAGATGATGAGGGCACTGGAGCATCACTGTTATGAGAAAAGGCTGAGAAAATCGGGCCTGTTCAGCCTCAGGAAGAGATGACTGAGAAGGGACCTCATCAGTGTCTGTAAGTATCTAAAGGATAAGTCAAGAGGATGGAGCCAAGCTCTTCTCAGTGACACCAAGCAATGGGACAAGAGGTGACACGTATAAACTGATGCACCAGACTGCCCAGAGAGGTTGTGGC
>VWYP01004738.1:228087-253173 GCA_013400435.1 Pycnonotus jocosus
CCAAGCTGCACCTGCGCCGCGCCAACCCCTCGCTCTTCCCCAGCCTGGCGGCGCGGGGCATCCGGCGGGTGCAGATCCTGTCGCTGCGGCGCAGCCTGAGCTACGTGGTCCAGGGCATGGCGGACATCGAGAGCCTCAACCTCAGCGGCTGCTACAACCTCACCGACAACGGGCTGAGCCACGCCTTCGTGGCGGAGATCAGCTCCCTGCGCTCGCTCAACCTGAGCCTCTGCAAGCAGATCACGGACAGCAGCCTGGGCCGCATCGCCCAGTACCTCAAGGGCCTGGAGGTGCTCGAGCTCGGAGGCTGCAGCAACATCACCAACACCGGCCTCCTGCTCATCGCCTGGGGCCTGCAGCGCCTCAAGAGCCTCAACCTGCGCTCCTGCCGGCACCTCTCCGACGTGGGCATCGGGCACCTGGCGGGCATGACGCGCAGCGCGGCCGAGGGCTGCCTGGGCCTGGAGCAGCTCACGCTGCAGGACTGCCAGAAGCTCAGCGACCTCTCGCTCAAGCACCTGGCCCGCGGGCTGGGCCGCCTCCGCCAGCTCAACCTCAGCTTCTGCGGGGGCATCTCGGACGCGGGGCTGCTGCACCTGTCGCACATGAGCAGCCTGCGGAGCCTCAACCTGCGCTCCTGCGACAACATCAGCGACACGGGCATCATGCACCTGGCCATGGGCAGCCTGCGCCTGTCCGGCCTCGACGTCTCCTTCTGCGACAAGGTGGGGGACCAGAGCCTAGCCTACATCGCACAGGGCCTCGACGGGCTGCGCTCGCTGTCCCTCTGCTCCTGCCACATCAGCGACGAGGGCATCAACCGCATGGTGCGGCAGATGCACGGCCTGCGCACCCTCAACATCGGCCAGTGCGTCCGCATCACCGACAAGGGCCTGGAGCTCATCGCGGAACACCTCAGCCAGCTCACGGGCATCGACCTCTACGGCTGCACCCGCATCACCAAGCGGGGCCTGGAGCGCATCACCCAGCTGCCCTGCCTCAAGGTGCTCAACCTGGGACTTTGGGAAATGACTGAGAGTGAGAAGGTCAGGTGAGAGGAGGAGGAGGGTGCCCCGAGACCTCCATCTCCTCTGGAGGGACTCACTGACTGACTGACTGACTGACTGCTGCAGAGGAGGAGAGAAAGAGAGAGGGGCATGCACAGAGGCATGCTACCCACGCACTCTGGCACCGCAGGGAGGAACACAGAGAAAGAGGGTATATCCTCGACCCTTCTGTGCTGCCTACCTATCCTTGCTGTGGAGGAGGAGGAGGAAGGGGGAGCAGGAGGACAGAGAGAAAGCACCTATCCATTTTCCAGGTCATGCCTCAAGCTTTGTGCTAGGGAGACAGAGCTCTCCCTCCCCACAGCATCCTTCCCTGCGGAAGAGGTAGAAGCCCACACTCTTATGCACTGGGGCTAGAGACACCCCTCTTTATCCCCACTCCCACATTCCATCCCCTCAAGCACTAAGGATGGATAAAGACAGACCATGTATTCAGAATAGATTATTTTTGGTTTATATAAAAGAGAGTGGGAACGGAGATGGGCACAAAAAATAGTAACAGCAGAAAAGGCTTCCTAGCTACAGTTGTGTACCCAGCCACCCTGTGCTGGGCACAGACACAGCTTTTGATAAAACAACCATTCCACCTCTGTGCTTGCCCTTCCCCTGTCAACACATTTGTGACAGAAATACTGCTCCCTAGGTACACTGATTTTTTTTTTTTTTTCCTTTTAAATCTCTCTTCAGTCTCCAGTTTCATGTTATTCTCTGCTGTGGGTGGATACAACCTCCCACTATTCCAGTTCTCCACTGCACTGAGACTAGCGATAGCTACAGCCTCCCCTTTTGTCAGTATGTTTCTGTGTCATCCCGCACTATGGGTAATGGAAAAGTCCAGGCACTCCATGCTCTCTCCCTGTGTCTCCACTGGAGATGAATACACCATTTCCTCCTTCTCCTGTCTCTGTGGGGACTGGACACAGAGCCCACTCTCTTAAGCCTTCCTGTGCACTGGGGGACACTGAGAGTTACTGAGACTTGTCTTCCCTTTCATCATTCTCTCTTTTTCTCCCCTCCTCCTCCTTGGCAACAGGGATAGACATATCCAGCCACATATCCATTCCTCTCTGGGTTGGGGGTGAGCAGGTAGAAGGGACTTCTAGCTCCTCTCTACCTGGGGGACATGAGGAAGAATCTCCAGCTTAATTTCTGCTTCATTTGAGATACTGTGACCTGTTTTTATTTTGAAATGCATAAAAAAAATTACTGCTACAAAAACAGCCTCTTACTCTCCCATCTATCCCTTGCTTACATCCTGTAATTGATCCCAGTTTTCCTCACTCATTCTCCCCTTTACAGTATTCATTTTCTTACATGGTTTTATTTTTAAAGACATATGAAGTTGCTGTTCTTGTGGATTTTTAAGTACATTTTTTTTCTGCTGAATATATTCTATATATATAAATATATATATGATGTCTGGCTACCTCGTTTTAATTTGTTACTTTTTTTTTTTCCCCTCCTCAAAAGCCCTGGAATTCTTACAGGAAAGAGATTTTGAGACTGAAACATTTTTGTGCCTAGACTGGAATAATGCCCCTTGGGTTTGTTCTTATTTTTGCCCCTCCTCTGCCCCCACCCCAATTTTTTTAATTTTTTTTTTTAAATTTTAATTTTTGTTTTTAGGCTTACCCTACTGTGTCCCACATTCACATTCTGGTTGTGCCTCTCCCTCCCTCTTCACTGGGAACTGGGGACCCAAACTGTGCTTCTGCATTTTCACTCTTCTAGCACAAATATGTAACGTGAGAATCCACGCTGAGGATTGGGCTACTGTTAACAGCAATGTGTAAAATGCAAGTTTGTTTTTTTTTAAAAAAAATTATATAGATATATGCAAATGCTTTCCCCTCCCCTCCTAAGCCACCTACAAAAGGTCACTATGCCAGGCTTCCTGTTTGTAGGTGGAAAGGAGCAGAGCTGGCCTACAGGCCCCAGGGCTGCCATGTGAAGGGGAGGAGACTGAAGTTCATCTGTCTTATCTCTGTTCTGTCAATAAAATGGAGCTGGGTCTTTAGATTATTTTTTAATTATTATTTTAAAGAGGAAGAGTAAGTTTGAGTTTTGTTTTCATTTTGTTTTGATTTTTTTTTGTTTTGTTTTTAAATATCTTGGCTTTTTTTTTGCTTATCTGTTCAAAATCTCAAATCCTCCACAGTAACAGGCCAGACCACGGAGTTAACGCAAACCCAGAGACCCCTATGGATTAATTGTACTGTTTGTGAATTTGTATAAAAAAATAACAAAGATCCTCTTAAAACATTTTATATTCTTACAGTAAAAGGTTAAACATATTTATATAATAAAAGAGGAAATATGAAGTATGTTTTTGAAAAAAAAAAAAAAAAAAAAGCTGTATCTGTGTTGTCTGTGCTTATTGAAGACGTGTATATGTTGGGTTTGGTAAGAACAGCCTTGTGGCTGATGGTGGGATTGGGGGCCGGCTCTGCTGAGTGATGGAGAAGGATATCACACTATATCCTGGTGCCTCCTGTGCACAGTGTCGAGTAACATCACCACGAGGAGTTTGTGAGGAAGGGGTTTAGCAGGACCAGCCGTGGCCGCGAGGGTGCTGGCAGCATCCCTGGGGACAAACCCAGTTCAGCTGCCCACGGATGGGAAGTGTCAGCTGAGTCTGAGGTCAGACAAACCTAAAGTGCTGAAACTTGCTAGCAGCTGAATCGACTACTTGGTGATAGAGGACAGTATTTGTGAGCAGGGGAAGAAGGCCTGTGTTTCTTAATTCTTGTAAGCTCGAGATAAATTGCATGGTGGAGGATATTTTAGCGATTTAAATTCTGGCCCTCCCGGATGGAAGACCCATCAAATAAAAACATTTCCCAGCAGTTACAACCACCAAAAAAACCCCGTGCCCTTGCAGACCTGGGAAATCTGAAACGTTTTGGTTGATTTCCATTGCCCAGCTGAAGATTAAAGAGAAAGTAAGTAGTGGGACCGTGTTAAAAAAAAAAAAAAAAAAAANAGTTGGGGCATTTTTAAAAAAAAAAAAAAAAAAAAAAAGTTTGAATAATCTAAGGTGTCCTTTGTCCTCCACCATAATCTTTCTCCTCAGCGTTATGACTTTTAACCCGCTGCGGTCCCTTTTTAGCCTCCCCGACGTGGGGTGTTTTATTGTTGCTGGCGATGGAGCTTAAGCGGTGTTTATAGGGCAGGCACAAAGCCCGTCTCCCCCAGGCCGGCGGCGGGGCTCGCCTGCCCGCTGCCCCCTTCCTGCCTCCAAGGAGGGGGAATGCGAAATGGTGGAAGAAGGCAGAGCCATTGTTCAGGAAAGTTAAAAGAGGAGCTGTCCTTGCTTGCTTGCTCAGTCATGCATACTCAATCTGGCCGGGCCCGGGTCCCTATGGAAAGGAGGAGGGCGATTCTTCCCCTCTTTTTAACATTCCTCTCCAGGCCTGGCTGTATTTAAGCTGCTTTCCTCCGCGCCGAGGAGGAGGGAGGGGGATGGTCTGAAGTTCCTGTACATTTGCATTTTAAGCACTTCCAGCGCTGAGCAGGCCACTTTGTTCCCTGCTCCAGCAGCCGTGGCTGGGTGCTGCTCCAGGTGGGATGCCCTCCCAGAGGAGATGCCCTCGGCGCCCGCACCTGCCTACCCTGCTCAGCCTCTGCCTCCGCAGGTATTTTGGCTGAGGCTGGACCGGGCATACTCGTTGCCAGCTCTACCCACCTCACCTCTTTTATGCCAGTGCTGCATTTCAAAGGGGAAAGGAGCGCCTGACTCCAGCCCTCTTAAAAGAAATACCATCTCCTCTGCCTCCTAAGGACCTGGACTATCGCAGGGTCAGGACTTTGGGGCCTGTGTTGTTCTCTTCCTTCCTTTGCAAGACTTCCAAGCTTTCTGCTGGCAGTCCATTCACAAAAGCTGCATTGTTCGCTTTAGGGAAAGCCACCACAATTGGATCTAATTGAGCCTGACACTATATCCATCTTCCTCTACTTGGAGGGAAGTGTTGGGGTCTGTCTTTGCTGCATCAAGAGTTTACAGTAACTTCTTGATGGAAAAAGAGCATGTATGTATGAGTGTTATAAACAACAGGAATTCCAGATCAGGTTCCCATAACAGCTGAAAATGTAATTGCTCCTGGGGCCAAGCAGTAGTCCCAACCAAGGATGGGGAATGATAAACCTCTCATGAACTAAATTTGTTTCTGCTGGGCTTGGGTGAAAATGGCATCCCCTTATTAAGCCCCATGTTCAAATGGATAACAGTGGGACATCTGTATTTCAATACATTGTGTGTGCTCATGAGCTCCATAATCAGAACAAGGACGGGATTTTTTTTCCCTAAAAAAATCCCCTGAACTTCTTCTCTCAACTTACGAAAAAACCCCAAACCAAAAGCGTTGCCCACATGGCCCAACATCCTCTTTCAAGGGGAACACAAGCCAAAGGAAGTTGCCAAAACCAAAGCCTCCCTGAAGCCCATTTCTTAGACACCCTGGACTGTTCCCGTAGACTGAGCAAGTGCTCCTCATACCTTCCTCTCATGCTCCATTGTGACAGCACCTCCTCAGACAGACACAGGCCAACAACCATAGACCAATTACCACATAACTTCTCAGCATAACCAACCACTCTTGAATTTTTGAACATGACTCAGTTGGCAACTGGGGTCGAAAACCATAAAAAACACTCCACTACTTGGAAATGAGCTGGAAGTCTCCTGTCTGTGCCAGTGAGCCCACAGTGGCCCAGCAGTGGCTTTGGTGCCAGCCCTCACCGCTGTGCCCAGCAGAAGTGGTGGGGCAGCAGGGCTCCTTGCCTACACCTGCACAAGGCAGGGCACAGAGGGTGACCCAGGGACCTGCTTTATGCACTGGCAGCTCTGAGGAGCAGAGGGGCCACGCTCAAGAGGTGGTGGCAGAAAGCAGAGCAGAGCAGGAACGACATGGAGGAGGGATGAAGTGAATGAGAGGGAGACGAGGTGGCCAGGGACCG
Source organism: Pycnonotus jocosus (assembly GCA_013400435.1). Lineage (NCBI taxonomy): Eukaryota > Metazoa > Chordata > Aves > Passeriformes > Pycnonotidae > Pycnonotus > Pycnonotus jocosus. The sequence continues at coordinate 234,111 of VWYP01004738.1, forward strand.
AGGGGCAGCAGCTGGGCACGGCAGCTCGCAAGCTGCAGCAAAGTCCTGCGTGTGCATGGGGTCCCTGCTCTGCTGCAGCAGCTGCTCCCCTCACCACATCCATGGCTGGCTCCTCTTCCCAGGAGATGAGAGGAAAAGCAGGCTCCACCTGGGTCCTACTGCCCTTGGACTAGCACATGGGAGGTCCATGCATGACAGATTTATACGTGTTATACCTTCCCGCTGCACGCTGTGGGTTTGGCTGAATCAGTTTGTCATGGTGGCTCTGGGGTCCTTTGTTTGGTGGTAATAAATAACGGGGTCACGGGGCAGCTGTCAGCCAAACCACCTGGGGCCTGTGCTACGGCTAGAGGTGATCTCCGTGCTAGACAGCACAGAGCTTACCACTGAATCTGCCCTTTGGGGGTCAGAGAAGGGTTAAAATGAGACCTGGGTGGCCAAGACACTCACAGATTTTGGAACCAAAGGTAGAAGTTAGCACAGGCTACCATTAACAGCTCAAGGGGAGATGTCCCTGGATCTGGCAGCCTCGCTATGTATGCGTGTGGGATGCTCCAAGCAAACAGAACCCTTTTTTGTTTTCCCTCTCTCCCTCCTCTACCTTAAATGCCACTCTTTCAGCCAGCAGCTCTTTAACAGTGCCTTCTGTGGAGGAAGAAGATAAATGGATAAACTCGACTGGGTGGTGCAGGCTGGACCCCTCAGGACATCAGCGAGGCCCCACGCCAGCGCTGCTGGCTGGGCTGCACTGACACTCCCCACTGTGGCCAGCCAGCCAGGCCATCCTGCTCAATTCCCCAGCCCCAAGCTGCACGAAAGAAAGAGCTGGAGAGGGTTCATCAGGCTCCTGTGCCAGAACTTAAGCCTCCAGCCACATTTGGCAGGGATGCTAGTGCTTCTCCTCCTTCTTTAATTAAATTTACCATATGCACTAGCTCAATGACAGCCCAAAATGAAATCGCATGATGGAGATTTTGAAAGATCCAAATCTGATCTGTCCCTGCAAGATGAATGGAAATGGGATTTTCCAAAAAAAAATTCCTAAAATCTGTGGTGTTTCTTAGAGAAGGTGTCAAAAGTTTAATACCACTGCCTGGACACATGCCCTGAGCAAGTGTTTCCACATGAGAGGGTTACTGAGACATAAACCAAACTCATATTCTGCTACAGAAACTAACCCAGATCTAGAAATGGGAACCTCCTCCTAGTTATTTTCCTTCCTCTGAGTCTTGTTTCTCTGGGCACAGTCTAGTGATTTCATGATGAAGCAATTTCCCCTCCCAGCTTTGGGAAAAAAAAAAAAATCCCAAACAAATTTTATCTGAGCTTGGTCCTGTTCCTCCCTCTCCTTTGCCTCTTTCTCCCCCCATATGTCCCAGCTGTACAACCCTTGGATGTCTTCAGGGGTTTGGCAAGTGGCACACAGCAGCGCAGGGGCATACAGATCCCAGCTCTGCAGGCAGCAGCCTCTCTCCTTGCTCAGTGAGCTGAAATGCCAATAAATCCCTGCCATTATCTCCCTTGGTGACAGCTGTGGTGGCACTCCTGGCTCCCCAGCTTCAGCGAACCAAGTGCATCCTTCAGTGTCATAAACCCCTCCTGTCACACACTGGGTAAAAGTCTTGTGAGGCAGCTGTACCACAGGTGAGCTGGTTCCCTCTGCTCCCCCGGGCTCCTGGAGCTGCCAAGGATGCAGTGCCTGACTTGGCTCCAGCAGATCTCCATCCGCTTGGCCAAGGTGCCCTATGCAAATTGACCAGAGGTGACTGGGATAACAAGATCCCTCGGGCCGCTCATCTACCAGGAAAACACCCAGGAAAACCAGTCAGACAGATGGAGAGAGACCACGCTGCTGCCTGTGGTGCTGGTGAAGTCTGCAGTCGCACGGGCTGGGTGGCACATCCTCATCCCCATTCCTATTCCCATCCCAATGATAGCTATCCTAATCCCATCCCTATCCCGTTCCCCATTCCCATCTCGATGATCTCCATCCAGTCCCGTTTCCCATCCCTATCCTGATTCCCATCCTGTTCCCAATCCCGTTCCCGATGATCCCGCTCCCGCCCCGGCAGGNGTGCGCGGCCGGCCCGCCAGGCGGCAGCATTGCCCGCCGAGTGCGGCGCGCGGCGCGGAGCGTAATTAACCGCGATTAATGAACGGCTCTGCCCCGGCACGGCGCGTCATTAACCGCAATTAATGAACGGCTTTGCCCCGGCTGCGGGGCCGCCGGGAGCCCGCAGTGCCCCTACTCGCGTGTCTTAGGGGACACTAAGCGGGAGCGGCGAGAAATGGGACGGACTAAAGGGCTCACCTGTCCAGCCCCGCACAAACACCAGCATCATTTGGGGATGGTGAAGGGTCCTGAGGGTTTGCACCACAAACCAAACTGGAAGGCTGCACCTGGCATAGCTGAACTGGGAGTCAATCATGGAACCAGTGAATGGTTTGGGTTTGAAGTGATCCTAAAGATCATCTAGTTCCAATCCCCCTGCCATGGCCTGGAACACCTTCTGCTATGAAGTGGTTGCTTAAAGCCCTATCCAGCCTGCCCTTGAACACTTCCAGTGATAGAGCATCCACAGCTTGTCCAGGCAACCCCTTCTACAGCCTCACCACCCTCACAATAAAGACTTTGTTCCTGGTAAGTAATCTAAACCCAGCCTCTTTCAGTTTAAAGCCATCCTCCTTTGTCCTATCACTACACGTCCTAGCCAGAACTCCCTTTCCAGTTCTCTTATGGCCCATCTAGGTACTGGAAAGTGCTCCAAGGCCTCCCCAGAGCTTGCCTTTCTCCTGGCTGAACAGCCCCAACTCTCTCAGGCTGTCTTCACAGAAATGCTCCAGCCTTCCCATCACTTCCAGGGCCTGCCTCTGGACTTGCTCCAACAGGTTCATCTTCTGATGTTGGGATGTGCATCAAGGCTCCCCATCATGCAAGAATGTTGCACTCCAGCCTCAAGAGCTACCTCCTGGAAAGCATCCATCCTAGAATTAGCACTTCTGCCCCAAAACTCCAGCTCTTGACATCTATAGCTTGACAGCAAAAATTTATTTTGTTTGTTTTTAAGCATGCAAGTGTGAGAATGGTAATGGAGCAGAATCAAACTTGAAGTAATGCTTAGATTATTTCATTTCAGTTTTGTTCTGCACTGTTTTGCTGTGTTGTTGGCACACTTACTCCAGTGGATACCTCTGGTATCTGGAGCTATATGTGAGTGCCTTTTTTAGCACATAAATTTAAATAGTCTTTTTTATCCAGTTCTCACACTGCTGCTACATGGTGTCTTTTTCAGAAGCAACTACACCTTATAATTTGCAGAAGTTTAATAATTAGCTTCTGCAGACTCATTACATACATGGACATCAAAAAGGGAAAATCAGCACTAATGGGGGAAGAGAGGTGGAAACAACTTGACTAAGGTGATGTCCCAGATCTGTGTGTGGCCAAACAGTGCCTGGCATCCACCCCCTACATCTCCAGTCCTGCTGGTTTCTACCACTTGGAGCAGCAAAAAGGGAAATGAGTTTTCCAGCCTAAGCTAGCCCTGGAGAGGGAAGGTCAGGACAAAGCACATCTTCCCAGTCTTCCAGACAGACTCACTCAGAAATGCTGGTGTCTCAGTGTGGGCTGTGGAAGAGCTCCCAGCAGCAGGAGCCCCTCCAAGAAGCCCACTCTCTTTCCATCTGTGCAAACCCTTCAGCTGTCACAGCTTTTATTCCAGGCAGTGGCCAGTGTGACCCAGCAAAGGCAGAGCTGACAGCCCTGCAGGGACACGTCCCTGCGCAACAGCGGGCATGGCTGCTCCTGCAGCGCTCCGGCTGCTCCCGGGACATCTCCACCAGGACTGTCCCTGCAGCGGGGACCACCCATGCACATCAAAGGCACCACACGGCCCTCGAGGCTGCAAATGCTGCCTCCCCTCATGGTCTCCCTTCCCCAGAGTTACCTGTCCATTAGCACAGACCACACCGAAGGCCAACCCAGCAACAGCGACTTTGGCTCTCCACACCCAGACCACACGGCACCAGGGCTGGTGCCTGGGCTGCCCACTCCCTTCCCCTCACCTCCACGGGCTCCAAATGCAGCGAGCCAGGGGGACATCACGGGAATATGGGGAAATATCTCCCCCCCACACCTGCCAGCGACTCAGTGGGACAGGGAGGCTGCATGTGAGCGGCGGGGTGTAACTTCCACCCCGTCCCTAGTGCCAAAAACAAGCATGTTAAAGCTAATCTACCCCTGTCTCAGCTCAACTGCTTTTCTGTGACTAAGCCCCTTATAATGGTTTTACTAAAATCCCCTTTTGATGGAAAAAATCCCAGCTGGAAGTTTCAGGCAGCGGCACAATGTGCAAGTCTGCGTGTCCCTTTCCCCAGCTTCACAAAAGCCTCTAATCGAGTGGAAAATTTGCTGGAGGCCAGAGGTTTAGGCCTGCAATTATTTTTTAAGGGATTATCAGGAGAGAATGGCGGTACTTACGACCCTCCCTCTCTTTGTGCTCTGCTCTATGCCGCTTCCAGATGGACTCAGCCAGAAACCTAAACCACCACAGCTGGATCCAGCAAAATCAGGGCTTGGCTGGGCAGCTTGCCTCCTCTCTGTCTCACAGGACATATCCCAGACTCCAGGTTAGGTGAGTCCCACTCCAGCAGCATGCAACCAACAGAAGTGCTTTTCCACAGAAGCAACACTCTCACATTTTTTAAAAGAAAGGCTTGAGAAAAAGCAAACGATTCCAGTCCTGTGAGCCTCAGTGGACTGAAAAACCAAGGAGCCAGGAAGGATGAGGTCCATTGGACAGGCTGGACTTTGGCTCTGCAAAGCCATTATGTAGGAGGTCTTACACAAGTTACTTGCTGCAAGCTCCAAAAAAGACCTGGCACGGAAGATGTGCACAGTGTAACACCCAGCTTTGAAGGGCTTTGCTCCAAGGGTGGATCCTGGCCTTGAGAGGTCCTTGGTGCTTTTGTGGCCTCTGAGAACAGTCAGGCACCACTAAGGATCCAAAACAACTCCTTGCTGGGCACGGAGCCACTCATGTCAGCACGCTGAGCCCGGGCAGGCCAGAGGAGAGGCACTGCTGACCCTCCTGCCCCAGGGGCTCCAAGCCTTGCTCAGGGCTCCCAGGAGCTGCCTGCTCTTCTCACATATGGCCCAAAATCAGGTGCTGCTCCTGATGCCTTAAGTTTGAGCTTTCATGTGTTTCACATTCTGTGCTGCCCAGGGGTGCAGTTCTGAGCCTCACATTCAGTCCCAGTCAGCTCTTCACAGAGTAGGGAGACAAAACAAATCCTTTTCCTGCTGAAGACCAAGGACAACTTTCAGGCCCAAAAGCACAAACAGCAGTGGGCTGGAGGGAGGAACAAGAAGGATGGGACCTCACAACCTGAAGCTGCAATTGGACAATTAAACTCCAACATGCAAATGGACCAAAACTTATAAAAATTTAAGACCTTGTGACCAGTGGTCCATTTTGTGACCATTCTTGGTCCACCTTGGGTGTAGCCCTGGTCAGGCTCCTGTCCTGCCCAAGATGTACCCTAAGGCCTTTCAATAAATACCTACTTTATTCACTAGCTCTGTCCAGTCTCTGTTTCAGGTCAGCCTTCCTAAGGCATCACTCCTCTTCCATTAAATTGCCACATTCCCGCTTGCCTAACAGCAGGTGAGCCATAGCCAGAGGGAGCAGGTGTTCCCTGCTTCCCAACAGCAGCCTGAGGAAGCAGGAGACCTGCTTTAATCCCTGCTCCCTTCACTTCCAACCTATCCCTTCTGGAGAAGACACAAGCCAACCACAGGAAAAAGGGCTACTCTTCACTGTTCCCATGTCAGCCACACTACAGTGCGGATGATTATTCCAGACGTGAAGCAAGAAACAAAACATGTGAAGGAAGCTCTCAGCATGTGGCATCAAGCAGCTGCTGGCTAAAATGGAGAAGCAGGTTGTGATCCCTGAGCTTTCCTGTACAAGATGTTTCAAAACAAAGTGGCAGCTGCCACTGGGGTTGTTTTGATCTTGCCCGTGTTGGGTGTGCTCTGAAAGCACCTGGGCAGGCTGAGGGGCCAGGATGCTTGCCTTCTGGATGGTGATCAGACCCAAGCACTTTGGGGCAGGCATTTAACTAAAAAACTCAGCACCCAAGGGGTGTTAAACCAGAAATAATTTAAATACCCCAGGCAAGCAGTGAGATAAAGTCAAATGAGGCATTTGTGGAATCATGATGCCTCCAGGAGCTAGGTGGTGCCTAAGCTGGGGATTTTTATTTTGCAATTTTGAATGCTGCCTAAATGTCATTTGGCTTTGTTTTGGCTTTTTCTTGGATCAGTTTTTTTGCCCCTCTCCACCTCATTCTCTCCATCCATGTGGACATGTTTCTGCAGGATTTTAAGACAATAAGATAAAAAGACAAATGGCAAATCCTGCTCAAAATTGCTCATTAAGGCTGATGTGCTTTGGGATACTCTCTGAGTCTGCTCTCCAAGACGGCCTTGTTAACTCCAGCATTCCAAGATAAGGAATGCAGTCATAAGTAAGAAGCAGCATGGGATGTGACCTGTGTGATTCTAGTGGCACTGGAAGTGTGAGATCAGGTGAAGAGTCAGCTCCAGCCCCAACTTCTCACCCAAACAAAGAGCACACTGCCACAGAAGAGCCATCCTTTACTACTTCCAAGGAAGCAGATCTTCCCCCAACCTGCTGTTCCCAAGTACCACTGCTGAGCCTTGCTCTTGGAGTCCTAAGTCTTTCTGCTTATACAAAGTCAGATAACCTTGACAAGCCCTGCTTACAGTATCACTGAAACACCATGGAATTCCAGAGGTCAGCATCCAAATTCTGCACAGAGGTAGGAACATATATACACTTGGACCATTTCTGAAAAGGGTTTATCTCACCTGTATACAGCCTGCAGCCCCCTTACTCAACCACTTCCAGTTTACTTTTAATACTTTTTTTCCCCTATCCACATCAAATATTTTATTTTTTCCCCCAGATTAAGCTGTGTTTTAATGCTCTCCACAACTGGCAACAGAAAAAATGCTGAGGAGTTTTCTGTTTCAGACAGCCTCTTCCATCCTGGATGAACACTCCTTTTGCCACATCCTCACACTCAGCTCCCTGCAGATGCACCTCAGATGCTTCAACTGCACCTCTGTGCAGCTCAGCTTTGTGAAGAGCCCAGTTATGATGCTGCACTGTACAGGTGGATTTCTAGATGTATGAGAAACATGTCTGGAAACTAGTACTACCCTCAGGAATATTTGTGCCCTGCAAGAGTTGAAACCAGAGTCTCGAAAATGTAAAGATATTTACCTCACAGGGATGTTTACAAAGATTTCATATGTTTCAATATTCTGATATTGTTAAGGTATATTGTTGGAACCCTGGTTCATTGAGAATCTTAGGCTTTCTGTGCTGACAGGCACTGACCCCCAAGAAAACCCTGCATTTCACCTGAGGCCATGGAGAAGGCTTCCAAAATTGAATGATAGATTTTGGGTGTGTAGTTTGAATAGAAGTATGTAACATCACAGGGTGGAAAACTTAAAGAGTTTAAGGGTTTTAGAAGATAGTAATATATCTAGCAAGATGGAGGTTTTAGGGTGTAGGCTATTTCTCATTTTTCATCTTCTTCTTCATGGGTCTGGGTGATATTTTGTAATTGGGTAGAAAAGTCCACATTACAGGCTATGGGCAGTTTGTTACTGGGTTAAAAGTAAAAATAATTTGAGTGTCATTTCATAATTGGACAGTTTATCCTTAAAAGGTCTTGTAGAGAGAGAGATGGCTCCATTTCTACTTTGTTAGCCAGAAGTGCTGTAGAATTCACAGCTTATGAGACTGTAACATAGATAAGAATTAATAAACATCTGAGTCTGAACAAGAAATACAATCTTGCACATTTAATCCCAACTCTGGCAGAAAAGAAGATAAATGCAACAGTATATATATTATAATAAAGATACAACTTGTCACACGTTCTCCTACATGTTCATTTCTGTCCCCTCCGTGCCATTTCCCTGAAGAACAAGCCCTGCAGACAGAAGGGTTTCAAAACACGTCTGCAGTTCCTGCTCTGGAGCTGTGCTGTGTCAGACAGAGGCTGAGTGTTGAAAGGACTGTCTATATGTTCAGCTGCATATTGTTACAAACATTTAAAGAAGCTGCTGTTTCCAGAAAGGAAGGACAAGTTACTATTACAAAAGCTGGGGGGTTTCCAGGGTTGCTGGTGTGCCAGCAGAGGATCCAGAGCCAGGACAGACAATCACGATAGGAGAATCCACAAGTGCCTGAGGACCACCTACGCAACATCTGCTTGTCTGACACACCAGGTGTTGCTCCCTGGAGCACATAATTTGGGCATGCACTCAGTGTGCCACTCCTACCAGCTGCTGGCTGCCACCAGAACAAGGTCACACACTGCCTACAGCGACGTGCAGAGCCAGGAGCCAGCCCCAGCTCACAGAAATCTGTCATTTACCAAGAATATGTTGTGTCAGTGCAAATCCAGCCCACAGCTGGGAACTGGCAGGACATACTTGAGGTATCACACGCACAGAGCAGGAACAGAAAAACTGCTTTGCCTACAACTGCCCAAAAACTGCAGGCAGTTTAAGTCAAAGACTTAAAAGGAGGCACACACAGAAGTCAGGGGTCAGGCTGCAAGAGAAGCACAGATTCAGACTCCAAAAACAGGCTGCAGAGAGGAGTTCATCCCAGCAGCAAGTGTCACACTGCACACAGATGTGCTTTATCTGCAGAGGTGAGTGCACCTAACACAGCTCTGGTCACTTAGCCCAAGGATCCTACACACCTCAACCATGGGAGCCTCTCCTTTATGCACGAGATGTTCTCAAAAGCCAAGGCTGAAATCCTGGCAATAATTTCCCACTTTCTTTAAAAGTGAGAGTCAAAACCCCACCCAATACAATAAAGAAAAATAACCAAAAAAACATCCCGAGTTAAGAGTGTGCTGCAGCACAGAATGAAAGAGTGCTTGCTTTTTTCTTCAGGAACAGATTGTATTTCTTGTATCAGGCTGAAGGTGGCCATGGAATGGGATTCAGCACATGGATGCATTTCTGGAGGATCTTTATTTTAGTAAATATGCAGGAAGAAAACCTCTGTCAATACAAATCCTATGGAAAATATTGCTCCTGTAGACAGACAGAAGAGAGACCAGTTCTGTTTGTGTACTCAGGCACTGCATATATGAAGATATTTTAGAGGCCTCTATACTTAGCCATTGTGGTTTCAATCTTTCCCAGGCCAGAGGTAGCTGTGTAAGCATATAGTCAGCACTGGCTAAACAAGTACTTTTGAAACCATACTATTATTACCAAATTAGTTAAAGAAGGTTTCTTTCTTCTTTTCTCTCTCTTTTTTTTTTTTTTTTTTTTTTTTGGGGTGGGTGTTGTGTTTGGGGGGGGGGGGGGGGGTTTGTTTTTGGTTTGGTTTGGTTTGNCTTCAATATAAAATCCTAAAAAAGCTTGCAAAAAAACCAGCCAAACCTGAAGCAAAACCCATCACCCTTCTTGCCCTTAGAGTGAGATGTGGTTTTTTCACTTATCTCTTTTCATTTAACTGCAGCCAGACCCCTTCAGGTCATGCTTTCACCTGAGCTGAGCAGGATGGCAGCCCTGGGTCCCCACAGTGCTGCAGGGACACCAGGGTCCCTCAGGAAGCCACAGGGGTGACTCAGGCAGAGCAGCTCCCTCCTCTGAGTCAACACTGCCTCAGAGCTCCAGCACCACGCCAAGGGCACTGACCTGGTGTCTTCCAGAGGAAACAAATGGGTGCCTGACCACACTGGTGGTTGTTAAAGACAACACGAAGCTTTGCACAAACACTGGCATTTGGCTACGTGACCCCTCCCCGTATGCCTCATTGCATTTCTGCCTTCCTCCCTGCTCTGTCCCCAATTGTTTCAATGGCTGCTGTGCTTTACCCAGCCCTAAATGCAATCTGAGGCTTGGAGCAACAGCTCCAGCACTGCCCAAAACTAAGAACCTGGAATTTTATTGCTGGCTCCACCTCTGGTTGGCTGCATGACCTAAGCATGTCTCTCCTACATTTTCCTCTCCCTTGCTTTCTCTTCTGTAAAATGCACTGAAAGACACTGGTGGAAAATCTCATGGAAGAGAGCACCATAAAGATGAACTATGTGAGACAGCACTATTAATCAAGTACACTGATTAAACATTCTGGGACTTTTTTCAGTAGGAAAGGCATTAGGGAAAATAAGGAAGATTTGTAAAGAAAGAAATTAAATCTTCAGATTTGATATAATCAAGACCTATGATCTTTCTTTAATCCAAGAGAGACTTGGATTAAGGACCAGACAGGTATTTTCCCCTTTGATGTGAGGGAATTCAGTGATGCCTACTCTACAGGAAATTCTCAAAAGGTGCTGAGCATTAGCAGGAGGGGTTTTTCCCCACAGGCAACTCAGCTGCCTATAATTACCTGAAGAAAAATTCACCCTCTCCTTCCCTAATCCCAGGGCTCTGATCACATTCTACATTTGCTCTGAGGAGTCCATTTTGGAGCCATGTGACATTCACAACACACAGTCTGAAAAACACACCTGGAGCTGAGATTTGGCACAAGCTTGCTGAAGGTTCACTGAAAGGTTTGGGACCCTTCTCAGCCCAACCAGGAGCAAGTCACAGTTTGCCTCTGTATCTTGCAGCTTGGGCAAGTAAAAAATGTGATCAGACTTGGAAGCTTCGACCAAGATGCACTTGGAGAGTTTCAGCTCAGTTTAGGCATAAGGTCAGTTCCAAACTCACAGGCTGGAACAGAGAGCAGGCTTTGAGCAGCCTCAGAGTTTGCAAATGGGATTCTCTCTGGATGAAACTGAACAGCAGACCAGGCTTGGGGAGGATACTCTGCATTCTCCACATCCATGGGACCAGGTAAAAACTAGCCCAAAATAACATAAATAACACCCCACAGTGCTATTGCACAGGTGCCAGAGCTGCAGCACCTCCTGTGCCCCCTCCAGCTCTGCTCCTCCCGGCCCACTCTGCCACAGCCACCGAGAACTGGGACTGTGCTGCCCAAGAACAGGAATGCAGAGGTGCAGCAGCACCCGATTATCTGGGTTGTCTGCTTTTGAGCACCCTCTGCTGGATATTGCAATTCTTAATCCCCTCCAGGCCGGGGATGCTACCTGTGATCACCCAGCAAGGTGCTGGGGTGTGGAAGCAGGGAGCCTGGCATGCAGTGTGCTGGCACTACAGTGGATGAATCAGCGCCCACTGGAAACAACCCGAGCCCAAAGACACACCCACCACCGAGAAAAGTCAAACCCAGCAAAAGCCTTCCCCACACAGGAGAAGGAAGCCCCATACCTCCTAAATGAGCTAGAATAAAATTAATAAACAGCATGGAAGACTTTTATCCATAGATCTACTCCTTTCTGCATTCTACTATGGTCTCAGTCTCAACTATTTATGTGCTGTAACAAAAATAAGTTTCACGTGTGTCAGATGTTTTATTTCAGTTTCACTGGAAACCTTGTATTACGTAAAAGTACACACACGAATGCCTGGCTTACTTCTCTGCACTTCTAAGTTTATATACTTCTGTCATGTTGCTTTTTATTACTCTTCACTCTAACGAAGGATACATAATCTTTTTCAGCCGTTCCACACCTCCAGGCATTTTCATCACCTTGTTCTGTTAAATATTTGTAGCAGGGTGATCAGAAATGAAGGCATGACATTTTGTATTGAAGTCCAGCGTCCCAGAGAACTGCTTGTCTGTGCACCAAGGAGATCCCACACATCCCTAACCCCAGCAGGCTCCTCCCCAGACAAAGCCCGGGCAGAGACGGAGGAGGCAGCGCTTGTTTCACGCTTTCACACTGCAGAATTCACCGCTTCTGGAGGAGTTCTGTGCTCCCAGCCCTTGCCAGCCAGCCTCAGCTGTGGTAAGGCCAGCGAAAAGACATCAACCCTGCTCCCTGCTAGGAAACAAAGTCTCCCACTCATTCCCCAGAAAAGCTGAAGGTGCTCATTTCTGAGGGACTTGCGGGGCGGGCAGGCACAGCACAGCTCTCCAAAGATAGCTCAGAAATAACCTGGGAGGATCCCAGATGAAGGCTGGGTGTCTTCTTACATCTGTCTGGTTTCCGAGATGGAGTGTAAACAGTGGCACATTAGCTGAGATTAATTACAGGCCGCCGGTATTTTGCTTTCATGTAGCTGAGCTCTGGCAACATAACACCGCTGATAATTAAACAGCGCCTGCCATCAAAGGGCTCCAAACCACCCAGCAAACCAGGCAGGGCTGCTGGGGTGGCACACAGCAGCAGCTTAGCAGGACACAGGAACACAGCACGCTTGTTTAGGAAATGAGAGATTTCTACTGAAACGCCAGAAGGAATTATCACGTGTTTTACATTAAGTACTGTACAATCAGACCTGGGCAGGATTAGCATCAGTGCCAGGAGACCTTCACCATTTAATACACAAAGTTTTATATCCCATGAGAAAGATAATTTCTCCCATGATACGAGTCCCTATTTTTTTTTTTTTCTTCCCCTGGAACAATGGCTCATTAATGACTGAAGAAAAAAAAAAAAAAAAAAAAAAGTTATCTCCCGCTTCATTTTCTGCAGGGTGAGAAAATACAGAACCAGAGATGGATGCCAACAGAGAAAAAAGCCTCATGGGAGTGGAGTTAATTTTCTGTGTCACCACATCCTCTCCTTCCACACACACCACTGCCCGTCAGCTATGTGAGATTTTGTGCCAGGCTCACCAGCATAGCAGTGTCAATACTGGGATGGATGATCAAACCTTCCTTCTCTTGTGCCATATCCCATCTGGGTTACCACATCCCTCTTCATTTTTTCTAGTCCCCAAGCTGTTTTTCTGTTCCTGCCCCATCCCCTTGAGTCAATGCCCACCAAGGTCAGGGAAGACCACAGTTGCTTTGGCTGGGATGGCTTGAATGAATTGCTCCTGTAAGGCTGGGCTGCTCCCCAGAACTGCAGCCCTGAAGCCATCAGATGTTCTCCTAAAGACACCAGGATGAGAGGTGCATGGGGAAGCCAAAGGGAGAACAGGACATAGCTTTATGCTCTCACTTGGAACGAGGGCAGAACTGGTGGAGGGGTGCAGGTTCTCCTGCCCACCACAGCTGCCTCACACTGCCCTGCAGAGAGGACTGGGAACCTGCAGTTCAGGAACCCAGCATCCCAAGATCAGCTGCCCTTTGCAGGCAGGGACTAGGGACATTTACATACTGGAACACACACCACATCCATCCCTTTAGTATTGCCAGAGTAACTCAGAAACTCCAGCCTCAGCAGCCCTACTGAAGGGGAAAAACCTTGTGCTGTCCCCATGAGCCCAGCATTATCACTGGGTTTCACACAGCCTGCCCTCTGTGCAGGGACAGTGACCAATTCAGCAAATTTCACCTTTCCCAGATTTAAGGCAAGGCCACAAATGCTCTCCAGAACCCACTCGGGCTGCAGCCTGCCCACTGACATAAAACAGCCAAAATGCCAGCCTGGAGGAGATGCACAGCAATGACAGCCACAGGGAGGAGGGCTTGAGGGGGAAAGAAGGAAAGGAGCAAACTTCACACAGCAGCAACACTGATTATTGAATGGTTAAATTGCACGTTACTGTGGTTTAGCTAATAATCTGAAGTGAGACACACGCTGCCATGCAGCACCTCCCCACCTAACAAAGGCATCTTTCTGACACATCCTGCAGACTGCCATTGTCACATAACTGCTGAATAAAAGCCATGAATATTAAGTCTGCACCCACAGCATTTGATACAGCAGCTGGAACAACCTGTAAGACACCAGGCAATAAAGTACAAGAAACTCAAGGAGATAAAAAGCTGCCAAACTACTACAAGACCTGCCAGTATTGTTTGATTACCTACCACCTTCCTATGAACCATGGACAGTCAAAAAAGCAGGACCAGACACAGAACCCACAAATAAAGCTAAAGAAAAATACTTCTTTGCTCTCTCACACTCCTGGGTGACAGAGATGATAAACTACACCTGAGCTGGTTTAAATGGCAATTGTAATCCTTTGCACTCTCTGCTGCTCAGAGCTATCAATGCCCAGGTAAAGCCCAATAAGCAGAGGAGCCACGCAGGCTTAACAGAAGTCATAGAGGCTGAGTTAACCCCATAAATCTCAATTCCCAGCCCTCACCCTCACAACTGAATCCTCCAAGTGAAATCTGGAAGCCTTTATTGCCATTAGCAGGAAGCACATACCCCACAGGCTTTGGATCTCTCACTTCAGACCAGGACCCCAGTGTGCCACGAGCTCTCTGCCAGCAAAGCTCTGTGGCTTTAGTCTGCAATGTGTGGCTTATGCTGCAGGAATATTCAGGGGCTCCAGTGTGCTAGGCACTACAAGGCATGAGACAGAAATTAATTCCCAGAGTTGCTGTCCTCCTAGATAAATGTAAAATCTTATACTGAGGAGTTTTCTCACCTCCTTCTTCACTAGCACAATCACACAGCAATACTGGCATTACTCTCACTTACAGTGGCATCAGGGAGAAGACTGGAAAACATATTCAGCTGCCAGAGATGTGACTGCAGCATGTCAGATGTGCAGGCAGGTGACCTTGGAGAGCTCATGGAGAAAGAGCAGGGCTTTCCACCTGTTGCAGCAGCCCTCTTGTCAGAGGGTAGAAACGAGCAGAGACACAGAGTTCCCATTTATCACAGCATGAAAAGGGTCCTGGTTTATTCCTCTTTACAGCTCAGCCATCCTGACTCCAACCATTCCCTGACTCTGCCTGCAGCAGCTCCTACTGTGGGTTTATCCTTGCAACCTCTGCCTCCTGGTTATTGCCTGCTGAACTCTGACTGCAGGGATCAGTGTGCAGACTCTGCAAGCTTTCACCCAGCCAGACTGTGACTACACACCCAGACTGACCTCACAGCAGAGATTCTCTCTCCACAGGATCCTTCTTCTTCCTCATAATCCTCGCCTTCCCTTTTCCTCAAGGTTCTTCCTCCTTCATTACTACCCCTTCACCAACTCACCCATTCCCTTTTATCACAGTTATCTTTATTGGATACAGCTGTGACTCATCAGGGGCCAGGCTAATTAACACAGCTGTTACTAATCAGGGACAAGTCACCTGTATTCCCTTCTCCTACATCCACCCACTCGTTTGCCTGACTGTGTCCCCCAGAGTGCCAGCAGATTCACCTCCCCAATGCAGCCACACTTGCCCTGCTGCTGTTATTTAGGTGTGGCAGAGACCACAGCGAGCTCAGGTGGGCTGGGCTGTGTCCACCCCTTGGCACTTCCACACCCCAGGAATATCTTCCTTCTCCTCTCTGCAATCACTCCCACTGCACTAGCAGAAACAGCAGAGGCAGACAAGCCAAAAAGCACTAAAAACTGCAAAACCCAAGCCCTCTTTAGTCACCTGCTTTAGTCATCTGCTCCTCACACATTTCCTGGAGGGATACATTTCTGTCCCCCCAGCAGTGAAAGCCCAAGGTCTCCAGCTGCCAGCGTGCTGCCAGTGCTGGGGATCTTTCTGATATATAAAACACTTCCAGCATCACACCAGCTCCTCTGCTCACTAAGCCATGATATTTGAGCTATGACTTTCATTGCTGCTTTCAAGGTAATCTCTCTGAACAAGCTCTCAGACTGTAAATCCTGGTTGCTGAGCAAGAAAAATATGGTTGCCCCAACGTGATTTTGTCGCTGCAATGAGCTTGGCTTTTTGTTTAGAGAGCAGGTTTTATGTCTGACTTACAAGGACAAACTCCTGATCAAGACTAAAAATCCGGGTGAGACAACTGACCAATGCATCTGACCCAAGGCTGAAAATAAAAGCTGGCTTCCCACCTCAGTTTCCAAGTAAACTCCACCAAATGACGCAGCACCCCATACTGCATTTCACAGGCAGTACGGATATATTTAGCCCAGTATGTCCCTCCCAAAGGACAGTGTGGGGCACAACTGGCTGAGCAGAAGCCAGGCAGGGATACAGGGAAACAAACCAGGCAAACCATCCTCTCCTGCTCAGGAGTGTGGCTCTTGTTCACTTGCTTTGTTTAACATAAACAAACAAGCAAAACCCCAAAACAAGGAAACCTCACAAGAGGAGATTTATTTTCAGGTCAGGCAGCAAACCCAACAGTTGTAATTAGGTCCTGGAAATTAGCAGTTTAATTTATTGGTGTTGTTGGCTGTTGTTTGTGTTTCCATCCCAGAGTCAGACAAAACCAGTGTCTGCCCTTTCCCCAAAAGCTCGTGAGAGAAAATGGTGTGAACACCAAACAAGCATCAGAACACGGGAACATGGAATCTCCTTTTGTGGATGTGAAACGAGGAAAACAAGCCACTTGAACAGGGATACTTGGGTGCCTGAAGGAGCACACTGGTTGTGTTTGGGATCTAGAAAAGTGCCCTAGGCAGGGGAATTTCAGAGGTGTATAGATATAACTTGCAAATGACTCTGTGTATTTCAGAAGACACCTTCCCTGCAAGATGTTTCCAGGGCTGTGGGAGGGTTAGAAAATAAATGTAGCTCTAGGAAGCTCAGGTTTTGCCCGCAGGGCCCTGGGAAGTGATCTCCTCCTCGGCCTCCATCAAATCAGATAACAAACAAGGCAAATTATGGTGATCAGAAGGACAGAAGGCAGTGGCTGCTCAGAAGCATCCACCAGGCAGGGTTTTGGCACCAGCTGGTTGTATGAGGTGATGAACCAGAGATGTTTCCAGCCAGAAAGCTACAGGAGGGCTGTGTGCCTTCTCTGCCACACAGGGCATCTTCTTGGCTTCCATGTGGGGCAATCTCCCGGCCTGAGCTGAAGAAATTACACGCTGAAGCCTCAGTCATAAAAGACTTCTCAAATCAGGAAAACGATCCATTGCACACTAGAAATCAAGAAATCACAGCAAAACATAACAAAGTTGTGTGAACAGGAGTTTCCTACCAAGACCCCTGGCTGCAGCTTTGCCTAACAGGGCTGGCTTTAGTTCAAGTCTTTGGGAAACTCTCACTCCAAAGGATGAACTTTCAGTTCCGAGCTGGCCCGAGCAAAGCGTGATTCCTCAAGGAGCTCACAGTGCAAAACACAAAACCACTTCTCTTCCCATTTTCCTCATCCCCAGAAGGGAGGCAAGGTGGAGTGAGGGAAGATTCGTGGCCATGATAAGACTTTAATGTCTGAGTAACACCACAAGCACAGAGACTGTTGATTCCTCAGACTTGCACTACCTCATCCTCTCCTGTGATGATTTAAGAGGCCGAGTGGAGAGGCTGTCTCTTAGACTTTGCCTCTTTTCCCCTAAAAGCGTGCTCTCTTCAGGCCTCACATCCATGTCCTTCCCTCAGCCAAGAGAGGCCAAGCACAGCTTTTTGCTCGTGTTATCACTGCCCCAGACAGCCAGGAGAGGAGACTATTATTTAAAGAGGTGCAGAGTGAGATTGGGACATGATTGTAATTACCGACCCCTGGGCACCCTACAGCAGAGGACCACAATGTGCTGAGATGTGAATAACCCTCCTCCTGCAGGAGAGCTGAGGAAACCTCTTTTTTCTTATCAAATTCCTTCAAAAAGCAATATAAACTTTTTTCTCTAATTAGAGGTAAAAAATAGTTTTTAAAAAAATCCTGCAAGTATTTCCAGTCCTACAGGTTGTGTATGCATTGCTGACAATGTCTATGACCCAAACACATAAGAATGACAGGCACAGCTTCTTATCCCTGACTGGGTGAGTGCAATGCTTGGAAACAAAGTTATGATGCAAATATTTGAAGTTAAGATGTCAAAATTCAGGTCCCTTCAGTAGTGCCTGCTTTAGCACGCTACCACTGTACCCATAATGAAAATCACTCGTTAAAATACAAAAAGCACGGTAAGCTCTTCAAACACAATCAAACACCACTCTTCCTCTAAATATTGGCCAAAAAGGGTAAAATACCTAGCTCCTCACTGTCCCAGTGGTGTAATGTTTGTAACAGTCCCACCATACACAAGGGAGGTTTCTGTGAGAACCACTTTTTTCTCCTTTAAGAACAAATCTCCCGCTCATTTAGATTAATTGATTTCACACACAGTTGTTTATGTGTGTGGCCTCCCTTGATTTTCTGAGCTGTCCTCCCTCCAAACAAAACAGCTTAGGGATGCAGATGGAGCCAATTGCATTTGGGAAGAGGGGAGATAACACCTCAAAGCCAGACACAAAAGGACATTTCTTGCCTCAGAGACTTTTCTCTGGATGACGCTTTGAGGCAGCCTGACAAAAGCAATGCTTCTGGGGAACACCACAAAACTGCTTCAGGGACAGACTGCACAGAGCCCGGCAGGAAAAACCTCCCCACAATGGTGGGATGGGGGAAAAGTAACTTCTGAGGAGGAAGATATATGGCAAGCTGTGAGACTGCAAACAATAGACGACCGAGCAACTGTCTTAAATTTTAAAACATCCTGATTTCATATAACAGCTTGTAGCTAGACTGGGAGAGCACCAGGATCCTCATTTGTGCATGGAACATATATCAGGCAGCTGTGCAGTGCACTACCAAAGGCTGGTTCAGAAGGAAAATTTATCTTCGGAAAGAAATCTGGATATTAATTTGAAAGCACAACACAGAGCAAGAAAGATTAACTGCCCTCAGCCTCTCCAGCCATGTGGCTCAATCTGCATTGAATTACAAGTCATCACTGACAAAGTATTGAAGTAGCCAGCCAGCAAAACCAGTGGAAATATACTTTTGTGGATCTGGTCAGAGAATAGAATCTCAGTTCCCCAAGAAGGGCTGGGATTTCAGCATTTGCTTGCATCCCAAATAGGGATGAAAGGTCAAAACATTTCACTATTTCATAGTATGAACAATTCCAAATGCTCTAGATTTCAAAATACAGGGGTGGGAAGGAAGATACTTTTGATAGAAACAAAACATTCAAAATGTTTTAGCAGAATTTTCTCCATTTACCAGCACTGTACAAATGCACAGGCCCTGGAATCCTGTCTTCCATTTTGGAACCCACTGTGCAAAAAAAAAAAAAAAAAAAAAAAAAGAGGGGGCCCAG
>VWYP01004738.1:269083-291389 GCA_013400435.1 Pycnonotus jocosus
TTCCCCTTTCCTTTCCCCTTTCCTTTCCCCTTTCCTTTCCCCTTTCCTTTCCCCTTTCCTTTCCTCCCTCCATAATTTCTTTCTTCACTTGCTCAAACGTTCTTCCGTAATTTTTTCCTTTGAAAGGTAGACAGGCCTCTGGCTGGATCTAGCACTGCTGAGGTGAAAGGGGATTATTCTCCTGATAATCTACTGGGATTTACACCACACAGCAGCTTCAGCTAAAGGGGGAAACATAGGGAAGGAAACATAATCCAGACTTCTCCATGGAGCATGGAGATGCATGGGGTCACGCTAGGGGAGAGAGGCACAGGATGGGTAAGGAGGGTCTAGCCTGCTCTCCCTGCCTGGCCCCACAGGCACTGCTGCAGGTGGGCATGGAGGGCAGAACCCCATGAACCCCAAACCTGGGCTGAGAGCCACTCCCTGGGCTTGCTCGGTGCCTCTGCGTCCCTGCTGGCTTGGGCACTCCCGGCGGCGGGGCCAGCCTGACGCCCTGCTGGCCCTGGGGACACACGGGTGACGCAGCTGGCTTCTGGGGAGGGTGGCACATCCTCTGTGGCCTGGCAGGTGGAAGGGAAGGAAATGAAATGTGCTGAGACACCAAGCCAGGAGGGTGCGCCCAGTGCCACCAGTGCCAGCAGGCAGCTGAGGCAGTGGGCAGAGGCTGGATGAGTTGGGAACACCACTGTGCAGAACGGGACAGTGTTAGGAGGTGTTTTAGGACATTGGGGCTGCAGAGGGAGGATTAGGGCAGCAGGCAGGGAGGTGAGGTGTGTGATAGTGCGTGTCTGCCAGGCGTGTGATCCCTGCCTGGGAGGGATGTCCCACAGCCTGGGGACAGGCACTATTTACAGCTAGTGAAGCCACAGCACATTTCCTGTTTTTATTTCTGGGTCCCACAAATCCCAGGGACAAACTGGAGAGTGTCAGCAAGGCTCTGCAGCTGCTGGCTGTGCTGCTCTCACGTCCTCCTGCAAACCAACCTGGTGACAATAAAGCCTTTGTATGAAAACCACTGTGTTTTGTAGGCTCCAAAGTGCCCTCTGATGACAAATGCCTTTGCTTAATAGTCTCACCTTCACAGTGAGAGCTGAAGGGAAGAGAAATATAATCCCTGGACACTGTAGCTTCTAAAGAAATTAATACATAAATATATAGCATGGGTAATAGATGGGCTTACACAAACACCAGCACTAAAACATGCCAAGTGGGCAGAGATGGAAACTATAATAAGCAAAGCACCAGTGCAGTCACAAGATACAAAAAAAGGGAAGAAACCACATGGGGAGAGATGGTTTTCTTCTAAGGCACTCAGATGTTGTCATGAACATGGTCCTGGGGCCCAGCCAAAGGGCTGTGCATGGATTCTGATGCTCCCATGGCACAAACAGCCCTTGGCACATCTCAGGGGCTTGTTCACGGAAAATGCATTATCCTGTATGTATTCATACATGCAAGAAACTAGAGATGTAGAAACCAATGAGTTCTAGCTCAGAGTCCCATCATGTACCCTGGCAAAGGTAAAATTAAAGACATCAGAGTTCCCCCATGTAATCTAAGTGCAATTGTGAGTGTGTTCTGTATTTTCTGTGGTTGACATCCTGAAGCGATGACTGAATTTTCAGCTTGAGACACGGATTTTCCAGGATGTGCACAGCACCTACCTGCTAACACCATTTGTGGCATCTGAAGTTACACCAAATCAGTAAATGTTTCATCACATCCTGGGACTCTAATTATACACACCTGCAAAAAACCAAAGAAAAACTCCCCAAAAAACCCAAAGCAAAAAATTCCTCAAAACCCAAAGAAGCCCACAAAAATGGAAGACACCATGATTCATGTCCCAAAACATTATCACTCTTGTGCTTAAGATCTTGCTTTTCACTCTGGGAGGAGTTTTTTGTGGATTTGATTCTTGTTTCTGAGCCTTTACTGTTCACTGAAGCTACATTTCTTTTTATTTCCCTCCAGCAATGGGAGCTGGAATTCTTCATTTGGGTTTCTTCTTTTGGTAAATGCAGATGAGGACACCCTTTTCCATCACAGGGCTTCAGGGGCTGTGTTTGGGAGAATCAAATGCAAAGGAAGATTGTAACCTTGTGTTTTGACACCCTTCAAGATATGGCTTGTATATAATCCCTTTTACAGCAGCATGAATAACATCAGGCACAGAGATCTGTGGAGAGCAAACAAGCTTTTGTGAGGTTCAGATCTCTTGTGGGCCTTCATGAGGGTATAAAATTGGGTGTAAGGGGGGACCCCATCATTCATGGTCAGTGAGTTACAGGAACCTTCCCAAGCACATGGCACCTGAACCCCCAGGCATCAGAGCTCCATTGAGAGGCCTGAACTGCAGCTGAACACGCTGACAGAGCAGGGGCAGCTGGCCTTTGACATGTCTTTGGCTGATTTGCTCTGTATTTTCCTACATTTCCTCAGCTCTTCCATGCAGGGAAGGTGTTAGCAGTCAGTGGAGCTGGTGCTGCAGTGAGGGTGTGCCTCAGGACACCCCAACTGCCCAGAGCAGGTCAGGTTTAGCTCCAAGCTGGGCATGAAGCGGTGGCTGCCACTGACTCTTCACACATCCACACATCTTCCCAAAGGATCCAAGACAGCCTCGCTGCACCCAGGCTGCAGCACACCCACAGCCACACAGCCCCGAGGCTCCTGCCTGAACTTGCCCAGATATCATCTGGAGATTGCACACCCGAGGATGAGCAGAGCGACAGAGCTGTGCTGAACGAGGCCTCTCAGCAGAAAAACAAACCCAGGGAGCGCTGGCGTCATCCATCCTCCCGAGCCCCTGTCACTGCAGAGCCGTGAGCAAAGGCACAGCAAAGCCCTGGCTCAGCGTTAGGCTGGGTCCTGCAGGATCCAGGACTGGTTTCACAATGAAGTCATGTCACTCTGTCACACACAGGGGAAGCCTCTGGGTCATCCCTGGTGACATTTGTCTGCAGCTCCACAGGTCAAGAGCTTTGATCTGCTCTTCTGACAGATGAGCACAAACAATTGTGTTGCTGCTCCTGTTGTCAGGAGTCACCACCTCATTAACTAACGGGGGAAATTGGAGCCTCCAACCACAAGGGTGAGGAGCAGCCTTTCCCTGGCACCTTGAAGTTACTGTGCCTGGCTTGGGCTGCTGGGGAGAGACCACAAAGGCTGCCAGTGCATTGGGTGCACCACATCTCCAGCATCCACCATCTGGCAAAGTGCTTGTCCCCGCAGCTCGGGGTGGAGCCAGCAGCTGCTGCCTGTCCCTGCCACAGCAAGCTTGTGGGCTGGGTGAGCAGCTAAACCCTCCTCAGGGCCATGAGGAACCAGGGGTGACAAATATCAATCTCTCCCTGCCACACCAGGGATGGCCGTGCACACAGATTCCTTATGGAAGATGTGAACATCCATTATATTTTGCTGACAAATCCCAGTTTTCTCATTTCTTCCAGGTTCCTCCAGGGTCTATTGAGGGATCTATTTTGGATGCAAGGTGTCATGTTGCTGCCAAACTAACAGGAGAGGACCCTTCAGAGGGCACTGGTAGGAAGCACAGTCTGTGGTGTGCAGTATCACTGCAGTGATGGAGGGTTTTGAATGCACAAGGAGAAAAGAGGTTTTTATCATCTTTTTTTCGTCTGTCCTCAAGACAGTGTTTCACACTTCTCATATCACTGGGGCAGGAAAAAGAGGCATCTTATAGTATTGTACTGGAAATGGTCACAAAGGAGCTTGCAGGAGACACCAACTTGTACCCATCATCTCCTCCCAAAGGAGCAGCAGCACTAAGTGCTTTGGGGTAGCAGTTCTTGTGTTTGCCATGCCTGCCAGGTATCTGCAGGCTGTCCAAAGTAACCAGCAAACCCCTCGTGTGTAACCACTTTGGATTAAAATATAAAGATAACAGAAGTGGGTGCTGCTTTCTGAGACACACAGAGAGTTGGCAGAGCTCAGAAATTGGGCGCTGCTGCCTCAAAGCATTTTTGCTGGTTTGTCATCTGAGGAGACAATGGAGTTACTGCTGCTGAACAGATTGCTGCAAGTGAGCTGAGCCCTGGCAGCAGGCAGGAAGCGTGCTCCCAGCCCCACACTAATCTGAGGCAAGGATGGCAGCTGCCACAGTAGCTGCCAGCTACCATTGTCCTCTCGGGCCTTGCTGAGCAGCAGAAAGACCTTGCCACAGTCATACATCACCCTCACTGGAGATTCCTGGTTTTCCATACAAAACCCTGTTGCAGGGCCTCCTTTGATGCAGACAATCGAGGTACCAGCATGAATTCCCACCCATCCTGGTTCACTTTACATCTTTGGAGCCCCAAGGGTCTGTAAAGACACAAATGTTCACCAGCTGTGCCCAGCACAGCAAAAAGGCAACTTGGCAGCAGAGCCAAGCTCTGCACAAACCTGTTAAGAGCTTGGTTACTACTTCAGCTGTATTCTACTAATAATGCTTAAACAAAATTCAAAAAGAAAAAGGGAGGATAGCCAGTACAAGCATCATTCTTGTGGATTTATGCACAAGAGAGTAGCTCCTCAAATAAACTCTTTGGTAAAGTCAAAATTATTGAGAAGGAGTTCCTCAGGTGTCAGATTGGGTGAGAGAGCAGCAGTGCAGGCACTCATTTGTGATGCTGTGCTACAGCTGAACCTCCCTGGCTTTGGTGGGTGCCATGAGCCTGTGGAAGTTCCCTGGCTGCTCCTGCTGCTGAGCCCCAGCTCTCCCTGAAAACCCCCTTACAGTCACCACTTGGATTGGGAAAACACACCTGAATCCAAAATATGCTACTTTATAATGAAGGATATCAGCAAAAGAGGCAACAGTTAAAAATACCCTTAGAAGGAGCTTTCTCAAACTTTGATGACTACCACCACCACCATACTCATAGTAATTATTAATGCTAAATTAATTAAATCATAGATGATTGGCATGAACTGCTGATTGAGTCATGTGGGGACTAAAGAAATGACATGCTGAAATTAAATTTACCTTTTTTTGCACTTTGCACTCAGTCTTTAAATCCCACATGCATGTATTGCACATTCTCCAGTCACTGAGTATCTGATGCAGTATTTTGGAGCTCTTTGCAAGTGCAGCCTACAAGTGTCTGCAAACGTGTGCCCCTTCTGTGATTGTCAGTCACTTCAGCTGTCAGGTAGTCTCAAATATTTCATATGGGACTTTGGGAAAGGTTTGTGTTGCTGCCAGGAATGACCTGGCTGGGAAAATCAATGTGCTTTGTAGATGATACGGAAGAACAGAGGAAGAACATCCATTTACCTCCATTGCAATGTCAAATTGCATCTCCAAGTCTTTGAATTCTGACAAGCCTCAAGCAGTCTACGATGTCTGATCAGAGTTAATGCTCAGCTTTGTGGCTGAAGAAACAGAACTCCTCTTTGCTAGGTGAAGGGTTGGGTTATCAAACTCCCCAGAAATAAATGGGGCAATTACAGGTCAGAGATATGGGCATGGGGAAGTGCTGGAATGCCGAGGGAGCAACAGCACAAACAGGAGCAGCCCTCCTAATATCTAAGCTCCTCACTAGCATGAGGGATAATTTAAAGCACCAAAGTAATGAGAGGCTTGTGACAGAGAACTGGTGGTCTTGGAAGGCACAGTGGTAGGGTTTGTACAATTAGCAGTTTGAAGAAATCAATTCATCCTGCACACTTAATGAAGGAAGCATCTGGCAAAAAAACCCCACAACAAAACAAAACAAAACAAAACCCCAAAAACCTCACTGAAACTTGCATCATGGATATATTAGGCATGAAGCAAGTAATGTAGACTTTCTAATTTCCAGGTTTGGCATTCTTGAAGCACGGTTTCCAGTGGGCAGCTCCGTGTGTTTGTACAGGATCACACAGATGGGCACAGACACATCTATGCATACGTGCACTTCAGTGCATTGGGCTACAGGAGGATCCACTGCTTGGAGCTAAAACCAGCTTCTGTGCATTATATAAGAAAGGTTAAGAGCGTTCATATACATTCCAGGACTTGTGGTTCCCCAAAATGGTATGCCCTTACAGAAAATGAAGGGTTTACTCAAGCTGAACAAAAATCCTTCTAGGATGGGATTGGAGCTACAGCAGCCATCCATCCTTTTTAGCAAGACATAAAGAAGCCAAAGGTTTTTTTTTTTTAAACTTGCCTTGTTACAAGATTTGTGTCCATAGACATTTTTGGAGCTGAATTCCCACGGAAGTAAGCGACAACTTCACACAAATGGGCTGCAGTACCTGCGCCTAAATATTTAACTTCTTACTCAACCTTCTCCAACAGTTTTAACGTTTGCAATTGTAAACATTGGGGAAAGCTACTGCTCATGTACTTAAAACCAGATGGATTTAAAGCCCACACCCTGAGAATCACTTGCTGTAACCCCACAGCTACACCCAAGCTGGTCCCAGCTGTTGCACTTCTGTTTTATAATACATCACCAGGATAATCAGAAATAAGGTCTACCAACACAAGGTGTATGGCTCTGTTTGCTTGCAAAAAAGTTGTTTGCACCTAATTTTAGTATATCCACCTACAAGACATTTCATTTCCCAGGCCATATGCCCTACTTGAGTTTGAGGGGTTTTAAAGACATTAAAGAAAGAGGACTTTGGCTATTTGCCTGAGATTTCTAAACATCCTGAAGCCCAGTGAGAAGATCTACTTGATGTCTCAAAATCCCAGTATAAAGGTCACTAGTCACAGATCATTAGCACGGGCAATTGGCTTTAATTACTGTTTTGGGGTAATCTTTGGGCTGGCTGAGGCACCCCTACAGCTTCAATCCACATAAGCAAAAGGCATCTGCAGCACAAGCACAGCAGATCCTGTCAGAAACAGGAGATCCTAAATATGTAGCTTCTCCCAGTGGACTGCAGATGTGGTTTCAGCAGTTTCCCTGACTGGTGTGATTTAGGAAAGCAGGTTTTCCCAAGTGATCCTGGCTAGAGCACTGCAGAAGGCCCATGTTTAATCAGGAGCAACACAGGGGCTGTGCACCCATACAAACCTATCTGCAAAGGAAAATGTTTCAAATCTGTGTGTGCTTGATCCCAGGGCTGACCATTTGCTGTTTCCACTGCTGCCCTGCCTGTTCAGCGTCACAGTAGCTGCAGTCCACACAGACAATTCTGCTCAGATGCCTCGTGTTTTACTGCACAATTCGTGAAATGTAACCTGATAACGCACAAAAGGCATTTGGCATCTTCTCTTTTCAGCACGAACAGTGTTATTGTTATGGGCCATCCAAAACATGAGTCAGCCCGCGGGGACACGGCCCTACAACTCACCAAGCAGCAGAGCCAGCGTGGGCTGCAGAGCTCAGCTCAGCTCTCCCTGCAGATGTGCTGCTCTCCCTGCAGATGTGCTGCTCTCCCTGCAGATGTGCTGTCCCACCGGTGCTGGCTGGGACTCCTGTCCTTTCACTGCTCCTTTAGAAATGACCAGTCTTTCAGACTTGTTGCAGGGTCATTGTCAGCCTGATGGGTACCTTGTCGTGCACGAACTGGTTAAATCTATGTGGCATGTGGTTTCATTCAGCTGATCTGGACGGTGCTGCAGAAGCCAGGCACACCCTGGCCTGACAGGAATCACGAATCTCCTGCTCAGCCAAGACGCTCGAGCAAACACAAACCAGACTGGGAACCAAGGGGCTGATGGAAGCTGACTCTTCCTTTCAAAGCTCCTGAGACCCTTAATCCCCATGCATCCTTTTTCCACACACTGCTTTACATGCCTGATTGAAGCCCAAGTGATTGAAATCCAACCAGCAAAGGGAAGGGAAGGTCCAGGGACTGAGATCAGGATGCCTGTTCCTGTTACTCATGTAGTCACTTGTACTGAAACAAGAAGTCAGGACCTCAAGAGCCTCATGAAATGATGAATCGAGGGAAAGCAGAAGGGACAAGGCCAGCAAGAAAGCCCAGAAAAAAAACTGGCTGTACAGACAGACAAAAGGAGAAAGAAATGGAGAGAAATTGGTTAGAAAGTGTCCCAGCTTGGGGAGGTCTGTGCTGTCAGGGCTTCAGGATAGCTGCGGAGAATCTGGTGGAGTGTGTTTAGCACGGACATTGTTCTATCAGTGGGACCCAGTGTTGCAATGCTATTCTCTTTAGAACAGTCAAAAACACCAGAAGAATGAGATTGTCATAGTGACATTACTCAGGCAATTTCCCATGTCATCAAAACGCCTCTGGAGACTGGACACTGGGTAGAGCCCACTTCCACCAGCGCTGCAGGGAGCACAGCTCATCCTGTGTCACAAAGCCATGACTCCCCTGCTCCTAAGGGACAGCACCCACAGCCAGGTTTCACCAGGAACACGTTCAATGGGACAGTCTTGTTGGCCTTTCCGCAAGGCTTTCCAAGCACATTGCTCTGGAAGATGTGATCCCAACAATGACTCAACACGGGATGCACATCTGGAATTCCATCCCCCATTAGCAACATTTAGGTCCCTGACTTGGAAAACAGGTAGGAGAGACAAAGGGGACTGTAACAGCAGCTGTTTTCTTCTCCACTCACCTGACCTGTGAGGTGCAGGGATATCTGGGACACCCCAGTCCCTCACCTTCACCTTGTTGGCGGCCCCAGCTGTGTCCATGAGCATTGCCAGGCATGTGGTGCAGCCAAACCTCAGCAGCCTTGTCCCACTGGTGCAGGTGGGCAACTGGGACCTCAAGCCTGGCCTCAGGGAACAGCCCTGCAGCCATTCAACCCTCCTACCTGCCCTCCCATCCTGGGCATGCAGGAGAGGACACCAAGCAACACACGCTGAAATAAAGACACGGCACAGAATTTTTAAATAATTTTATAATTTCCTGATGAACTTAGTCTGTGAATAAAAAAAGAAGGAAAAAAAATGAACAAAGTGTTTATATTATCAAGGCAAAGTTGAATATAACACATTTTCTTTGCAATTTCATTATCCTGTCAGTAACATGACTCCAGCAATAAAACACATACAAGTTGAAGGCAGCGTGTGCACTTGCATCACGGACACCAATGTCTCCCGCTGCTGTCATTTCCAAAAGGAATTCAAGTACACTAGATCCCGTCCCTAAAGCCTGCCTCCCCCTCCACTAAAGTGCAACAGGTCTCTTCCAAAGCAAATGAGGGATCTGTGTCTGTGGAGTGGATGGAGCATCCCAGAGAATTCAACTCCACAGATGTTTTGTGAACCCGGTGTGCAGCTCTCCTCATTCACTGCCTTGGAAGGAAACGGCAAGATACTGTTCTAGTGGGCTTGGAGCAGCATGTTGGGCTAGCACAGAAGTTATTCCCCTGTTCGTGGTCCCATTGGATTCCTCCTCCTCCAGCATCTGAACAAATAAAGGCATCTTACACTAAAGCCTCCCCAGTTATACTGTAATGAGTGTAATGAGGGGCCAAATGCAGCCACCCCCGGGCAGGGAGGGAGGACTTGGCCTTGTCCACAGAGAGCTGAGAAGATGGGGCAGATACCAGGAACAATGTCTACTTTTAACATTTGGCTTCAAATTTGGTTTTTAAGATAACCACATTTTATAACAAATAAGAGTAATACGTGACCAACAGATCCATTTTTTTGCAGGTTTCCAAGTGAAAGAAACCAACATTTTGAACAACAAGCCCTACCAAAGCACCAAGAGCCTAATGGGAATATCTACTTAAAAGCAAACCACATTGACTTGATTTTCAAGATCTGAACTAAGCTTGCAAAAGGCTAAGTCTGATAATAAAAATACATTCACTTAATGAAATTCTTTACCTATGTCCACAGGTAAAGCAATTTGTCAGGGTTTTTTGGTTAACCTCACACACCAGTTTAGCTTCATGTTATTCCTTTCAAGCAATGCAAGTCTTTGATGCAATCAGAGCAGAAAGTGGCTGCTGGTCCTTTCCTGCTCCGTAACGTGCTTGGGTACGTGACCAACACCAGAGGCAAGGAAATACAACTTTGATAATGAACCTACACACAACTACCTGCACTAGCTGATCTGCACTTGCTCGAGTCCCTAGCATCAAAGGGTGGGATGGAGAAAACAGAAAATTTGGCCAAAGCATTTGGCCCATTCATAGCAGTGGTTCCCATCTTAGGGGACACCTGGTGTTGATAACTGTTACCAGAAAAGATTGACTTACAAAATACTGTTTCATTCTGCCCATTTCTGTCTTACACGTGTACAGTATAAACCTGGGAAAGCAGGAATTTATACAGGGTTTCTAACATTTCCTAAGAGGCCAAGCTGCCTTGGACCTCAAAAGCCTGTGAAAGGCAACTGGTTATAATTATAAGCCCACAAATCCTTTTCCATACAATCCCGAGAGGAAGAGTCATGGCTTTGTTGCTTCTTTACTTGAATTCCTTTTAATGAAATTTATTTTTTATATATTTTTTAAAACACATCTTTTTCAGTTCTACTACTATCTTTGTTTTTCAATCCGACAACAGACACACATTGTTGGTAACTGCCCCAGCCTTAGGACCACACAGACAATATCGACAAGCAGAAAACAAAACAGGAAAAAAACACCCCTGAAAAAGTCAGGGGAGATACTGATGACAGGGTTACAGCACTCACCACACACACTGGAAAAAGTCAGGATTTCTGAGTTTATGCTTTTGACACTAAAAAGTTTTGAAACAGTTTTTCTCTTTTTTTCTTGTTTTAAAAATAGTCAGCGGACACAGCCATTTTGTTCAGAAGGATCTGCTGTTGCGTAAGGTTCCTTCCATTTATGTGGAAAAAACAATTAAAAACATCGTTTTGTTTAAAAAAAACCCCTGACACTCCTCTTCCTCACCAGGCAGATGAGAGGGGTCAGCAGAGTTGGCCTTGCCAGGCACGACGCCCCCGATGCCGCGTGCCCGACCCTCCCAGCCTGCCGGCTCCGCTGGGGCAGTGTTGGTTATCCACAGCCTTCCACGGCCTCTCCAGTCCCTCTTCCAGCATGGGTGTTGAGCTGAGGAGAGGCTTCCTTTCACTGTCAGATGCCTTGATTGTGCTCTTCCCCTTTAGCATTCCACTGGAGTCATTTGAGGGATGTATGCGTGATGTATGTAGTGACATTTTTGCTTTAAAATGGTATCAGTGCATGACTCTACATCCTTTGTAAAGACCCCTGCAGTGGCAGCGATTGGCAATTAGTACAGGAGTGGGGACTCAACCCTGTCTAACCTCATCAGATGTAAAAAAATTCCCAACAAATCGAGCACTAGCAGCAGAACGGGTGGGAATTACAGGGCAAATGAAAAGAGGTGCCCCACTGGTTTAAAAAACAGGGTTATCTCTACAAGATTTATGACATTTACGCTCCCTTGTGCAAATTTCAGAGCCCTGAAGTGCCAGGAAATTTTCTAGAGAAGGGATATTCCGGCCGTGCATCGAGAAACGGCGCGTGCGGTTCCGCGCATCACGTCGGACCTTCACCTTCTGTCCCCAGGACTTGGCAAAAACTGGATGCTCCAAAGAGGGTTTGGCATTTTCTGGAGTGAAAGATGGTTAAAGGCAGTCAAAACGAGAGAGAATACTTAGAGAAGCTTAGAGCTTCCTTTGGGAGCATGCCAGGTAATTCTTCTTCCAATGGCAAACAGTGCTCATGTCCTCACCCTGCAATTCTAGTGTTATGTCCTTTTAGTGTTTCACATGAGGTTGGATTCAGAGGATAATATGGACTTGGACTCGTGGATATCATGAACCAGTGTGGTTGCAGTGTCAGCTTTTAGAGTGTACAAGGGCTTCAGGCTTCAGTTATTTTTTCGCCCAAACACTGCCAAAATGACCTACTTAATTTTCTACAAACAGCTCCTTGAGTCCTTACATCTTTCAGCTTCTCTACAAATGACAGCTCCGAAAGAAAAAAAATTAATATTAAAGCAGTTAAAACTTTCACAACTCCTGTAGCAAATGGAACTTCATTCAATAGGAGAAGAAAAAGCAAATTCCCCCAGGGTCCCCGGGAAGGGCCCCTGATTTCCTAGAGCTGTTGCACTGCAGGATCACTGTGGTAGGAAACTGTCTGCATCTGCCTGACTTCTGACACTTGGGAACAAGATCTTAAAAGAGCAATGGTGGGTTAGGCAACTGGATGAGCACTGCAGGGTATGCCACATATGGCCCTTCTCCCCATGTGCCTCACATGTAATTCCATGATGGGCTATGAGAATAAAAATCCCTTTGTTGCCTTAAGGCCAATGGTGTGGCACTCCATACGAGTGAAAAGAAAAAGCTTTCAGTGGTCATGTTCAGCATTAAATCATGGCCAGCAGCACCTCCCAAACCCCAAAGTTCCTCAAGCTGTTCACCACAGGATCTCTGTCGACACAGGATCAGAGAGATTACCTGAAACAGTTCAATGGAGATCAAGTCAGATCAAGACTGTTCCTAAATGAGATTTGCTCCCTCCCTGAAAGCACTTTACAAGGTCTCAGATCAATGTTTAAAATGAGAAGGCTACAAGACCTAGGAGATAACAGTGGTTAACGAGAAAAATCACCAGGGCCCACCAATTCAGATGGAAGGAACAGCAGGTGTGTGGCTGGCAGATAAAGGACCAAATGGCCAGCGTGAAAACCAGCCAGGCTTGACAAATCCTCCCTGGAAAGAGGCCGGGAGATGTGTAAACAGTGAGCTTCACCTGGCTGCCGACGCACAGATCCTGCACACGCTGCCGTGACAGCTTCAGGCCTTTGGCTGGGGCACTTGGAACCACAGAAATGCAGCCACAAGCTCAGTTAGAGATGCTGAAGATGCAGCAGCACTTCCTGCAACATTTGGGCAAGGCAGTACAGCCAGGGAATTGAAATAACAGCCCAAAGTGATGGCCCCTCACTCCCATCCCCTCCCCCAGCTGCTGCCTCCAGCAGAAACGCTATCAAGGAACATCTCAGTAAGAGGTTTACAAGCAGGAGTCATTTGAACCATCGATAAGGGAAATTCCACAGCTTCTCACAGAGGAAGGATTGTTTTACAGCAGGGAACCTGGGCAGCTGGAGATTTGACCATATAAGTTAATGAGAGAGTCAGGAGGGGTGGCGGTGGCCGATGATGCTGGGCTGATGGCTCTGATGCTTTTACAGGCGGCATTAAATTCCTTGAGTGAGTAATTAGGGGTGATGAAGAAAAAGCAAGAGGAGAGATTTCAAAACAACAGCTCCTATCGAAACGTGCTGACTCAAGCAATGGGAGCAGAGGGGTGGTTCTGGGATGAGGCTCGGCCCAGCAGTGTGTACAGTCACTGTCTGCTGCCCTTCCGGCATCCCCCTTCCACACATTCAGGTTCCCATTACCCTCCTCACACACGACACAGAAAAAAAGCTTCAGACACAGGCTGCTATTACAGGAAGAACTAAAGCTAGTTCTCCTGATTTGCAAAGCACTGGCAATTCCAAAGTTGCAAAAGGAGTGATTCACCTCTTCTTTTGAGACTGACTTCTTCCTAGACACCCCGGCTATGAATGCAGCTCCTTCTGCTGAATTATTACAGGAGAATCAATGGGGATGTGATTTATTTTAAATTAGCTAGTTTTCAATAACGTCTACAGGTACATAAGGTTTTGGTTTTTCACAATTTTCAGTGCTTGTATGGAAAAAACTACAGGGTACATTTTTCCTCACTCAACCTTTTGCTGATCTCCTTTCCGTTGGCAGCAATTGGTCACTTATTAAGATAAAAACAAGGTGTGAAAGACCTACAGGCAAACTGTGCTGTGGATCCGAGGGATGTAAGAAATGCAGTTTTCTTCAAAGGGCCTGGAATATTTTCCTTAGCACGACAGCTTAGTGATTAAACTCAAAATGTAATAAGCCATATGGAATTAAACTGCAGGCTCTGAATGAGAGGTTTACTGAGAGGATTCAGAATTAGCTAGTGACTAAAAACCCAAGATTTCTTCCACTGCTGTGTTGATATTTGGTCTCCTTTTGCCTTCCCCTAGCTCTCTGAAGTAATATGAGCCAGCCAAAGGGAGCAGCTCCTTTAAGGAGCACACAGGGACGTGTTACAGGGTTCTGTCCTGCAGATGCCCCCAGACACACATAACCACTGGCAGCCAGGAAAAAACCGTGTCTCCCCATTAATGCATAGTCCGAGAATGAACACCCGAGTCCTACTCATAAAATAGGATTTCTGACTCGCTACCACAACAACAAACTGACCTGGGATTTCAGGCCATATTGCCTATCAGCAGGAGCTGGAACGAGTGTCAAAGGTGGATGGGAATAAAACTAAGGCCTCTCATATACACAGAAGAATTGCACTGGTTTCAGTAAAGCTGTGATTTTACACCTATCTACTCAGCTGGGTGCCAACTCCAGCAGAGATGCTCCTCTTCATAAGGGTTATTGCTCTGAACTCAAACTCATTCCTCGTCAATGTAAGCTAAACCAAAATAAATTAAATTATAATTATGGTAAGAACTATGCTACTGATTTACCTAACTTAGCTTTAAAATTATACTTTTAAGCTAAGTGATGCAAATTTCTCATTTACAGAATGCTTAGTCTGATGACAGCTAGTGTTCACAAAGTTATGGCCTGAAAAACTGGACAAACTATACACGTTAAAGCTGGGAACTGACCTGTTGACCACACCTGTTCAAAGAGAGAGAGCTCTCTATAAAGTAAGAACTTAGGAGACACAGACCTGTGATGAGAAACCTCATCTAAAACCCTCCCAAAAAAATCAACAGATGAAAACAGTTACCTCAAAAAATGCCCCACCTAGACTTCAGAATCAGACCAGTGAACAATAAAGATCCAAGCTAAGTAAACAGAAAGTACCAGTATGCCTACCTTTTTCCCAGCTGCTAGATGAAATGACTAACAGGAGCAAGTAAGGAAACCTCCCTTTCCTCACTCTGTTATTTAAGAACATAAGAAGCATTGAGATAGGCAGCAAGACCTGAGCTAGCTGATGCTGGCCAGCCATGAGCCACAATCAGAGCACACTCAGGTGTGGTTTTAGCACTATGAAATTCAGGCTTTTAGCTTTCATGAAAATAAAAAACAACAAGAAGGGAAGAAGATAAGAAGGAAAAAGCAATATATGAATGAAAGGTGAGGGCTACTCTTCTGCAACCTCATGGGGAACTAGAGCTGCTCATGTTCAGTGGATCCCCTCTTCTTTGCTCAGTAGACTTGGAAGAGCTCTGCTTAGCTGTATCCAAAAGTCACCACCAACAAAGTCAATGGGGAATTGGATTCTAAAGTAGAAAGGCAGTGAGAAGATGAATACAAAAATGGCTGATTAATCACAGACTGGAAGAACCTAGAGAGCACGTAGTTTTTAGAAGGGTTCTTTCGCCTTTGTTTTCTTTGTCAAAGGTGCACCAGAAGTTTCTGTTCCATGTTCTGTCTTTCACATTGCTCTCCACTCCCACGGCTCCGTGGACTGACTGGGCTTGGCCGCTTGTGCTGCTCCATGGCTGGTGGCCGAGGTCAGGAGGACTCCTCGAGGGCGTTGACAACCTGCTCCAGGATGTCGGGGCAGTGATCCGCGATCTGCTGCAGGATGGCGTTGGCGAACTCCTGCAGCTCCGCGCTCTCCCTCTCCCCCTTCTCCAGCTCGTCGTGCAGCTGCAGGAACACACAGAGACACGGTCAGCCCTGCTCTGAAATGTGCTCTCTGGGGGACAGCCCTGCTCAGCAGGCTTGGCTACAGCACGCTTTAGGAAGGGAACTAACAGAGGTGACAGGTGCTGGGCACTTCCAGCACCCGCATCTTCCCCTGATGACTCCCACACCTGGAACTGAACACTCTCCATCCTCTTTATTTCACTGTTCCCTTCTACAGGACCAGGTTTGTCACCTTCCCAGTAAAGACCGTATCCACATGACTTAACTACTCCTGAATACATTGTCCTATGATAAATATAAGAAGAACTTCCTCTGTAGAATGTTTTTCTGAAGGCAACCATATTCCAGGAGCAATACAGCAGCTTGTTAGTGTACTGCTTTAAATAGTTTGATTTTTATTCATGAACAATAGGACACTTCATAGGTCATTACTTGAGAATTATTCCTGATATGAAATCAACAGGAATGTCACATAATTATACTTAATACATCTGGAGTTAAGCAGAATTCTATTTTTCCTGAAGAATTACTAATTTTCAGAAACTCTCTTTCCTAACTCAGTCAGAAGATTACTACACACAGTTACAGTGGAACATACACGATTTTTGTTTACTAACTCTGCATTTCCTGTTGGGTCATTCGTTCTTCAGATCACTATAATTGGCTCAGAATGGGACACAATTTCAAACTTTATATTATTCACTCTGTCTATAGTTTATAAACAGTTTCTCCAACAAGTGGTGTCCCAAACCATGTCACACAACATATGCAAACACAGCTTTTAGCTTTGAGCCTAATGCCATTGCCAGATTTAGGGGCCCACAGAGTCTTAATAAAGAGCAGGAAACATCTGCCTTCAGTAACCTGTTTAGCTGCCCAGCAATTGATAAAGTCCATGCTGGCCTGTGAAGTGTGCAAAATCCCAAGGAACGCTGTAACTAGTGCAAGCATTTTAGAGATTATTGTACTCATAGTGGTCTGAGGAACTCAGAGAACAAGGAGAAGCACATCCCTCACTAGGTCAGAAGATATGGATAGATAGACTGGACAAGGTTTCAAGCAGACAGCCCTGCCCTATACTATATACCAAAAAACTCTTACTTTTTTTAGTGATAGGATTTTCTTCTCATGAAGTATATTCCCTATGAATACAAGAGAAGCATATATGTAGCAGGGAGGTACATTTAAGATGGATTCTGAAAGTTATTTCCAGCTTCTGAAACAAAAGTTCTTTGTCATTCTGAGCTGCTGTGAGCAACTATCTTATCGTACTTGAACCTTCTTTTAAATTTTGTGTGGTTTTAAAAAAATATAATATTATCTGTCAGTTCTGTAACATTTCTTCTTCCTAACTGATTAATATTTTTATTGGAACTCTACCATGCTAATACATGACATGGAAAGAATGTCAAACTAGCATTTTTCATGCCTGAAGGGGTAACTGTTCATCAGTACACAAATTTCTTCATCTGTGTTTCGCAGTTCTGTAACACTGCTCAATGCAGGTTTTAAAAAGAGAGAACTATCAGGCAGCAGCACAGCAGGGATCATTTTACCACTTTAAGAGCACAGTGCAGTGGCAAAGGTTAGATTTCTACAATTAAAATTCTAATCAGATACAACAGCATGTCTCTGTTTAGTGATGGTATCAAGCAAAGCACAGCAGATTGCTTCTGCAAGAAACACTGCTTAAAAACAAACAGCATAAGAACGACTATGGAATAAATAAAAATGCTTTTAAAGGAAGTTATGGTGCAGGCTTCTGTAGACAAAAGTGTGAGAAAGGAAATTAAAAGGGCAAACGTGCTACACTGTTCCCTTTACTAGGCAGGGTAGCATATAGTAAATTACTGGGGCTTTGCGTGCTGACTGTTGGTTTAATGTGTTCTCATGTGCTTTGTTCCTACTGGCTGCTGTACTCACAGAACAGCCATAGGAATCCGAGAGGGGCTCCTGCCAACAATCACAATGCAAAGGCAACCTGATCCTGCTCTGTGGAGTGACATGAGCTGGGAAGGGGGAAAAGAGAGGGAGGGGAGCACTCTGGGCTCGGGTAGGGCTCTGTGGGAGAAGGCGGGGCTCAGCAGTAACCCATAATGGTTCAGGAACTGCAGGCTGAGGATGGGTGATTAGCCTGGTCCCAGCAGCCTGGCAGAGGTGTTAGGCAGGAACTTGCAATGGATGGATAAGCCTAGGAAAGGTCCAGTCAGCAAGCAGGATTGAGAGAGTCAGAACAAGCAGGCAGGAGCGGTGCTGGATATTAAAAGCCAGGGGACTGGGATTCAGGGAGTGCCTCTGAGGCTGGGGTTGTGAGCCTGGGGAGGTCAGGCAGCCCCTGGCAAACCTCCCCACCCCTGGTGCACTCCTGGGAATGCTCTGAGCCCTGAGCTCCGAGACAGAGCTGCCTTGTGCCTCCTTGGGCCAGCACAAAGATTGCATGGGGCCATCCATCAGAAGGATGGGAGACCATGGAGCTGGGAGAGAGCAAGCAACAGAAGAAACAGACAGCGTTACCATTCTGCTTTTCTTATCTGGCACCTGCAAGGGTCCTGAGCTCTGGGTCCACAGGAGGAGAACCAGGAGAGGGCAGTGTTAGCAGGGAAAGCAGAGATCCTGCACCACCACCACCTGTCCAGACAGCATCCCTCTTCCTGGCCTTTCACCTCCAGGTGAAGCTCCAGGAAAGGACAAAGCAATTAAATGAATGAAACATAAAAGCACCTGCAAGAGACTGAACTTCAGAGGGTTGGTGGACAAGGGAGAATCCTGCAGGATGTTGTCTTCAGTGGGGCAATACTGCAACATCAATGAGGTCTCAGTTTCTTGCTCTACTAGTCAGCATTCATGTATTTATAAGATGCCTTATAAAAATCAAGATAAGCCTGACAAAATAAGCTCACGCCAAAGCTAATAAATCAAATGCAACCAAACAAAAGTAACCAGCTTAACCAGAGGAAGAAAATATTTCCAAGAAGAGAGTTTTTGACCATCAAGAGCCCAAAAGGAGATGGCTCTGAATGCTGAAGGCCAGCAACAATACTTTACAAATTAGCACAGACAGAAAGTCGACACAGCTGGCTGGCAGATGTCTGTGGTGAAACGTCTTTGGAAAAATAGCAATGATAGCCTTGAGTTGAGCTTGCTAGCTTCGGAACAGCTAGATTTAATAATGTGATTCCTACTTCAGCAAAGACATCTTAATTGACTCTATGGCTGGTGGCAGCATTTCTAGATCAGGGATCTCATCTCCATTGACGTCACTCCTCCATCAGCCAAGGGAACATCCAGTTCTCAGTGGCATAACTGGATTCACCTGGATGTCTCCAAGTCCAGATTTCAGGGAAGTTTCTCTAGAAGTATTAATATCAGTTCTGCTCCTGGTTTCCTAGACTTTTTCCCCATGAATGCAAGCTGACATGGTGTTATCTTTGCCATGGCATTTTTCTATGAAAATAAATAAATGTGAACAATCCTTTTTTGCCGGCATTTCCAGTTGAGGATATGAGGAAGTTCACATACTTGCCTGATTGAAATGACCAAAAATGAGAAGGCAAAGCCAGATATGTTTTTTGTCTAGTTGATGACAAGTAAGATTAGACAGCTCAGAAAGAAAAGGACTGCACGGACCCCAGAAGTGCTTCATAGTATTTATCTTTGGACAGAAGAACAGAAATGGCCTTCAGCATCTCAGGGGAAAGAAAGCTTACAGATAATCTGCAATAGATTCAGACACTTTTCAGCACTGCTGCCTTCCTTCCTGGGTTTAGAGCAAGTCATGATAGGAATATTTTCCATTTATAGTTAAACTCCATCACGGAAAAAAATCCCTAACAATTCACCATGAATTCAGCTTCCCTGTTTCAAGGTTATTTCAGAACTTAAAGATTAGTTGACATTCAGAGTCACATGAATGATACATATGAGGAAAACTTCATGGTTAAGAAGTAGGATGCTATGGTTTTATATGCACACTGGGTGAATTGTGCTGCTCCTCTGCAGAACCTTTGTGACCCCTGCTTCTCCCGTAATGGAAACAAGGCAAAATTAAGCTAAGATTCTTTAAAACTTATTTCTACTCCCCAGTGTGATTTTTTAGCTCATTAACAATTCCACAGAAACACTGATGAAAAAAGGCAAACACAGATAAACTGGCATCTCATCTTGGCCTATGGACAGAAACCTGAATACAGAATATGAAGAGCTTGTAGAGCAGCACAAAAAGAAAGTTAGTGGAAAACTTCTATAAGGATACAATACCAGGATACAGAATTATGTTTCTCCAAAGTTCAAGTGTTTCTGGATCATATTATGGTTAGTCTGAAAAGCACATTTAGAGCTTAAAGTAACACAAGTAAGCATCAATAAGAAATTAAACTGATTTAATCTAAACCTTTGTTTTGTCTCAAGTTAAACTTCACTGTAGCTCAGGCAAATGGTCAAGAGCTTTTGCATCTACCAAGACAAACCACTGTAAATATGTGTGCTTGAAGCAGTGAGAGTTAATTACATATAAACCTTTATTTCCCAACTATATACCTATAAAAGAGCCAAAATAAAGGGTTACGAGTATGGAAATCCAGTCTGACAAATTTCAAAAACAGAAAAAAGATAAGAATTTTTAATGTAAACCCTTTAATATTTCTGCCCTATCTGGAAATTTGGGATTTATGTTAGCTCTTTCAAATATTTAAAAAACCTGCATTTAAAAATTAAAGTAAGATTTCCAATGAAACAGTCTTGTCTTTTAAAATAATATCCACAATGCCCTAACATTGCCCACTTCTATTTATGCATGGAATTACTAATTTTAATCAAAATATATACTATCAATCATTAACATTAACTGTTCTTAACTTGAGAAGAGATATAAAGCCAAGCAGAATCCACAGCTCAGCAGGAGGAGATGCTGCAGAAAGCTGTCACAAGGACCACGGTGTCTGAGCAAGGCCCAGAGTAACAGAAATGGCTCTAAGAGCAAAACTTGAGGAGAGGTGAGCTGCCCTTGGGAAAACAAGGGAACAGCTCGGGGTTGTGCCTTCTGCTTGTAGGGACTGCTCCAAGTGAGACCACTCTCATTTTCTGACATACCACACACACACACAAAATGCTTGATGATGTCCTGAAATCAGTGTTTTTCCCTTTATATCTCATTTCAAGTTAGGAGTTGTTAATATTCCTGATTGATAGTATGTATTTTAATTAATAATAGCAATTTCATGGACAAATAAAATTAATGATGTTATGGTGTTAGAGACATGTCTAATTTACAGATAACATTTGTGATTTTAACCAGTATTTAAGAACTATGACACTGTTCTCATCCTCACCCAAACCATTAAATATAAAAGTTTTAAATGCTTTAAAATGTAACAATTTTAGAGAGTTCCCATATCCATTGCTTTCTCAACCAAACTCAGGAAATAGATTTGCACATGAAGAAGGATATAAATTGTTGCAATTATTCCTTCTAATTTCTAACAGAGACCAGAAGTGGACTGTTTAACTTTAAAATACATTATGCATTCCCATAAGATTACAAATTAAAAATAAATGACATAAATCAAGTGGGGGAAGATAACAAGCTAATAGAAGAGCAGTCAGAGAGGGAAGACAAGGGTAAACTCTGAAGTAATAGAGTAATTTAGAATGACTAAATGCAAATCATAGCAGAGTAATTTCTTTACAGAAACTAAGTAAGTTGAGTAATTCCTCACAGATGACACAGAAGAACACAAGCAGAATCTGGACCAAGTACACAGGATGTTTATAAAATGGCTATTTGTAATTTAGAGTGAAGTTTATCCCACTTGCAATACTATTTGTATAACAAATCAAAGTACGTGTTGAATATTTTCAGAATTTAGCAATCAAATATGCAGTTTTAAAATGAATTTTGACAGCTACAGGTATGAGGTTTGGTATCCTTTTGTACAAAAAGCTTACCATTGCTCCGTGGAGACTGAAATGTGAATTAAGTGCAAGGTAAATGTTGCTCTTTGGAACCAAGCCATGACTGTTCAGCTGACACAGCAGGTTCTGACTGCTACAGTGAAGTGACATTATCACCTTTTTCCTTCCTCTGCTTCGGTCAGCAGAGCAGAAAAAGCATTTCTGATTTCTTGGGAGAGGATTAGTAAAGCAGGAATCCCTAGAAGGTCTGTGCTTCGGCTGAAGCTGGTGCACAGGGAGAGGAGAGACAACCCTCCTGCACAACGAAGGCTCTTTGATGATCATAAAGATTTTTTAGATGTCTCTCTCTGCCACTCACAGCAAAGCAGCCGCAAGTGCAACACCTGGTAGTGGGGTGAGACAAGCTCCCACAGCAGGTGACTTCTGAGAGAGCCTCTGATGGAAATGCACCCACCCAGGTCTCCAAGACTGCTGCTGATGCCCTGGTCACAGGGCAAATGCTGCCAGAAACACCTCTGGGGAAAGGGAGAGGCTGAGTGTGAAGGGAACAAACCGGTGCTTGAGGGCCAGCAGGAACTGGCAGGACCCCCAGCAGCCTCAGGATGCCAGGATGTGCTGGACATGGCTGCAAAGAGCCTCTGATGGCAGGGAGCCAGGGGAAAAAATGCCTCCTACTCCTAGGGTTAAGAACATTATTTCCATTGTATAGATCTTCTGTTGGAAGAGATATTTTTTCCAAGTATCACTGCAGGGCCTATTGAAAATAAGAATTCTCCGTAATACGAGATTCTGCACATTTACAGTTGGATTTGAGATGCTAAGAGACATTGCTGAT
>VWYP01004739.1:0-16348 GCA_013400435.1 Pycnonotus jocosus
CAAACTACACACTCACAGCCCCACACTCACAGCCCCCATGCTATCCCTCAATCTCGGGAGCCTGTTCCACGTTCTCAGGTCAAATGTGCTGCTTGCTTGAGGGTCAGTGCCTTTTAGCACAGAAATCCTGAATTTTTCAGCCTGCAGGGTTCCAGCACCAAGCCAGCTGGGAACAGCTCAGACCCTTGACCCTCACTGCCTTTCTGTGCTGCTGCAGAAGGTTCTGGTGGGATGTCACACCCCCCTGACCCCACCTCCCCATCCTAACCCTGTGCTCAGCTCACTTGGGGTGCCCCAGACAGCCCCAAAAATGCCAATGCCCAGCGTGACCCAGGTGTGGAGGGCAGCGTGGGCGAGGGCCACCCCGCTGTGAGATGCCCCACTGTTCTCCAAAGAATGTCCCCTTGTCCTGTCCTCCCTGGCAGCCCCCTGAGCCCAGGGGCTGGGGGCAGCAGGGCAGGGTGGTGCTGGGGACAAACCCCATCAGGGTGGAGCCCCAGACACAACAGAGCCACAGAAGGGGGTCAGACAGGGCTGCCAGCACTGTGGGGTGATGGATCTGTGCCAGGGCGCTCCAAAGGCTGCTGCTCCTTCCCTGTGTGCAATATAAATGACATAAATTCGTGTATCAAAATGTCCAATATATGTTTTAACCAGGATAAAACCCCAAACCCCGAGATGGGGATATTTTTTTTTTCTCTCTTTTCTTTTTGTTGTAAACCTTTCCCGTAACTTTGCATTCCTTACAAGTCACCGATAAAACCAGAATGGACAGAAGAAAAGAAAGGAGCCAGGACAGAGATGGACACTTGGCCTGGGTGGAGAATTCCCATTCTCAAGCGATCAAGGCCTGATACCAATCTGAGAGAAGGCGACCATGAATTGGTAACATTGTCCCATCTCAAAGACTCTGCCCAGAAACAATCTACCAGTCCGGAAAATCTGTTCAAATCCAAATAACGACGGAAAAAGTACATCTACATGCATATTGGACTTGGGACTTGGCCCTCTGGGCACAAAAACTCCTTAAAACCCCGGAGTTTTCGAAGCTCCATTGTATAAGCAGCAGACGAGACACCCTTGCTGTCTCTCTCTCTCCCACCCAACATCAATTGATTGTTGAACTTGTTTTATTGTGGCTTTTTCTCAAAATTGTTTTTTTTTTTTAATAAATTGCTTTTTATATTAACCTGATTCTTATTTGTTGATAACACCTGTCAGCCAGCCCTGGGGACACACGGAATGAGTGGCACACAGGGACACAGCCTGAGTGTGGGAAATCAAGGCACAGAAAAATTCTCCAAACCTCCTGCATGCAGGTGTCACCCTGCTTCTGCCTGTTTCAAACTCGCCTTCTGATAATTTAACTGAGCCTTCTGATGTTTATAGAGCTCAGGGAGAGTTCTCACAGTTTTCATGTAAACAAGAAGATGTTTTTTGCATCTTTCTGCTGCAGGAGGAGCTTTTGAGTGATGGTGATGTTCACCAACCCCATTGATGGGGTGATCATCTCTCTGACCGATAATTGGTCACTGATGTTCAGTGTATATATGGAATCAGATTTTGGAGTAAAGAGAGAACACTTCCCTGCTGACCTCGATCCTGTCCTGCCTCATCTTTTCCTGGCACCTGTGACATACGGTGACGATATTGCAACGTGCAGCCCCAAATACAGCAGAGGTTGGACTTGAGGCCTTGGAAAAAGCTTCCACCTTTAGAGACCATGAGCAACAATGTGGATTTGTAATTTAAGCAGAATCATATTAAGCTAGGCAGTGGTGAGTGTTAAGGGTTTAAATTTAAGATATAGAAGTGGTTATAAAGGCAAGAAGAAGTTTCAAGGTGCAGCTCTGTAGAATTGTGTGTCACTATAGGGTTGGATAAAATTATCTGCATTGCAGCAGGACATGTGGCACAGTTTAATTGTTATTAAATATTTCACACCAGTTAGCCATGGGTGTGAAAGTTAAAACAATCCGTGTGGCAGTAGATTATTGGATGATAAACCTTTAAAAACCCCCTGTAACCTGTGGGCTTGTGCCCTCTGGCCACAAACTCCTGGCATATGTGGTGAAGACATTCTCATCCTTCATGGAATCCTAGGGAAAAAGCAATAAATCATGTTTTACGACATCTCCAAGTGGTCCAGTCTCTCTTAAAACCCCAAAACCAGGAGGCTGAGGGGGTCCCACCCATCTGCATTCCCCTGGCTCAGCACGGAGCAGCTGGGATGGCAGGGAGCCCTCCTGCCCCATGGCAGCACCCCCTGCTCAGCTCGGGGGGCACCAGGCAGGCACTGCCTTCAAGCTGCGTCAGGGGTTTATTTTTCCAGCCAAAATCATGTAATCCAGTGGAAATTCTTTCTTTTCTCCACCTGTCTTCTCCTGCAGCCAGCCCATGGTGGGGAATGGCTGATGGGCTGGGTGGGAGCCAGGCTGGGTGCCATGGCCAGTCAGCAGGCACAGCACAAGCCAGCCTTGATGTCATGTATTTTCCTACCAGGCATAGCTGAGCTGGGTTGGTGGGGTTGGGGGCTTGTTTTCTTCTCACCAGCAGAAACCTAAAGCCCCAAATGCCATTTCTAATGGAATTTATTATTCCTGCTGTCACAGCAGGGGGGATGTGTTGTTCTTTCAGCTTCTTGCACGGCAAAGGTGGGACAAGGGGCACTGGGATATGGTAAAAATAATCATCAGGTACCAGGGCCATTGATGCAGCAAAATCCACTCACCTGCTCAGGGCTCAGCAAATCCCTCTCCCTGTGGAGATCCTGGTGCAGCAAATGCACCAGCTGGGATCCTTGTGGGATGTGGAAGGGTTGGATAGCAGAGCTGAGCCATCCATTTGTGGTTTTGTTAATAACTCCTGAGAAACAGAAGTTAATGAGCCTGAATTAAAAAGGAAAAAAAAAAAAAAAGCTTGAAATTAAATTCTTTCTACTGAGGTTGCCAGCTATCCATTACAGTGAATAGGACAGTTATGGTGTGGGAAATGTGGCATGATTAAAACCATCTTTGTAAAGGATTAACTGCTCTGTAACAGCTACACGTCTGCTCTGAGCTGGTAAAACCTCCCCAAACACGTCTCTAATCATCTCTGCAAGAACCACGTTAATAAATCACAATAAAGACACGTTGGGGTGAGCGTGGATTCCAGGCTGCACCTGGTGGGTTTGTGCACAGGGAGGTGGGGAGGGGGAAAACCCCAACAGCAATGAGGGGTTTGGAGGAAAAGCAAACTGTGGTTTGTGGAGATCCAGCGGGGTGTGAACGTGGAGAGCATCCATGGAGACACAAGGACCACTGCCCTGGGTCACAGCTGACCACAGGATCCTAAGGACTCCATCCTGCCCAGGCCCAGCCACGCTGAACCCCAAGGAGAGAAACCCTTCAGCTCACAGTGAAAGCATGAAAGCACCC
The DNA here is from genome assembly GCA_013400435.1 of Pycnonotus jocosus. Lineage (NCBI taxonomy): Eukaryota > Metazoa > Chordata > Aves > Passeriformes > Pycnonotidae > Pycnonotus > Pycnonotus jocosus. The sequence continues at coordinate 3,420 of VWYP01004739.1, forward strand.
AGGGCAGTGTCCTGCAGCTGCTGCAGGATTTCTCCTGCATTGTTTGGTGCATTCCTCACCCAGCATCCCAAGCCCTTGCCCCAGCATTGCTCCTGGGGATGGGTTTGGGGCAGTGGCTCCCCAGTGTGAGCAGAACAGCCGGGTGCAGAGAAGGCATTCAGCAAAAATAAACCCCGAGACACAGCTTGAAATGTTTATTTTCCAACTGCAGGCCATTCATCCAGTGACACGGCTCTGTTCCAGCCAGTCTCCCCCTGTTTACATCAGATGATTAATGAGACACAGATTGTCTTTGACCCTGATGGATGTCACAGCCACCAGGGGATGAATTTGGGCTCGGTGTCCCAGTTCTCCTCCCAGCTCTGCCTGCAGCCACCACTCCATCCTCATTGACCCTCATTCTTCCCCTTTCATGCCACCAAAATCAAGATTTCATTTCTGGCCTCTTCATCTGCCCTCAGCACTCCTGGAACCTCTGATGGTGTGGGAAGGGGTCTGAGCTGTGGGAGAAGTGAGGGGACAGATCCAACAATAGAAAGGGAGAAATAAAGGACAGGACAACTTGGGTTTGGCCTGCCCAAAGCACAAAGGGGGACAGAGATCTGCCAGGACACCCAGGTGTTGGAATTCTGGAAACTTAGATTTGGGATTTTAGTATATAGTAATATTTGGGGCAAGATGGAGGACTTGGGGTGTTGTCTAAGTCCTTCTTCTCCACCTTCTTCTTCATGGGTTTGGGTGGTTTTCTGTAATTGGGTGAAAAAGGTCTGCATTGTGGGCCTTGGGTGGTCAATATTGGGTCAGAAATATAAATAATAAAGGTGTCACCTCATTATTGGGTAATTATCACTTAAATAACCTTGGACAGAGTTAGAGGCATCCATTTCCCTTCATTTCTCTACCTTGCTAGTCAGAGCTCATGGCTTGTGAGTCTGTAAATAGATAAGAATTAATAAACATCCAAGTCCCAACACGAACTGTGACTCCTGTGCATTAATCCCAATCCTGGCAGGGAAAAAGAAGCCAGAACTGGCACAGCCAGGCTGATGTTTGAGTTTGCAGCAATCACCAGACACCACAGCCAGGCATGGAAAAGCAGCCCCACCCCAGGGTGATGCCACCTGCAGAGGACACAGGGCTGGCCCTGCTCCTCCAGGAGATGTTCTACACCTTCAGCACCCCCACAAATTTTATCTGCTGCGCTGCTGACCTGCTCAATCAACACCCAGAATCCCAGGATGGTTTGGAGGGGAGTTAAAGCTCGTCCAGTTCCACTCTGGGCAGGGACACCTTCCACTATCCCAGGGTGCTCCAAGCCCTGTCCAGCCTGGCCTTGAACACTTCCAGGGATGCAGGGGCAGCCACAGCTGCTCTGGGCACCCTGTGCCAGGGCCTCACCATTCTCACATGGAGGAATTTTTTCCCAATCTCCCATCCATCCCTGCCCTGTGGCAGTTTGAACCCATTCCCCTTGTCCTGGCACTATGGGATCATTGCCATCAGGTGGGATTCACCTTTCCCCAAGAGGAAGAACTTTAAACCAGACCTGAAGGAGGAGGGGAACAGTGCCAGGTGTGCCCAGGACAGGCTGTCTCTGACCCCCCCAGGCTCAGGAGGGTGTTCTGGGCACGCTGCAGCTCATGAGAAACTTTAGAGATGAGCCAGAGGCAGCAGGAGCCAAGAGGGAAACCCCAGAGAAAAACCTGAGCGAATGAAGAGATGTTCCTCTAAGAAGGTGACCTCCAAAGGTCCCTTCCAACCAAACTGTTCTGTATTTCTGAATGGGGCTGGAGAGAAACCAGATTGAACGTGTCACTGCAACAATGCCTTTGCATCCCCTCCGAGCACAGCCCCAGGCAGCAGCAGTGCACACATTTCTCCAGCACTCAAGGCTCAAATTGAAAAGCTGCCATTAACATTAAAAGGAAAAAAATGGCTTTTTAAGAACTCCATACGTTTCTATTTCTTTCCCCTTCCTTTCCTTCTTTCTCATTCACCCTTCTGATATTTTGCTTGGACTCCAATCCTAATGCATTCATCCTTCTTAGCACATTTTTGGGCTCTTTCCACCATTGTTCTTGGAAACTTTTTTTTTTCTGTAAGGACATATATTTAGATATACAACCTGGTCTCCCACGTGAAAAAAAAACCAAAAAACCAACAACCTTACCTCAAGCTGGGAAGGGAAGAGCACAGAGAAAAGGGAGTTGGGGCCAAGGATGACAGGGTGACAGGACCTCCAGGTGACAAAGGAGGAGGTGACACAGCCACAGGGACATTTGTCCATGTCTAGAATTTAATGGCTCTGCCTCCAGCATGGAATGGCTCCCAAAGGCTTTGCTAGCACCAGGGCAGGGCTGGTCACTGCAGCTGCCCCCATGAGCCCTGTCAGGGGAGAAAATGGAGTGACCACAGCTCCTCAGCAGCCCTGTGCACGTCACTCCAGCCCCTGACCCGCCTGGGGGACCAGAACATCCCAAAATCATCTAACACACCCAAATACCTTTGCAGCAAGGCTTTGGGGAATAGGCAAGGGCTGCAGTCACCCCACACTGGTTCCCTGCTGGACCAAAATGGGATCATTCAATGTCCTGCAGGTCCCACCTGGAGCCAGAGGAGAGGGTGGGTTTGGATTTAACAACCCCCCAGCACTCAGCCCTCACCCAAACATGTCACTGGGAAAAGGCAGCCTGGAGTCCAAGAAGCACTCGCAGGCTTTTCATAAACACACACTTTAATAATCTTCATCAAGAATTTTAATACAGAGCGAGCTGCCTGCCAGGAAATGCATTTACGCTGTCAGCTGCCGAGAGAAACAGCCCTGCACTGCTGCTCAATACCAGAAACACCCTCCCTCCTTCCCTCCCAGCTTTTCCCCTCTTCCTCTTTGGATGAAGTGTGCTGCTTTGGAAACTGGAGGGGGCTAAAAACCTCGGCAGGGAGCCAGGCAGCTCCCTGGAGCATCCCCTGAATTGGGGGCAGCCCCTTTGCCTTGCCCATCCTGCTCCCACCACCTCCTGCTCCCACCACCTTGTGCTTTGCCTTTTTTTTATTTTTGGAGGTTTTTAAGATTGGAACCGGCATTTTCCTCCTCTCCCCTTGACCTGCTGAGGGTGCTGCTGTTGGTGATGCTGAGGGAAGGGTGTTTTTTTAGCCTATGGGAAGAAGAGGGGGTTTTGAGCCCCGGATCCCATTACAAAAGCTTTTCTTTCACAGCAAAGATTAACGGAATCAGAACACATTTCCTTGCTGGCTGTGGTATTAAGCAATTAAAGGGATTAAACTTGGGCTTTACCATCTTCTGGCACATCAGGTTTTGGTTTGTGCCAGAGGCAAAATACCCAATTTGATGTAGTCCGAGCCCAGAGGGCTGGAACGGTGGGAATCACATTTTACAGCCTTTTTTCCCCAACAGCTGAAAACACTCTGGCTGGAAGCACCCTCCACATGCTGCTCCGGGACAATCCCACCCTGCTCAGCCTGTTCTCCCCAAGAATGGATGGACAGACCCCTCTGTGCCCCTTGAAACTGCCCCACAGCCAAGTGTCACCAGCAGGGAAGGGCCCAGAGACCAGAGGAGGTTGGAGAAACACCCCAGGGTGAGTTCAGCATCAGCATCACCCTACCCACACTTACTCAATCTTATATGACAGGCAAGGAGGAGTTTTGAACAGCTCCTGGGAGGTTTTTTTTCTATTTATGAGTCTGTTCTCAAGTGATTGACACAAAAAGGATGCAAACCCCAACGTGGGTGCAGTGAAATCAAACGCTGAGATCAGAAATACCAGATTGTCCCTCTCTGAACCTCGTTCAGCAGAGCGGGGGAATGCCAGCTTGCCAGCAGGAATGGCACTGCCACCTCCACTGCTTCCCTTCTCCCTGTGAACTTCCTGCCTTGTTTATTTGCTGGGGATGTAAAAAGCTGGGGGAAGCTGCCTGGCAGAAACACCAACCTTGTGCCGAGCGTTTTGAAGTCAGCACAAATCGCCTTTCACAGGCAGGGGTGAGGAGGGGAAGAGGTAGAGAAAAGGTCACTTCTGCTGGAGGAACCCCCCGAAATGCTTTGAAAGAGCTGAAGGGGCTTTTTCATCACACACAGAGCCCATGGAGGGTCAAAGTGCCTGGATTGGGGGCAGGAGCGATGGGAAGGACGGATGGGAGGTGCCAGTGTGGGTCTGGCTCTGTCCCTGCCAGGGCAGTTCAGGCTGCAGGGTGGAATCTCCAAAGAGTTTGGGTTGAAGGGACTTTAAAGCCACTCCAGTCCCACACCCTGCCATGGGCAGGGACACCTTCCACCATCCCAGGGTGCTCCAAGCCCTGTCCAACCTGGCTTTGGCCACTTTCAATGATGGAGCAGCCACAGCTTCTGTGGGCACCCTGTGCCAGGGCCTGCCCACCCTCACAGTTATACAAATAAACCTTAAAATCAGTAAGAATTTAAAAGGCACAATCCTCAAAAACCTCTCTGGAGCAGGCAGGAAGATTCTGTGACTTTCTGAGCAGTGCAGCAGTCCTGAATGTAGAGAAACAAATTATCCTCAACAATGCCCTCCTTCAGCTCTTCAGGGCACCCACAAAACTGCTCCCACATCCCCCAGAGCTCACTCCCTTCCCCTGCCTGAGGGATGCTCCAAATCTGGGGGCAGTGTCCACCTCGAGTGCCCACTGTGGCAGCAAGATCTGCCAGGAAATGATGAACCCCAGAGCTGGGAGAAAAAGAAACTCCTAAGAACGTCCAGCTGTGCCACGGGACTCTCAGAGCTGCAACCACCTTGGCACAGGGAGCTCCGTGCAGGGTTTTGCCAGGTGATCCTTGCAGCAGCTTCTCCCTGTGCCTGAAGCATCCTAAAACCCCAATCACAATCACGCTGTGCGTCTGCAGCTCCAGGGATTGGCATTTTTAGGGGAAAATGCAGGTATGCAGGTGTGTCCCATCAGGCTGGGAGCAGCAGAGCTTTCCACCGGCCCTGCAGCAGAGATGTTGTACCTTGTTTGTGTTTCTATGGAATTACCCTCCCTGCCGGCTCCCAGCGGCCACATCTCCACCAGGTTCATTTCCACATGAAGAGCAGCCTCCCAGGAGCGGCTGCGGGGCGATTCGGAATAATAAAACCCAAAAATCTCAGCCTCGGTGACTAATCCCGCGGGAGCAGTTTAAATTAGCGCTGGCCAATCGGCCACGGAAGGCACGGGGAGGAAAATTCCTGCTGGACTTCTCTGCTCAGTCCACTCCCTGGCTTCATTTTCCATCCCCAGCTCCTTCCAGCCTACAAACATACACAGTGTTGCCTCGGCAACGGGGAGCGCAGATATACGTGCACGAGAAAATGAGACAATCTCTTTCCTCCCCGATCGCCTGGAAGGTGGAAAATGGAAACCTATTCCTGTCTGAGAGCTCCATCAGCTTGTACCAGGCACACTCACAGCTCAACCTGCCCTTAAATGTGCCACCTCCAGCTCCCACGTGGAGATAAATCCCACTCCACTCAGGGGTATCCCCAGTACTGGCTCTCTCATCCCATGGGATGCTCAAGACTCGCACTCACCAAAAAAAAAGCGATTTTTTCAAGGTGTTTTCTGTCCTGAACACACCAACTGGATCATTCCTCCATCCTCTTGGAGCCCAGGTTCATGTGTGAGCTCCAGTTTAAGAGGTAAACACGCTTCCACTCCAGTCTGGGCCAGAACTTCTCCAAGATGGGCAGGGACAGCATCCACAAGTGCCCCATCGGTGGTCTTTGGAGAGTTCCTGCATCTCAGGGCGTGAAAAGAACAGGACCAGGAGCTCCAAGCAGAGAATCTCCATCGTGTGGTGCCTCATACAATCATCAAATCCTGCTCAGAATTCCTGCTGCTCTGTGGAACATTGTCCTTTGCAGCCCCTGGAGCCCTGGAGCTTCTCTGGGCACCCTGTGCCAAGGCCTCAGCACCCTCACAGTTAATTTGCCCCATCAAATAATGAATATTCCTGTTAACCCCACAGTTCCCTGTGCCAGGGGCATAACTAGATCCATCCTAACCTCATTTCACATCGGGATGTGAAATTGTCATTTGCAAAACCAGGACAGCAGCACCACCGCCCCCCTGAGCATTTGGAAACGTCGGGAGCGGATTTGAAATGCAAAACTGGGATAGCAGAGGACAGCACATCATTGCTCATGAAGACAAGGTGAAACACGCTTTGGCGAAGTGGGAAAAATATTTATATCCAAATTCAAAGTGTCCCTCAAATTTACAGTTCCCTGCACGCTCTGGAACCTGAACTCCATTTGTGGGAATGGCTGGGAAGGTAAACTGATTCCTGCCAGGAAAATGTGCCCGTGCTGGGGTGCAGAGAAGATGAAGTGAAAAGGGTGGGAAAATGGGATTTGATCTGCTCTTTAAAGCAGTAATGGTTTCACTGAAAAGCCTCACAATCTGTAACACGCAGGGTGGAGCAGGATTAGGATCATAAATCACCCCAGGGAAGAAAAATGATGCCTTTTCACACGCTGGTAGCATGCAATCTTTAAAACCAAAGAAAGATAAAATAAATGTCTTCAAATATCCCCATTTTCCATCCAGAAGGGCTGTTTTAAACTTGTTTTACAGGGATCATTTTATTCTGTGGAGGCACTGTGGCCACCTTTGGGCTGGAATGCAGCAGCGCCTGTGCCACGCTGGATCCTGCTGCAGGAGGGGATGGATATTTATCCCCTTAAAATGATGAGCTGTTAGCGATAACAACCTCTGGAAGGGTAATTAAAAACAGTTTTGGCAGTGAGGCCAACCTTGAGTAGACGTGAGAGAGAATTTTCTGTGTTAGGGACCATCCTGGGATGTGACTGGAGTGGGGATGCTGGATCCTCCCAGCCCTGCTGGGCCCTTTCCCCCTCTATTTTTGATAATTAAGAATCCTGGGTTTCCACCACCAGACCTGTTCCACCTCTGAACAAGCCTAAAGATAAAGGCTTGAGGCACAAACCATAAATCCTACCCCCAAAATCAAGGGGTTTGCAGGAGGAATTCCACATTCCCAGCCTCATCCTGCAGCTCCAGCTGTTTTCTCACCGGCGAAGGGCAGGGAAACTCAGACCTATCGATCCGTGGCTGGGAATACAGAGCCAGTAAAAACGCAGGTGGAACTTTAGGTAGCTGGGATGCATTTCCTGAAAGTGGAATTTAGGCAGGAATCCAAGACTAACACCCTGCACCTTCCCTCCTGCAAACAGCACCGAGGGCTCTTTAACAGCGCTGCTCCAGCCCTGGGTTAATGTCTTATCCATAAGTTATTCAGTATTTCCTTTTAAAGACAAAATACTTGGAATACCACTCTTTCTCTCTTTAAATTACAGCCGTAGCTGTTACAAACCCCCCGTCTGTGCTGTTTCCAGAGCTGGGAAGTGTCCCTTTCTCAGGAGTCCCAGCTCTCAGTTTTTATGGGAACTGCAGCGTGAGGGAGTTTATGGTGGCGTTAATACCCACAGAGATAAAAGCAGATCCTCCTTACCATCACAGCTTGCTGGAGCTGGGAAAAGAGGCTTCCCAGGCTTCTGCTCATGTCCCTGTGGATCCTGGGTGGGGTTTTGGGACAGGAACATCTCCCAGCCCTTCCATGAGGTGATTTCAGGGGTTGTGATGTCCTGGGTGGCTCTCTGAGGGATATGAGCTGCTCCTGCTGTCCCAGCCCAAAACCTGAGAACCAAGCAGCTGTGATAACCTGATTTTCACACCAAAACAATTCCATAGAATCCCAGAATCCCAGAGTCCCAGAATCCCAGAATCCCAGAGTCCCAGAGTCCCAGAGCCCCAGAATCCCAGAATCCCAAAATCCCAGAATCCCAGAGTGCCAGAATCCCAGAGTCCCAGAATCCCAGAATCCCAGAGTCCCAGAATCCCAGAGTCCCAGAATCCCAGAATCCTAGAGTCCCAGAGCCTCAGAATCCCAGAATCCCAGAGTCCCAGAATCCCAGAATCCCAGAATCCCAGAATCCCAGAATCCCAGAGCCCCAGAATCCCAGAATCCCACAATCCCACAATCCCAGAGTCCCAGAATGGTTTGGGTTGGAAGGCACCTCAAAGTTCATCCAGTACCAAACCTCTGCCCCAGGCAGGGACACCTTCCCCCATCCCAGGTTATCCATGTACACAGTCAGTGACCTGAATATACCCTGCTCCCAAACCCCTTGGAAAACTGGGAAAGGTTTGGGTTCATCTGGATCTGGATCCATCCAACGCCTCCAGCCTGCTCAGGAAATTTTGTCCCATGGCAAAGTTTGATTAACATTTTTTCCCCTCTTCTTCTCTCAAGTTTTTTTTCAAAAACTCCAAAGTTTTGTTGAAAAAATGAACGGAGAAGAGCCAGAATTATTCTGTTTTCTGGCATCAGAACTCCTCCTGGGAAGCTCATTCCCGTGTAATGGATCATTGCTGGGGAGATTCAGCTTTAGACAGAGATGAATGGAAAAGGCAAAGAAAACTCCAGTGCCCAGAGCAGGCAGGGTTTGGCTGGAACGATGACAAAGGGAATCCCTTGCTGAGGTTGGAGGATGCAGCCTAAAATCACGGCTCTTTTTTGGCTCTCAAAGGGTAACATTTTCCCAAATGCCTCAGAGCCTTTAATCCTAAGGGGATTTAGGGCTTAGGTCCTTAAACAATTTGGAAACTCGTCCCAGGAATGATTCTCACATCTCTCTGCAAGGCTTTGTGAACTGGTGTGGATTTAAGGAGCACTGCCCACCACCTCCTCCTCCTCCTCTCCGGCCAGAATTATTCCATGTGGACACGTGGAATCAGGCATCCACGTGGAATAATTCTAATTAATAATCCTAATCATTATTTATATTAATATTAATATAATTATCAATTATTGATCATATTAAATTNGTGCCACACTCAATAATATAAAAAATACATGTATACACACACATATACATACATATATAAAAAAATATATATATACATATACACACACATATATATTTATATATATGTAATATTTATATATGTTCTATATATACACATATATATTTATATACACACACACATAAAACAAAGGAGATTCCATACTCTGGGAAAAGTCCCCAGTAAACCCCTTTTGGCAGTTGGTAAAAACATCAGGCACGAGGTCAGGCAAATTGGAGCAAATAAGGCTTGACACAAATTCCTGGCTGGGTTTTTCTCCCCTAAAAGAGAACCATATTCTGGTCTTTCTGATGTCATTTGTGTGAAAAGGTAAAACAAGCAGGAATTGGGTGCTCTGGAATGAACAATCTGCATGATTTTCAGGAGAAGCTCTGCTTGATCCTTCTCAAACACAGCAAAGATAATTCAGCATCAACTTGGAGCTCAGCTTAAATTTAAACGGGACAAATGTGGCTGATAAGGAGTGGCAGAAGGCAATCCCTGGGAAGGCAGGAGGGATATTTTATTGCTGATGTTTCTCTGCAGGTGTGCAGAGAGAGGATCCACAGGCTGCTCCCATTCCAGTCCCACAGAGCACAAACCTTCCCTGTCACAGCCTCAGGTGCTCTTGGAGTCACTCAGAATAAACCCCCACACTGCTCTAAGCCTCTGCTGCAGTTATTTCCAAGTCACAGCATCCCTCTGACAAACAGTGGGGTTAAAAGAGGAAAAACTTGTCTGAGAGTACAGTATTTCCAGGAATTTTCAGGAAAGATGACCTTTTCACAGTGCTGCCCGTTTTTCCTGCCCATTTCCAACCTGTGGCTGGCACAGATGGGTCTCCTCCATCTCCTCCTCCAGGACAGAATTCCTGAAGACAAGCAATTCCAGCAATTTGGACATTTTGCTGTCGCTTTGCTTGTCCTTTCCCATCCATCTGTGCTCTTGTTTTCCTGGGATATTGGATTACAGTGTGAACCTGGCAGGGCTTCCCACCCCATCTTCCTCAACACCCTTGGAGAGAGTTTTCCAAAGGCTCCCAAAAGATAAAACACCCCAATCCCAGCCAGAGCCTTTCTTGAGCTCAGCCACTTTAGCCAGCAAATAAACTCAAAAAAGGGAATGTAGATCAGCTCCTCCAAAAAAAACCCACACCAGGAGTGATTTTCCCTGCTCTATTTTCACATTTCTTGACAGGAATGGCAGCAGCTGCAGTGGAAGTAAGAAGAAAGGCCTGGACTGGAGCTCTTTGATGTGTTGGTAAGAGCTCCTAAAAAACGCAAATTTGCATTTGGATGGAGGATCTGGAGCACTCTGTGGTCTGTCAAGGAATATATTTCAGTTTTGTGAAAATGTCAGTGAAAGAAAAGGAGTGTTTCCTTTGATAGTTCCCTTCAAAAAGGTTCAGGCTTCCTTTCAAAAAGGAGATGCCAGGACTTTGCAAGAGGAGAAATATCCAGTTTGGACATTTCTAACAGAAAACTTCCATTTGAAAATCATTTCTCCCCTCTCTCCCCTTTAGGATCCCTCTCATCTTGTCCTCCCCCTCCTTGTGCTGGAATGGCAAATTGTTCCCATCTCCAGATGGATCCCTTCATTCCTGCCAGGTGCAGCTTTAGCTGTGCTGCAGAACCCAGTGGGTCTAAGGGAAGATCCCACCAGATGTTCCATGGCTCCATTCAGTGCCAAAGGTACCTGGGGCTCTCCCAAATCACCTCCCACTTTTATTTTCAGGCTGATAAAAAGACAGAGAATTATAAATCAAAGTTGGCACATTCTGGGATAGGGTCAGAATGGACAGAACGTGTTGTCAGTGAGGGTTACAAGGGGCTGGTGGTAACTCACAGGATGAATTCAGCTGAAATGAAGCCAGTGCTCCTATCAGGGGTTTGAAGGGACCCAGCTCTCCCTCCAGCCAAGGAGCTGAACACTGGGAAGATTTTGCCTTGCAGATAATCTCACCTGGAGATAATCTCACCCAGAGGCTGCCCTGTGCAGGACTTCTCTCCAGCTGGCCTGGTTGATTTATAACAATCAGGTTTTTGTCCATCTCTAGTGCCCTGTGGAGCCCAAATTCAAACCCTGGCTTTACAATCATGGAATGGGCTGGGTTGGAGGGATTCTAAAGCTCATCCCATCCCATGCCCTACTAAGGAGCCCTTCCACTGTCCCAGGCTGCTCCAAGCCCCGTCCAGCCTGGTTTTGGGCACTGCCAGGGATCCAGGGGCAGCCACAGCTGCTCTGGGCACCCTGTGCCAGGGCCTGCCCACCCCCACAGGGAAGGATTTTTTCCAATCTCCCATCCATCCCTGTCCTCTGGCAGTGGGAAGCCATTCCCTGTGTCCTGTCCCTCCATCCTTTGGAAAATGAACCCCAGAGCCTGCAAGGGCTTCACCCACACAAGCAGAGAGCTAAAAAAACCTTCCCTGCTTCAGAGCTGATCCAGATTGAACCTTATTTTCCTTTCCTTCCACAGCCCAGGGATCCCTGTGCTCCCTCCCTGGACACCTGGCAGGGTCTGGCTCAATTTTCCTCCTCCCAGGCTGCTCCAACACCCGGCAGAGAGGAGATAAAGCAGGAGTGAGAGCAGGGCTGCTCCTTGGCTGTGCCACCTCCACCTCCCCTGGCAGAACCCCAGAGCCCATCCCTGCCCAGGGTTTTGGGCTCCCAGATGAATGCACCCATTGAGCAGCCCTGTTATTGAACACACCTCTGGGCACCAAATCACCACACAAATGATTTTTTTTGGATGCCTCCAGCCACCGCTAAAAGTTTCCCTTGTTTTCATCTTCCCGGCCCCAGAAGAAGGCTCCTCTCCTGCCAGCCTAGCCAGAAAAACAGGAAAGGCCAGGAAAATCACCCAAAAAATGGGTGTCAGGCCACTCACAGACACCTTTCCACACTGGGTTTGCTGCATCCACTGGAATAGCACGGATAGCTGGAGACTGAAAGGAGAAATAAAGGCAGGCTGGACTTACCTTGGCTAAACCTCTAAGCCATTTTCCCTGAAACATTCTGCAAGATTCATAAATAGCACAAGTTCAGGCTGGTTTTGCAAATTGTTCCAGAAGGAAGCAATTTTGAGGGAATAAAAATAGGCCCCTTGAACTTTTTCACCAGCCTAGGCACTGGGCTGGTTCCTCTCATGCCTATGATTTTCCAGTTCCAAGTAGATTGCCACTTCTAAATTTTCACCTTTTAAATTTAGTTGAAAGAATGGGAATAGAAACAGGGGGAAAAAAAATCCCTGTGGACCAAAACAAGTCTTGATTTGATAAGAAACACTTCAGATTTTTTACTAGCTGAGAAAAATCAACAGAATTATTTGGACTGAGCCACAAGCACTTTCTTAATTATTAAGCTTTTAGGAGCTGCTTGTAAACCACAGAAACCATTATTCACACAGGTCAGGCTTTGTATACCTGACCTGGGAAACCTGGCAGAGGGCAGAATTTAAGACTTCCTGAAAATTATGGCAAGCCCAGGTTTTCTGATGGGCCCTTGCACTTGGGGAAAGAGCTCAAAGCTCCCTCAAAGAGCTGCAGATGCCACGGGGGAGGGTTGGCCTGGAGCTGGCTGTGAGCAGGGGTTGATGTTTCGTGAGATGACAGCAGCAGCTCCAGTTTGTGAAGCAATCTTCCAGCTGTTCTCGTGTAAAGTTTGGAAATGTGGGGGGAGCAGATGGGCTGGGGTTTGTTCATCCTGTCCTGGGCAGCAATGCCAGATGTCCCCAGCAGTTTCTATTCTATCCCCAGCTGTTCAAACCAGCTGGGGCAGGGTTTGTTCTTTATCCCTTCCAGGACCCATCCTCCCTGCAGGGATCTCTGCTGTTCATGGGCCATCGAGGCTCAGCCATGGCTGAGACAATTCCATCATCCCATGGGGAGATGCTGCACCCAGGGGAGGAGCCCAGCATTCCTACCTGGATAAACCTGGGATTGGGAACAGCAGCACAGCCTGTGTGCACTGGATTATTGACCTGGATAAACCTGGGATTGGGAACAGCAGCACAGCCTGTGTGCACTGGATTATTGACCTGGATAAAC
>VWYP01004741.1:0-15186 GCA_013400435.1 Pycnonotus jocosus
TTGGCTTCCCCTCCCCTCCCTGGTGGCTGCTGGGGCCCAATCGGGACAGGGCCCAGCCGGCTCCCCAGGAAAGGGCCCGGTCCCTTGGCAGGCACTGCCCAACCCGGCCCGGCCCAGCCACACAGAGGGGGCCAGGCTGGCCGGTTTCCTGTTCCCAGGCTGGAAGAACAAGAGAGTTTTCCCGGTGTTTGTTCAATTTTTGACATGTGTGTTCGCAGAGGCATGCTCAGCTTCCTAGTGGTTTAACAAGGTGTCAATATTCAAACTAGGCACTGATTGGTTTTGTCAGGGACAGAGGAAGCAGTTAGCAGCTTCTCTTAGAAGAATCATTTCCATGAGTGGCTTCTTCCCTGCTCATTAAATGTCAATCAATGCAAAACCATCATACCGCACCATTGGCGCACAAGGAAAAGGTCAAAGAAGGAAAATTAAATGTTTCTATTACTTTTGTGGTTCATGTTTGTTGTAGGTGCCTGATGTTTTCCTCCCACAGCCTGTGGAGGAACCCTTAGTCACTTTAAAATCAGGAGGAATTAGTCCAACAAGGTGTCCATGCCTGAAATTTCACCTCTTGAAAAGACTTGAGTCAAACAGCTGGGGTAATGGGAAGCCTATGCTTAGAACCTGAATCTCAGCAGACACAGCAGGACTGCAGAATGCTCAGTTTATCCTGAATGTGAAAAAGAAAACAGATGTTAAATGAAGTAAGCATAAGGAGGTACCAGAATTAGAAAAAATAGGTCATGTCAAAGAGGGTAACAGAAGAAAAAGACACGTGGGCAGAGAAACACTGCAGACTTAAAGGACAGCATTTTAAGAGAATTCTATTAAGGATTCCCCAGGGACAGAGAAATATCACACCTGAGATGCAATTAGCATTCCAGATATGTGAAGAGTCAAAAGTGGTCAGAAGCGATGCAGGAGGTCTTGGAGCCGATATCCTGCAGCTGCAGGAGCTGCTAGTAGATTATTGTCTCCTAATGTTATTTATTTGCTTACACTAAACATAAAACGGAATAAGGAAGCAATTTTAAAGAATGCTTAAAATAATAATGTCAGCTCTCACATCCATGTAAAAAAAGTATTTACTATTACAAATAATACCTACAAGTACTGTAAGCCAAGTTTGCTACAAGAGTAGTTCCTGTAATATTTGGGGGGTTTGGCATGTTATGCATTATTAATTTCACTATTTCCCCCTTTCCAGTTAAAAAGTTTATTTCTCATGTTTGCAGTAGATAAAAAAATAATGTACACTTATTAATAGTCTTAATATTTTGTTTTGCTTTTAGATAATATTGCTAGAAGGACTTATAAAAACCTGAACCTATTTTAGCATCTGCATAATACTTTGTTTCAATTGATCATGGAAATCAGTGTGAAACCCCCAAGAAAGGATATCTTATTTCATTCCTGTGGTGAACTACATGTGTTTCTGTAATAAGGGAAAACAATGATTGTGTTTATTTTTTTCTGACTTTTAATGACTTATCTTTTCTGATGAGGTTTTCTATCGGTATTTACATACATAATTTTGTCTCATGTGACTTTTTATCTTTGTTCAACAGCACTTCACATTAAATAAAAAGGGATTTTTTATTCTAATGTGAAATATATAACCACTTTTCTGTGTGCACACTGAAGACTTCTGTTATAAGACAAGGAAAAAGAAAATTGTAAATATCATAATCATAAAAATATTATTGGGCTAACATCTTTAGATGAAGTCTCAGGATACACATTGAATTACACAAGAATAAGAGTAAATAACCATTTAATTTCAAATAGCAAAAATTTCAACAGTCACAAATAAATCAATCACAGAAGACCATATTTATAAAAGCTATTTCAATTTGGGGAATGAATGGTAAAAAATCCACTTTACTTTATTCAGATCAGCCTGAGATGATTCTACCTGAAGTCTACCAGGACAGGTTCTGGAGCTGAATCTTCAAAACTGTTTGATGTGAGACAATGACATTAGGAACATCCAACAGTTAGAGAAAAAATGGCAGTCAATACAAACCATGAGCACTTTGCTGGGTGATTGGAACCACTTTTCTCCTCAAACGGTAGGAGATGAACTGGAGTTTTACTATTTATTTGCATTATGACCACTTTCATTAGTCTGATTATTTAGACTGCTGCAGCCTCATTGCCTTTATTAGGGTTGAACATGTATAAGATTGGTCACGTAGTGGTTAATCAAACATTTAAATTTTCCCCTCTCACTTTAGAGTGTCTTCGATGTTGTTTTTCTTTAATTTTCCTCAACAACCAAAAGTAGGACAAAAGTTTGAGAAGATTGTTCTAGCCACTGTACTGTGAAATCTGTGAGTGCATTTGTTTGTACATGCCAAACCCCAGATACGCATGTGCAGGTATATAATTACATCTTAACCTGTGTCTGGTTAAGATGTCAGCTTTTTCACAAAAAAACCTTCCAACATTAAATTCTGTGAAATTCAGCCAGCAAATAAAATTGTGGTAACCAAAAAGGCTGCATTTGATCATGGTCAACAAAGCTTGAAACATACTGTTATATGAGGCTGTGAGAGATGTCTTTGAATTTGGTTTTCTCATCTATGCTCATTGCTTCTTAGGGAATCACTGTTCAAAATACATTATTTTCCTATGTAAGGAGCTGAATTCACACTTTCTTCACATATAATTTGCTATAAAACTGAAAAGAGAGAATAAGAAAAATGAAAATTTCCCCTTAATCTCATGAAGCTGATTTTTGTACTTACTTGACAGCTAAACACTTTTTATTCTGACAAGTTTTGTACAGAAGTTTTGGGCTGCTCTCTTCCCATCTTTTCTGAGATAAATTCAGATTTCAGTCTTGTATTTTAATGAGTCTTTTTGAGCCACTTGATCTACAGGCTCTGAGCAGCCACTGTTTCAGTCACAAAAACCTCTTTCCTAGAAGCAGCACTGACTGAATTGAGGACGGTAACTGTGAAATAGTGTGTTCTTCTCTGTGAACCATGGAGAAACAATACATAAATGTAGACCATAGACAGGACACTGTATTACACCAATTTAGAAACAGCTCTTTAGAAACAGCTTTGTGGTAGTAGGCCAGCCCAGTAAGTGTTCCTCTGAGAGCAATCTCTTCATCTGATCTATATTCACCATATATGCACTCCCTACCTTTTTTATCTTTGGAGATATTAAATGATGTGTCGATCTTCAGATCCAGAGAACAGTGAATGACTACTTAAAATTGTTTTACCTAGTTAAGGATAGGATTTGTTGTTTAGAGTTCTTGGTCACTGATATAAAGTATTTTAGTGGAAGGTCTGATAATACAGTGGAAGAAGCTATTCCCAGAAATATGAATATTTTCATTTACCTTTGTCTTCATCATCTCTATTGATTGATGAATGAAGTTTCTCAGCATCTCTAGTTCAGTTTTATTACTGCAGTCACTGTGACTTATTGCCTTCCCTGTTTTACTGCTGAAGTGACTGAAATGTGCTTCACACCTTATGGACTGTAATCTCCAGCTCTGGCTCCAAGTTGGGGTACGTGTGCTTTGCTGCACTTTCCCCCACAGTCCAGATGTCTTTTCAGTTCATCTATCACTACTGCTTTCTTTCCTCCATCCATTGCCTTTTGTCTTTTTCTAGAAGAAAGCAGTATGTGCCAGTGGATAGTACATGCTCTGATTTTACCTTCACAGTACTGGCTGGAGCATGTGCCAGGTCAGGGCTGTGGGACCATTGTACAGCACACCTGCACCACAACGTTACTGCCAGAGGCACTTATTCTGCTTCCCATAATTATAAACACATTAATTGCCTTCATCAAGAGGCCAATTAATGGCTGCATTATCTGATATTCTGAGAGCAACATTTCACTTTTCACATTCTGCTAGTATCAGTTTCCTACAGAGGCATTAGTGGTAAGTATCACTAATAAACCCACCTCTTTAATTTGTGTCCAAATGCTCTCTAAGTAAAACAGAAGACAGTGATGCAAATATAGGAAGAAGAGCTCACTTAAGCTGACTAAAATCACTGGAGATATGAACCCTTACAGGCAAATTCAGTGCTTGTCAGTTTGCATCAGCTTCTGATCTGAGAACGCCAGAAATAACACTGATATGCTCTTTCGACAGTCTCAGCCAGCTGAGTTTTCAGCAGCCCATATACGCCTTGCCATGAGTTTGGACACAGATGAGCAAACTTGTTTGTCTTTCCCCTTGCTGTTGTCACACACAATCAGGTCCTTTGAAAATTCACTTGTCATAAGCAATTCAACTTCTGCTGCACGTATCAAGGTCTGCCACTCAGGGTTATGTGCTGTCTTTAGTTTCCTCATTTTTCTACAGCAAACTACAGGTACATTCACCAGTTTTTGTGTTGCCTTTTACACCCCTACACTAGCAAGAAAGGATTGATCCAGGTGTAATGCTAACACAGCGCTGGCAGGAGTCCCTGGCCACTGATGGTCTAACAGGGAAAAGCACTTGCAGCTGCACAGAGCAGCCTGAACCTGCCTGTACAGACAGCTGCACAAACTGGTGACCAGTGCAAACTCAGGAAAAAAAACCCCAAGCCTTCAAAAGCTACAGGAGCAAAAGAGGAAAGGGAAAATGCACATTCCAAGTCTCTTAGAATTGCTTACATTGGGAAAGACCCTTAAGGTCATCAGGTCCAGCCATTAACTGAGTACTGCCAAGCCCACCTCTAAACCATGTTCCTATCCATCAAATGTACAAATCTAAATGCCTCCAGGAATAGTGACTCAAACACTTCGCTGGGAAGCCTTTTCCAGTGCTTAACAACCTTTTTTGGTGAAGAATATTTTCTTTATATATATGCCTAAACCTCCCCTGAAGCCTGTTGACCTTGTTTCCCTTCATTCTATCACTTGTTACCTGTGAGGATGTCTTGGGTTATGTAATCAAAAAATTCCACCTGTTGAAATCGGCTGGGGAGGTATTTTCTTTATCTCTTGTGACTCCAGGGAGGAGGGGGTGGGTGCCTTCTGATAATGGGTCAGCTGTTAAAACTGAGTGGAGCAATGTTCCTTATCTCGCCCAGGACCCGTCCACCCTCCAAGGGATATCTTCTGTGAATGGGCCATTAAGGCTCACCAATGACATGACACATCACATCATTCCATTGTGAGATGCTCCACCCCATGGGGGGAGCCAACCAGTTCCTACCTAGATAAAAACTGAGATGCTGGAACACAAAAGGCATCTGGTGTTTCCACTGGATTCCAGAGGAAGACTGAACCCGTCTCACTACCACTTGACCCTTTCTACTGGACCATCTCTATCCCAACAGAACCACATCTACCACTCCAGGAGGACTTACTTTGGGCTGCTTCCAACATGCTGACCACCCTGTCAGGTAGTATTTCTGAGTTTGTCATAGTTTCTAGGATTTTTTGTTTGCTTGCTTGAGTTTTTTTGTACTACTACATTTGTATTCTTAATATTCCTAGTAAAGAACTGTTATTCCTATTCTCAAATCTTTGCCTGAAAGCCTCTAATTGCAAATTTATAATAATTTGGAAAGGGGCTGGGGTGGTTTGCATTCTCCATTCCCAGGGAAACTCCAGCTTTCCCTGGCAGACATCTGTCTTCCCACACCAAGTCAGAGGAGACCAACACCCATCCAGCTACAATTTCCTTCTAGGAAGTTGTAGAGAGTGATGAGGTCCCCCTTGAGCCTCCTTTTCTCCAGGTTAAATAACCCCAGCTCCCTCAGCCGCTCCTTATACTAATTGTTCTGTAGACCCTTCACCAGCTTCTTCTAGGTTTTATTTTCAACAGACTTCCAGTGGTGCACTGATAGGGGTTAAACCTGGCTTTGGGTTGAAAACAGCTCACTCAGCAAAGTAGTCACTACTCATGCAGTGGAGAACTATAATTTAAAGCCGTTTAGGCCAGCCTTCTTGCACTTTCCCTGCCTTTTAGTTGGTCTGCTATCTCTCAGACTTGTAATTAAATATAAATTAAAACCTCTGGAACAGCATGTTCTTCTCTCTACTCTTTGTCTACAAAAAATAATTGATGCTGACTTCAGGTTTTGATACATTTTGGTAATCAAGGCTGAGGTATTTTCCTGGGCACATAACCACTGATGTACCTAAGACATCAGCAGCTATGCCAGGGCACTGCCTTGCCTGGCACCTGTGTCTGCACTGTGCATCCCTTCAAATTCCCTGATTTTCTCCCCAGCACCTCTTTACTGGCACAAAGTACTTTCTCTCAGCTTCTCCTGATAATTCTCACAGGAAAAGAGTCACTAATATAAATCTTACTGTGAAATATCTGTTCTATAAATAGCCTTGGGATGGTCTTCTGTGACATTTTTACTCTATAAACTGAAATTTGAGTCTTTCTTGACAGGTATATCTCAATGGTTACTACCCAGCTAGTGGATCAGAACTGATAAATGTCATCATTTATGATGTCATTAATCATTATCATTCATCATGTCACTCGTTATTAGATCAGAACAGAAATATACACAAATATACACAAATATTTTTTCCTTGTCAAGGAATTGCAAGAGCATTAATTGAGGCTTTTGAAGGCAACCTAGAAAATTTTGTGGTCTTTTGTACATTTTAAAACTCCAAAGAAATGCAAAACAAAATGAGATGTCTGACACTACGAATTAACAATAGGTGCAAGTTCTGAATAAGCAGATTTAGAAGAAAACAAGTACAATTTCTTCATAGTAGCAAACGTTTTCAATTTATCCTCTACAATGGATTTTTCATTACCTGATATTCATTCTCTTTACTCCTTTGATCAGACTGTCTCTTTTATCACCACAATTTTGTGAATAATGTCAGATCCCATATTTAACCAGGCTTCTTCAATTGTTAAGGGAGTGTGACTGAACTTTTCCACCATGTAAAACGAATAAAAATAAATTGTTCATTGTTGATCTTTCAGTCCTATTAATGGACTAGAGTGAAGGTATTCTGTGGCATTAAAAATGCTCCAAGAAATCCTTTCAAAAAGAAAAATAAATGTATCTGTCAGGTAATTAATTCATGTAGGCTATGCTGTTATGCAGACTTTTCAGTCCATATCTTGACTTTCTGATTTTGCTCATTGGCCCAGTTCCAGCTGCTCTAACAGTTCCCTGGCCCTGTTGATTTTGCTCCCAAAAGGGAAGAAGCAGTGGGTTATTGGCACCTGAGAAAACAAGGATTGATTGATTTAAACTTGAGAAAATAAGAAGCACCTTTCAATCTATATCAGTGATTCAAGTAGCCCAGTACACTGTCATCAACCCACCTTTCTGCTACTGGGTTGGCAACTAGAAACAGATAGAAGCAGAGCTTGCATGCATGTCCTCTCAGAAGAGTGATAAGCAAAAAGAGAATTAGCAGGGTTTTTTTTCTTTCTTGTACTAATGTCTTTTGCAGAATCAATATGTGGTATCCTCAAGGAGCCCATCCACTTGCATGGAGGGGCTGACAGCTTCCATTCCAAAATCTGATGGACAGTATTTGAGAAACAGAGGTTGAAAAACATGCTTTTAGGCAAGACAAAAAAATGAAAATGCATTCCTTCCTAAAAGATCCTTGCAGCTTGGTTATCTACATGCAGATATTAATTTGTTATAAATTAGATGAGTTCTAAAACTGAAATACTAGCAATGATCTGGGTGTTCTTCATCACATCAACGGGAACCTTCTTTCTATTTGAGAAAACTGTAATATTTTCATAGGCTTAAATAGATAGACAGATGGACTTCTGATCTTTCCCACATCTCAGTCCAGTAGTCGCAACTGACAATAATCAAATTATATCTCTTTTGAATTACTGCATTATAAAAAAAATATGTATGATTATATTACTTCTTTACACTGCAAGAATGTTGTGAGTAGATGCTGCTTACTTTTTCCTAAGTAATCTCTCACACAAAATGGGGTTTGTGGTGCCCCAGGAGCCAGAGACTGCACAGGCACAATGGTGCAGGCCCAAGGAGAAGCCAGCGCTCCAGTGCAGTGCTCGGAGCTCAATAGCATCCTGAGTCTGTGCAGGCATTTCCAGCATGGACAGTCATCACAGAAGCTATGAGCCCCTGACATGCCTCTCACTTCACAGCAGAGACGTGACATCACTGTCATTGAGTTACTGGGTGGGAACAGGTCCATTTTTTCATCATTTTTAAGGTCTATAAACTAAAAAGTCCTGAAAATTTGCCTCCCTGTTTCAGTTTAATAGAAGAAATCATGCTGTATAGACATGCATTTCAATTTCAGGTACACAGATTGTTTTTCATCACAAATACTATATGCATAATACATGAGTATTCAACTTCTACTAGGAGAGCATAATTTAGTAAAAGTGTCTTGTTATCAGTTGGAGGTACAGTAGTGCATATGTGATGACACTTCTGATTATTAAAAGGTTTCATCTCCATTTGATGTTAATTAGATGTACTTTTCATTGTCTTAACTCAATTTTTCATTTACTTGGAAGAAAGATTTTGGATGTAGATTAATTTCTAAGTGTGTATTTCTTACAAGAAGAATATCAAAATTCTTTTGTATCTTGGAAAGAAAAAAAAAAAAAAAAAAGTCATACACAGACTTTCTTCTTGGATCCTAAATGCAAAATCATCCATGAGGACATTAGAAAAAGCAGGTCCACCTGATGTAATGGGTTGCAAGCCATCCTTGTATCCTGAGACCAAGTGCTGCCTTGCTGAATATGCTTGTAATTGTATAAAATCCAGATGCCTTTTTCAATCGTACACAGGAATACTCAGGGGTAGTCATAATGTTCTGAGGATTCGTTTAGAAACACCACATAGCAAACCACCTATGACTCAGTGTCTGGGAGGTGTCATTCTACCCTTTTGTTCTCTAGACTGAACCTGAGCAGTGTGTTGCAGCAGCTGATTCATTTCATTTAAAAATACAGTCATGCTAAGGAAATCTGTTCAAATATGCAGTGTGTAAAAATTGATTAATTCAAGATGTTTGAATTTAGACACACTGGTAGCTATAGTAGCCCTGTAATTAGGATCATACAGGGTCTAATTTGTCTTTGATTAAGTAGGTACTCAATTAAAAATCCCATGAATATGCATATGGAAAAAATTCATACACTTTTTCCTTATCTAGATATTTTCAACCACATAAAATATATAACTTAATTGTTGCCTAACCCTAATACATTTTTTCCTGCATGTTCTTCATATTCTTAAAAAACAAACAAACAAAAAAAAACAACAACAAAAAAAAACAACCCCAAAAAACCAAAAAACCAGAATTATGGTATCAGGAAAGTTTCCTGTAAAAATAACAAATGATCATATTTCCTGACCAGCAGGCATGAGTGTTTAAATCACAGCAGGTCCTCAGCAAACTTGCACTATTGAAAATTAGAGGATATTGCGGTTGATCTAATAATAAATTTTTCCTCAAAACTGATGCAAATAT
The DNA here is from genome assembly GCA_013400435.1 of Pycnonotus jocosus. Lineage (NCBI taxonomy): Eukaryota > Metazoa > Chordata > Aves > Passeriformes > Pycnonotidae > Pycnonotus > Pycnonotus jocosus. Next base: position 9,436 of record VWYP01004741.1, read on the forward strand.
GGCTGGTAGGGTGTATCATAATATTGATATATTCCGAATTGTAGTTTGCCTCACCCCATGCTCCTTGATGACTCAAACCAGACTGTCCATGCAGATTAGCTGCCTGCAAATTTGGAGCATCTGAATTTGGAGGCCAGGAAAAAAAAAAAAAAAAAAAAGGCAGACAGAGGATGAACAACCAATGCATTTAATGCTATCTGTCCTTACAAATAATTTTGGGAATTAGTGCATCATTGCAAGGGACATGTGAATTGATTAAATGGGCAGGATATATTTTCTAAAAATCCATAAGAGAAAAATCTGTCTTCGAACCAGGCAAAAATTATTGCAGTACGAAAGAAGTATGTGAAGACAGCCTATTTAGCCTAACTGGTAAATTTTACTGAAACATAATTTTGCCACAAAACGCAGAGTGCAGATTCATGAAGCTCAGATTTTGGGATCCATGTCACAAAAAGCACTTGTTTGGACGCTGCACCTGAGACATATCTGCAGTGAATTAAAATACTTCAGATAGTTTTATAAAATAAGATCCAAACACTGCACTCATATTTAGTTAAGGTAGCACAAATCCTTGCTTTTTGTTTATAACAGTAATAAGTGAGATCAATGACTTGTTACTCTATCACAGCCATTTGTTAAATCCTTCCTTTCTTGTACCCTGTCTACATTTCTTGCCTTCATGGAAGATACACATCTTCCATTATTTAGTGCTGGAGTCATGACAAATTAAGGGCATAGACAAGACAAGATACATGGATACAGTCATAGCTTGTACTGTACTAACTTGAAAATTAGGCCGTCAGGAACAGAAAGAAGTTCTTTCTCATGTTTTGTCTGCAGAAATGTTTGCCTAATTTTCTAACTTCTATTCCTACTTTCAGGCACATCTTCATACGTGATGATTTCTGCTTAAACTATCAGGGTGTCATTCACTCTCTTTGAATTGAAAGAGTTCAACACATGTAGTATTCTCTATCACTCAGAGATTAAAAAAGCAACCATGTAACTACTAGCTGTGGCTTGGGCTTATGTTCCGACATCACCGGTGGAGAAGTACCAGAACAAAGTTTCTAATCATTTTATGAAACAAGAAAAGAGGGAAAATGCCTAAAATGGATGTCTAGCATTGCATTCTCTTGGTGGAAAATTGCCACCATCACTACAAGGGATAAGGACAAATTATTCGTTTACACGTAATGTAATGTCGATTGGAACTTCCTAAAACAACAGGATATAGGAATAATTTCTGTATAGTCTTCTAGAAGAGAATGCTAGAAAGAAAAGGTAAAAAATAAAAATCATCCCCCCTAAACTTAAAAGAAATAAAGAACAGTGGTTTAAAAAAACCCCAAGCATTAAATAAAGAGCTGAAACTCAACTGACTTTTGAAGATGAAAAAGTTTAAAACATGTAAAGAGATCAGTACTTCAAAGATCCTCAGATGGTTAGAAGTACAATACACAAACAAAGCTGCAGTGAAGCACAAGATGGTATTATAAATATACGTATGTGTGTGTGTGTATAAAAGTACAAAACAAAAGAAAAAACCTAAATTCATCCACAATAGAAAAGTTTTAAAACAGTAAGAAATGACTGCACTCTAGTTGCTACAAAAAAACCCATAGGTTCAAATAAGGAACTGAAAACCCAAGGCAGGAGTCCACTTTAAAAGACAACACTTTGGTGAATAATTTGTATGAACTATTCCTAACAGAACTACAAAAGTAACTAAAAACATAGCCCTTTTCAATTTGCTTCAAAAAAGCTGCTCATCTGCTGAAAAATTCATAGTGGTCCATACAATCATAAAATCTTAACACCAACTACTGCAAAGGCAGGATATTTTTGAATTGTTTTTCTAAGTACTTTCTTGAGAAAAACCTCGTCAAGACCTTGAGCAGCAGCTGGAGGGATAGACTGATTTCAGGTAGACTTTGAGATATTTTTCTTTCTGCTCTTTTTTTTATTTTACTTTCTCTTTTACTTAAATGCTTCTCTTTCATACATGTGCTTTCCAGTTTACTAACCAGAATGTATCTGTTTGCTTGATGAAACTTTCTGTTTACATTTAAAGCTTGGGTGGTATTTAATGGGAATACTGTGGATTTAATAAACTGGAATTGTCTTTTCCATCTCTCTAGAGAAAACAACTCCAAACATGTGCCAGCTGCCCAAAATAATTTTGAGTCCAAAGACCTGTGATGATTTGAATCTGTCCAAGGACCAGTTACATCAAATAAAGGAAAAACATCAAATAAAGGGAAAAATTTCCTGATGGAGTACACTCTGATGTTACCCGGAGCAGGGGCAGGCAATGGCAAAGGAAGGGCTTTAAAACTAAGCCTACTGAAGAAGTTTTGGTATCTGTAAAGAAAAACTGGGCAATTTCTTTATGACAATATCCAGGGCTTGACACATCTCCTAACCAGGTTTCTTTTACTCTTGTGCTGTGGAATTTTTTTTCTTCTTTTTTCCTTCAGTGATCAAGTTTTACATCTAGTTTATTGGTGAAGATTACCTCTACTTCTTGGCAACTGAGTTTGCAAGATAAACAGTCATTTATACCAATAATCAGAAATGTTTGTGTATATTATTTCACATTTAAGTTTTTTCTGGCTTCAGTTTTTCCCAAACCTGGATCCTGCCTCCTCAGTCCCATGTGGTACAGTTTGTCCTTCTGGGGACATATACAATATATAACATACACAATATAACCCTGGGGTAATATTGAAAATTCTCTAAAATTAGTTATCTTCATTTTAATTCCCTGAAATGAAAGAAATAAACGGAGATTTATTTGGGATGAAGTCATTAATTGCTAATTCAAAAAATCCAAAGCAAAAGGATGCACCACCTCTAGTAATTAAAATAATAGGTTTTCCATTAAGATAAACTGTGCCAATTTATGTATTTACTCAGAAAAATTTCCTACACTTTGAAAATAAGGAATGCATTGCACTCCTGCAGAGTGTTCGAGAACAAATATAGATAAATCCTTGACATTCATTTTAAAATAAAAATATTTGGCAATATGAGAAACTTGCTGCTGGAGATTATAAATGTCTATGACTATCCAAATTCAGCATGATATTTGCTAGTTTAATTTGTGGATCTTATGGTTTGGCTATAGCTGTATATTGTATCCTTTCAAATGCTGGAAACATGTATAAGCAGTTAAACAAGCAGTAGTCTGCAGCATAAACCAAGCCTTTTATTTGGAAATCTAGTTAGTTCATTTCATCAAAATATAAAGTCCCCCTCTCTTTGTATCTTTCAAAAAGTATTTCCATGTGCTGCAATTTAGTATCCTGTAATCTGTTTGGAAAAGTAAATTAATAAAGCCCTGGTTTGTGTCTTATCTGAATGGTAGCTATGATTGTCTCAAGAGGGTTCTTCAAAAGCTTGGGGGACAAAAATGTTCTTGTAAAGCCATGCAGACAGAGCAAAGTGTTAATTATTGGATGCTAATGGATGAGTATTACTCATAATGTACTTTTAGACTGGTTTTTATGAAAAGAATGGTCTTTCTACAGCTACAGTGGTCAAAAATAAAAAGCTAGTAGATGTCATTTTTAATTATATAGTATAGAGAGTAATTTTAACATCTTGCACAGAGTAATACATCAACTGCTGAGTTTTAGTGTCTGTAGCACACAGTCACTACTGTCTCCATCATCTCTGAGATGCACTCTTTTGTATGTGAGCCTCAGAAATCTCCCTGAGAAAGGCAATCCTACAGGGTATAGACTTCTTATATCACAGACCTCAAACCTTTTAAAAATGTCACTGTTTTCTTTGGTGTTCAAAGCATGATAAAAATATAGATCATCAGCAGATGTTCTTCTGGACTGCAGAGACCTTCTACAAATAGGTCTGAAGCTTATTTTCATTTGGTATTCAATAGGCAACTAGATGGTAGAGGACACCTCTCTGCTTCATCCATCAGCACATAGCAGAGCAGCTACCACAATGTTGAATTTGTTAAACTTCAGCCAAATGCGACCTAACAGGTCACATGTTTGCAGCAGAATAGCATACTTTTCAAGAAATTAAATGGAAAAAATTGAGAAAGGGGTATTTGTGGCTCTGATTTTTACATGTCTCAGACTTGGGCTTGATATTAAAGCCGAAAGCCTTCTGATGTTTTGAATTCTGAGCTCTGTTCCCAAGCTCTTTCATGTAAATAAGAAATGTTTACATTCTTTAGTTCTGATAGAACATTTGAGTGATTGGTATCCAAGTGATGGGTTGACCTGCTTTGGCCAATAATTGGCCACCTTTGTACAGTGTATATAAATGGAGTCAGAAAATTAGAATAAAGAGATTTTTGCATGCTGACTTCGGACCTGTCTGCCTTCTCCTTTCCTAACTCCAAAAAACAAGTGCTGCACCCCCAAAAGAGGTGCGACAGGTATTCAGGTGGATTGTTGAAGTTGCAGCATTAAATCCCCAAGAAAGTCTATGTGAAGGTATAGAGAAAGTCCGCAATGAAGTGCACTTTCCCTCTAATAGTCTTGCTCAGTGACATGCTTAGACTGCCAAGAGATCATTTAATTGCCTAAAGGAATGAAGATCACAGGTAGGTGTTTTGGGTTTTTTTTTCCTTGTTTTTTTGTTTGGGTTTTTGCTCTTAGGTATTCATAAATTAATAGCCTCTGGATGTAAGATCTATTTTAATTTTTATTCAAAGCATGGAAAGCACAGCTACAGATTAAAACAGGCAAATCTGTTCCTCTGACAGATAATTACAGATTATGTTGCTCAAAGACAGAAGTAACTCTAGAAACTTTTCTTCATGAGATATAAAAATATTTAGAACTATTAATTATAGAATTTCCATAAACACACACATACATATATATACACATATATAATGGAAGTTATTTTTGGTGTACAAAATTTATTTCTCTATGTAGGGAACAGATGTAAATCATTAAACTTTTCAAAATGAAGTTTTTTCCACTTTTTCCCATCTGAATTTGCAGCATCTGTTTCTTAGTTAAATACCATTGTCAGTATAGTGAAATAACAGTAGCTTTTTAATACGATTTTAAGACTTAGGAGAAATGTTAACCTTTTGAAGGACTGTGAAGTAAAAGGCTAATATGTCAGCACTGCAATATCTGAATAAAAATAGCTTATAATCTTGTTATAGCCTTAGCACAGGTAATGCTGTTTACTAGACCAGTGCAGGCACACTGCTTTCCTCATTGTTCTATCACTCCCTGTAAGAGCCCAGGAGAACCATTTTCCTACCACTGCTGCCAAGAGCATGGCTTACCAATCCTCCACAATCAAAAGAGGAATCAGGCCTGGGGTTCATCCTTCTTACGTGCCTGGTCGAGGACATAATCTCACTACAGAAATAAGAAGAAACTAAACTGAGAAAATGAATTCAGACTGAGAGCAATTTCTATGCCATGTGGGAGAAATCACCTCACAAATCATAGCTGTCCAGCCTCCATTCCCTTCCCTTACAGATCTATTGCTCTAATGAGTCCTATTAATATAAGGTCTTGTGGTCTAATTAATCTTCCTCCAGGACATTAGCTGAATAACAACCAGAGAAGAAACCACGCTGTTCTCTTCATTTGGTAACTCTTAGGTATCCAGTTAGTAGGATTTTATCCAGGAGAAATTATCTGTGTCTTTCAGAGTGCAAAATTTACAAACTAGGTTGGTATTTAGGGTTTTTTTAAGCTTTTTTTTTTTTTTTTTTTTTTTTTTTTTTGATTTTTTTTTTTTTTT
>VWYP01004741.1:15203-27992 GCA_013400435.1 Pycnonotus jocosus
TTTTTTTTTTTGAGACAGATAAGGGTTTTTTCCCCCTCATTAAGATGTTGATAGAATGCTGACAAGTGTTTGGTATTTTTAACATAATTAACTGTAGGCTATTTTTGTTCTTTTCAAGCTATTTTTCTGTGTGCCTTTTATTTTCTAAATAGCGCATCCTATAATTAGAGATAATGAAACAATTCAGTCCCAGAAACACAAAGCCAATGAAAAAAAGAGAAGACCTCAGACTCTTTTGATTCTTTCCAAAGAGTAAAAAATTGATGATTTGTGAGACAGGTTAAAATAAACATTATACAGATTACTTCATGCATTTCATGATAAACTGACTACTATGCAGGTCATTAAGGACTCTGTTTTGGAAAATTAACTTTTCTGTACTTACCCATTGAAATGCACAGATGCTCACTGAAACAAAAAGTGTTGCTGAAAACTGCTGAAGACAAAAGAGGAGAAACTGTCCTGTAAAGAGAGTTGTACCATTCTTTGGGCTTCATCATTCTCAGGCTGAGCAGCTGCTAAATAAATACATTATTCTGGAATAGCTAAACACAGTTTGAGCCAGCTTGTGTTTGATTTCAGATTTGGTTGTGTAATAGGAGGTGTGATGAGGGGAACAGCTGTGTATTGGTGTTGTGTATAGCAGTCCTTTAGGGGAGACTGCAGGAGCCAGGAAGACAGTCCACCTGGATGTGCCACTGACTGTCTCTGCAATGTGTCTCTATGGCTTCTGCTGTGTCTATCTCCTCTCCACAGCCGCTTTTTTTACCTGACTGTCTGCTTGAGGCATTGGCAGCTGCATTCGGTCCCAGGTGTCCACCTCCCTGCAGCTGGCAGAATCTGAGAGGAAAGCAGTGCCTGACACTTCCCAAGCAAAAAAACTGGGGATTAATTGTATCCAAACATGATTAAAATGTCTATCCTAGCTGTGCATTGCTGGAGAGCAAATAGCACAAAAAGAATTTGAATTTAAACCTCGATTATTAAAATATTACAATTCTTAATTCTAATTCATGTTCCCTTCTTAACGGAGACAGTAAATTCAACTGTGATTTTCCAAAATTCTAAATGTTGTCAAAGACATTCCAAATCATTCTAGTAATAGAATATTTCAACTCCACTGGTTAATATAAAAAGGATTGAAAGGGTAATAGATAGAAACCTACACATGAACTTCATCAAAATCCACTTCCAGCAGCCCCACTTATCAGAGAATGAAGAAATTTCTTCAGTGTGTTTCACAAAGACATTGAGGAGAAAAAAAAAAAGAAAAGAAAAAATAAACCAGCTCAATTGAAAATTGTAATAGTGTTTATCCATCTTGAGTCATTTTGTAACTACTAGTTAAAGCCCTATTATAAACTGAAATAAATAGGAATAGTATCATGCAGCAGGAAAACAGAGGAAATACGAACTTCCCAGTTCATATAAAAAAATTCTCACTTTAGGTTTTATTATTAATTCAACTAATATTAATCATTGTAAGGACACTATTCAAAGTAAATTTTCAGGTGTCTATTGTGTTCTTTTACATAACCTCTAGCTAACCTATGGTGGAAATCTTTCCTGGCTAATGCGTCACCTTTGACTCTGAGTAATTAACATTGATGAATACCTCCTAAAATTAATATTTTGATTGGCTTTTTCATTTGGGAAAACTTAAGCAAAATTGTATCTGATATTTTTCATTTCTTATAAGAACATTATAGGTACAGACATATTTTTGTGTATATAAGTTTTAAAAATGTTTATTTTTGTTAACTTTCACTGGTACCTAAAAGCCAAGTTCTTTAAAATTTGAAAGATATAGCATGCTACTGCAGAGATACCAGTGGTAAAAAGATTGGAACAAGACTTTTTTGATTTCTTTTTTATATATTAAATTAATTTCTTCAGTAGAATCAATTCAAATAAGCAGAAAAAAAATCTGTGAATTGAACTCACAGTTCTGTGCCAGGTGCTACAAAAACATGCAATTTGGAAATGAACTGATGGGCACACTGAGACTGAGGAGTAACCCCTGTCCTCCATCTAAGTGGTCCATAAAAGATAAATAGGTTTTTGAAGAGAGTCTAACACACTAACATTTTGCATATCTTGCTAACTTCTGGCCATAAAGGCTCCAATCAGATGCGGTATTTTGTACAATTTCCTTACCCAAAGGTAAGTATGTATTTCTCCTTTTTTCGCTGGAATGTTCTCACCTGATTAATTTGTAGCAAAAATCACTGCTGGTTAATTTAGACACTGTTGCTAATTTCTACAAACAAGGTTATGAAGAGGAAGTGATCTGAAAAGAAAATAGAAGCATGATGAATGGCCAGTTAATATCACTGCAGTGAAGAGCTTGAGTCACCTCCCTGGAAGCACCTGAAAGATGTGTAGATGCACTTAGGGGGATGGTTCAGTGGTGGACTTGTCAGTGCTTGGTTAGTGGTCAGACTTGATGTTCTCAAAGGGTTTTTTCCAAAAATTCCATGATATTGTATTCCTTAATGCATAGCAAGCATTAACTTTCTTCTCTCACTCATGTACTTTTTCTCCATATTTTATTAAAAGGAAGTATTGTGAATACCCCTGTGTTCAGGAAAGTTGAGATAAACCTCAAAGTAGGTGACAAAAGTTTACACTTGTCATTCATATATATAACTCATAATAATTCATAATATGATGATATTTGAATATCATCATATTGAATAATTGTGTATATTGAATGACTATGAATTCATTCATATGTATATTGAATGAATGTGCACTAAACAAAGGTATATTGAATGAATGTGCACTAAACAAAAGAAACAGAATTATTTATTAAAATCCTGTTTAAATGTTATAGAAATATCATACTGGAAGTAAATTTTACTTTAATTTTTTATTTTCCTTGGTTTATCTTGGTCCTTTCAAGTAATTTCTACAGTTTTGCTATTCACTTCAGTGACAAAACACAGTGTCCTTCTGGGAAGGTCAAAGACTCAAAGAATTGTAGCAGGTCATTGCATGGGAAAAGAGAGGTGTCCTCCTTTAAAAAAAAAGTAAAGGTATTTTGTAGTGATAGCATTATCAACCAGAGCCCAAATACTTGCCCACTTCCTATCAGTCTTTTGGTCTTTACTTTCTCTACTTTCAAGCACAAGAGGAAATCTCTTTGTTATTTGCCCAAGCCCTTCCCAACACTCTCCAGCCTACTAGCTAGCTCAATTTTCCTGACCTTGTACAAAGGAATTTATGTTTTGTCAGATTAAGGTAGTTCTGTGCTGCTATTTCCATGGACTATGAACTGCTTTGAACAGATATTAACCATTCATACAGTTTTGCAGAAAAATTGCTTTAAGATAGTTTAGTCTCATGGGCATAAAGTCTTTGAAAAGTACTGAACATTCTCTATAACTCTGATCTCATCAGAATATACCAAAGAGTTTTATCTTTTACAGTTATAGATGCCTTACAGCTCTGTGTCCTACAGTAAAAAGGAGCACCTGGGAAGGGAAATTATGGTAATTCTGCAGAATCATTTGCAATACTACCTACAACTCACAGATTGTTTCTAAGCTTGGTTTCTATATTAACTTTTAAATAAACAGAATTTTCAGCACATAAACCTTCCTTCTCAAACACATCTCAAATTTTTGGTTTGTCAGCAGCTTAGAACACGAAAGAAAGACTGAAGCAGCAACCTGCTGTGTGAAAATAGAATGAGCATAAAGAGTTCCTACAGGTAATTGGGAGTGCACTGCTTGTTTTCCTCTGCCTGATGGCACTGCAAAATATTATTGCAGCTCATGAGATAGCCCAAAACCTATGTCTAATCACAAAGTGAAGTGAAAATTGTAGTGTCTCAGCAACCTTAAAAAGTCACTCCAGCTCCTTTTATAAGTCCAGTGCTTTGTACAATTTCTGGCTACAGCATTAGTTCTACCTTCATGTACAAGAGACATCTCTCACTTTAATTCACACCCCCTTGTATATTTCTGGCTGTTGCAGCAAGAGCTCACTGGGGTAAAACGATTCCTTTTCCCAGCTCTCATAGAAATCTGTTTGCAATCTTGATATGTGAGCCATGATAGGAGCTGCCTGCTGGTCAGTGGCAAGCAGGAATCACCCACCAATGATCGTCACATTCAGTGTGAGGATGGTACAGTTACTACAAAAAGATTACAGCTCCAGCTTAAGGGCTTCTGCATGTCAACACTGGTTCCTCAAACCTGTCCCTGAAATTTTTCCCCTAGCAACCCAAGATTTTTCCCCATGTTGTTTCTAAGGAACCTCTAATGTTACTTGGAAGGAATACACCCTTTGAAACTACTGTCCCACCTAAACTTTCTCATCCCATGTAAGAAAGATTGCCTTCTGCCAGCTGTGATCCCAGAGTGAGGTTTGGAGGCAGGGCCAGCACTATTCCAAGAGTACCAGCAACACAGAGTTTTAAAAAAAAATTTTGTCTTTCATGATGAGCATGTCAATGGAAGTATATTGCAATTCCAGAGCACTTCTGAGAAACCCTTTAAAAGACTTCATGAGTGACTGGGGGTTCCCAGATTTCTAGCTGGCCATCAAGCCTTTGTAAAGTGGCCTGACAAACTGCATTAGATTTGCACTGTGACTCTCACGAGGCAAATGATTCAGCTTTCATTAATTAAACTTTTAAAAGTTGACTTCAAAGAAGTACGCTATGGTTGAATCTAAATTTTAATATACCTCATGACACATTGCAATGAAATGAAAAGCTGAATTAAGGAGTAGGCAAAATTAGACTTCACAGATATTTGTAGCAGCAATATTTATTATAGCAATGCCAGATTATTTCTCTTACTACCCTATATTGTAGGATCCTGCAAATGTTTTATACATATTAAACATATACAAACACAAGAGCAAGCAGAGATTATCAGGGGCAGCTGGCACATTTGAGGTTCAGAAAATCCAAGTGTTGGTTCTCAATGGGCGTCAGGCAGGCTGCTTTGAATGCTGGATTATAGCTATTCTCACTCCATGCAAAGATTCAAAAGACCAGCTACCCAGCTGGTCCTTGGTACAGTTACATTTCATGGTTCCCAATTATGTTTGGAGATGAATGATACTGTGACTAATTTGGTGGCATAATATATAACATCTTAAAATGAATACACTCCCTAGACTGTTTTTATAGTGTCAGTGACTTGGGCCAGACTGGATAGAATGTATCCCAAATGGTGTTTTGGCAAGAAGACAGTCATTTCCAGATGGACCATTTATACAATTTTAATTTTTCTAACTAAATTGCATTCCTGCTGAATGAATATGCTGTGGGTATTTACAACTGTAGGGATCAATAAGCCATTTAATAGACATATTTTGGAAAGCTATCTCAGAATATCTATCAGGCTTAAATTGCACAGAACTAAATAGGGAAAGCCATTTTTCTGTCTTTACATATATAAATATATAATCCAAAAAAGCAGAAGGTGTCATGAAAGATGCAAATTAATAAAAATATTAAAAATTGCATATGAAAACAAATGTAGTCTGATTGTAAAAACTATAGTGTATCCAGAATTGTGTACCTTTATATTAATTAAAAATATTGTTAATAACATTAATTTCATATGGCAGGTTTTAGTTTCTATAATCTCATGTTTTTCCTGAATTGTAGCATAGTCTCACTATTTTTCATATATGTGATGCCTATAAGAAATTATAATGTACAAGGTGATTTTGTTGCCATTAACTTAAAATCTCCTAGGAAATCATTCCTCATAAATGGCAGATGTGAAGGGGGACAAGATTATTTGCTCCTTAGTTACAAATATTCACTGAACTTCTGTGTCTGCTTCCAGAGGGAAATAAAGCTTTTACAATTTTTGTTTCCTTGCAATAAACTGTGTGATTTCCCTGCATGCACCAAACATTTGTTAATATTAACAGTCATGACTTTTTTCAGGCTGCTGTGAGTCAATAGCCAACAGAGGCACCTGTAAGCTAAGCAGCTCAGTGTGTCATTTTCTTAGGTTTTCTTGTGTAAAGCCTGAATACACATGTAAGGCTCTGCACAGGTCCTGGGGAGACTGAGGGGTGACAGGGGAAAAGTCCCACAGTCCTGTGTGGAGGCCACCAGAGAACACACTGGAGTACATCCACCATCAGTCCAGCCCCTTCCCTGGGGAGTGGTCTAGCCATGAGATGAACTGCAAGGTTAAATGGCTTTATTGCAGAAAGTGACAAGGGACATATGAGATCAGTTGCACACAGGGAGATAGAAAGGAGTGCTCAGGGTACACAAGCAGGTACAGGCAGAGTTCAGGTAGTTTTGGGTTCTCTCAATCTCAAATGGGATGATTTTCTCCTTTACACAAATGCAGTGACTTCTCTCTGTATTTTTTTGTCTTTGTACTTCATATCCTTGGTTTATTTCAGTACAGACTCAAGTGTTCTGTACGTGGGGTGTGTTTTTACTGAAAGATTTCAGGGTAGAATACACAATGTTAATTTAATATGTTTATTCTTGATTGACTGGAAAAAAACCCTGTAGAGCTCTTGAGTAGAAATGCCTGGTATTTGGTTGATTGCTTCTCACATTTCCATTAGAGTGACTGTTCAAAACGGGCCACATAACTCACCTGTTTACTCTAGTTCTTGTCACAGGTAGACAAACAGATCACCGCTGCTTGCATTAAAATGCCATTGCATCTAGATTATGTGTGGTGTCTGACAGCCTCTCCAATAACCTCTTAATGCTGAGAATGGGGCCATATTGCTACATTTCATAAGAGAGAGCAAAATGTTTTTGTCCTTGAAGGGCACAAAATTCTAGCAGAAACTTGAGTCACAGGTAAAACAGGTTTCAAAAAAAGTCGAGGTGTAAAGCAGAGACACAGGTCTACAGGCCAATGTTTTAGTGGACCTGCCCACCTGGGAAAGCACATATACCTCAGACAGTGATTAGAGATTATTAGTGTTTGTGCTTTTCTAACTGTGATGGTAAAATAAGCAAAAACATTTTTGTGGGAGAAGAAATCTCTTTTATCAAACCAACAGTTATGGCTAAGTGTTCAAATATATAGAAATTGTTATTCTTTGGGCTTGAAACAGAGAAACAAGCACTAAATTGTGTTCATTTGAAGGCCAGTCATCTGTGCCACAGTGTCAGCTCTGCAGCAGTGAGCCAGACTCCATCCCAGGGAGCAGCAACAGGCATTCCTGAACCTACTTCTGACTAATTAGTCTTGAGGAGGCAGGCCAGAGAAAAAGGTCAGAATGATTCATAAGCCCTTTCACGTTTAAGATGTTTTTCGTTTGTGGTAAAAAAGCCCTGTGATGAGTTTTGGTCTAGCATTGAACATGCTACATGACAATGATTTAAACAGTGCACCTTCAGATCAAATGAACTTTGACAAATATTTTGATATAAAACAAGTGAATTTTTCTCCATTTTTTTTAAGAATGCTAAGTAAACCTCCATTTTGGGTCAATCAAATCAGACTATGGGGGTTTTTTTGTTTTATTTTCATTTCATCTAAATTAATAATTTAAATATAACTATTTTTTTTTTAGCTGAAAATTAAAGCTTGTTGTTTATTTGGGGAATGATGTTTTAATACAAAACAAAACAAGTTTCAACAAGAAAAATTGCTTCAGTAGAAGCACTTCTGCCACAGGACACGTACCCAGTACATACCATAGCTGAGACCAGTAACTTGTTTATGTTAAGTCATCAAGTAAAGATACATACTCTTGAGACTAGCTTAGAAAAGTCGCTTTTTGTACATGTAAAGGGAATCAAAAATCTCATAAGGGTGGTTTTGGATGTGTTTGTTAATTTTATAGTAACAGTGTTAACATTAAATAAACATCAAAGCTCTGCTATCTGAATTCACACTTTAACAGGTCTTGACTTACGTGTAAGGACACAATCACTGGCAGCAGAAAACATATTGTAATAATTTATCTCATTCCCAATTTCATGCTTCTCCCTATAATTTTATCTATTTTTACTGGACTGTTCCTGTTAATTATCATTCCATTATGCTTCCCTTGTTTTGAAATATTCTGGTTTAAATATTCTTTTTTGATAAGCACCAAGGGATATGCTTCAAACATACTGGTGCCCAGGGACTATCCCACACAGTCCATCCTTCCAGATGTTTTCCTCTGCAGCGGGAACTTCAACCTCTGCCTTGAAGACAAAGCTCCTCCTCTCAGACCCTAAGATACTTTCTTACCTTGAAGGAACTTTTGAGAATCCCTCTGGCCTCACTTTTGCTCTCGTCTCCCACTTCTGCTCAAAAGTGCTATAAATTTTAAGATGGGAAATTCTTAATGGAGAATCAGAAATAAAGATATGCTTAGAACTGAGTTTTGAAAGGCTTCACTTTCTTTAAATCAACATTTATTTTGAAGTAGATTAATTAAAAGTAAAAATATTTGAATGTTATTAATTACATCTTAAAAAAGAGGAGAATGCATTTGTTCAAATAGTATGGTGAATTAAATTTACTTGTTAAAGAGATCTTATGGAAATATCTATATCTCTAAGTGTGTTCAAATTTGTGTTGAATTTAATTATGCAACTCCACATCTTCTTGAGGAAGGACACAAAGTGTCTTAAAATTTTGAATAATTTGCACATGCTAGCAACAGTGACACTAATTCGTAATGATAAAATTGCTAATCCATGTAATTATTTTAGAAACTATGATTTTGCATCTTAGTCTTTAATAATAGAAAATTGAACATATTGATGTCACATACTCAGCATAACACATTAAAACCAAACATCAATTTAGGAAAAGTTTCCATTTTTATTAAATTCAGGAGGCTTTGGACTGAACAGTAACTGCTATATAAACTCCAGTGACTCTGGGCACAGAGCAGCCAGAGGCAAAGCCTGCTCAAGGCATTTTGGGTGGAAGGCAGGCAAAACTAAATGCTACTGTCTCAAGGATATAGATAAAATTAGCCAGCCCTTGGGAGACAAAGTTCTTGGATTTGTGTTCACAAATGGCTTGTTTTCACAGCAGAAGCTACCTTTTCTGCTAAGTCCCCTGCCTTGCCCTAGCAATGGCCATATCATTGCAGAAGTACCTGACCATCAGGAGTGGTAACAACAGAAAGCATTCCCCAGAGATGTGGCACAGGCAAAGCAGCAGGGGACAGTTCCTGAAGGACTTTATCTTCCACTTTCACCTAACTGTAAAACTTGGGATTTTGTAAAGTGTTGAATGACACACACACAAAAAAAGAGAAACCAAAAAGAGATGTAGATAGTGGTGCTAGGTGGCAGTCTGTTTATGGATGGTAGAAGACAGAATTGATTGAAAAATCAGTAAGAGTTTAAGTAGTGATCTCAAATGGAGATAACATTTTACCTGTGAGGTTGCACACATGCAAAGACATGCTTCCATCTGTGTGTGGGTAGAGCAGTGAGCAAGAACATAAGTGAACAAGCCTTCATTTTTACTGTTTTTATATTGTTTTTGAAAATTGATGTGGGAAGGAGTTAAAGGAGTCTGTTCTTTGATCTGAAAGAGTTAGAATAAAGTCTAAAATAAACGAATTGTGTGAGACCCCCTTCTTTAGGGTTAGGTCCAATTTGCTCCTTATTGTAATATTTTTCATCTATTTTGTATTATACTTCTTTGTGTGTGGACACATAGAAATGATCCTTATTAATCTGACTTGAACATATTTTCACACTCGCATTCTGTTAATTTTCCTTAGTTCTTCATCACTGAATACATTTTCTCTAGAGATATGTATTTATACTTGACTATATTAAACAATTTTTATCCATTTGCACTTTTTACAATGATTAAAAATTTGTCATGAGGTACATTTTTTTGGAAAATAATTCACCAAATATATTTGTGTCACACTGTTCAACCATCCAGGTTCACTCTTCACTTCCATCAACCATTTAGAATTACCAAAAGTTACATTTATACTTTCCATTATGCACCTCACCTTTCCCATGATGGGATATAATGCAGTTTTACAATCCACAAAACCTAACTCAGATAGCACCCAAAGATGCAATCCAGTCTCAATCCTTTACAATTTTTTCTTCATCACTTCATTCAGATTTGTAAAGGGAGCAGCATCTCTTTGCAACAGACTACCAAAGGTTAAAATCATCCACTGACACAGGCTTAGAATAAACATTTCAAGACTGAAATCCACTCATCTATAGACAGAGATGACATGGTTGACATTTGCTGAAAAAATAAGCAGAGATTGTCTTTTCATAGTGGCAGGAGGCTGAAAAAGAGTTGAAAGACTGGGCTGAGTTCTTTCCTTCACACAGAGCGTTTTCTTCCACCTAGTAAAGAGTGGTAATCACAATCTTTATGTTTAAATGCAACTAATGAACAATAGTAATTCAGACCTCATGCAAGCAAAGCTAAAGGAGTTAAGCAATTAGATATACCTTCATGAAGAAACAAGAGTCTTCCACTACCTTCATCTGGAAGGACAAAAATTTTAAAGGTCATCTTTGTCTGTAACAGTATCAAATTTTTGACTTTACAATTTCAGAGTTGGCAGCACTTAAAATAAATTAATAGACCTTGTGTTTCCATTGGGGAATCAAACCTACAACACACCTAAGGTGTAAGTTGCATTCAGTAATAGGAATCCTTCTTTATTATCATTATTATTATCATTGGTATGCCTCTATGGATCTTTTTAAAATAAATAAATATTTCAGGGAAGGGTTGTAATAGAAAATGTATATTTCAGGAAACCAAATGTGGAATTAAAGAATAAAAAAGAAAAGCGTGACTAAAAGCTTGAAAATTTCCAAATTAATCTGGAAGGAAAACTAGTCTGAAGAGGCAGGCAAGGATGAAGACCAAAAAAGAACATGTAAAATGACCCTTTAAATGTGGAATAGCAACCCCATTTGCACTGGATTAGAAAACACAATTCTAATTCTGATTTGTTAAGGGAATGTAAGTGCTTAAAAGGCACAAGAGTACTGTAATTCACACTGGTCTAGGCTTACCTGTTTTATCAGCAGTTTCAAGGACATGGATAATATAGATGAACAACACCTAAAATAAAAATGTAACACACTCCAATACAGTGTTCATTTTCTATGAGAGACCTTTTACTTCTTTAGTAAGAAAAACCCCTGTCTTTCTGGAAAAACAAACAAACAAACAAACAAACACACCAAAAAACCCAACCAACCAACCAAACAAACCAACAACAACAACAAAACAAAAAACAACAACAACAAAAAAAAACCAGCTAGCCTGAGAGTTCACTAGATTTATTTTCCATAATGAAATCCCAAATATAAATCACTCTTTATTTCCTGAATATGGCTGGTCTCCAAAGAATTTTCCAAGTATGTGTTTCACTTTGCTGCTGTGACATCCGCTGCCTGGCTACAGATGGAGATGATCAGTGCTGGTTGCCGCCTCTCCAAATTCCCTCAGCAACAGAATTCCCTTGGGAACTTGCTCACAGAAAAGCCTGGATCTGATATGCTCCTCCTCACCTCCATGTGTTTTAACCCCAAGGCTGAATTTAACCAGGCAATGCAGGTCCAGCACAGGAAGCATTGGCTGTAGGAGGCTTTACAAAAGCAGAGCTTCCTCAAAGAAAATAATCCTGTGGAAAATCATCCAGCTGTTCTATACTCAAAATGCAACACGCAATAAATAAGCATGTGCTAAAAGCAAGCAAACTGAACTCAGAGAACTGGAGGAGTTAATAAAACATTTTCTAGAAGTAATAATAACATACCCCAGTTCTCTTTATTATGCTTCATTATTCTACCCATCTTTCTGGTTTTGTCACTGACCAAAAAAGTAAATGTAATGCTAAGCTTCATGCTATAATTAGTCTGCTTCCTTCTACTCCAATTTGTCAGCAGTAATCCTCCTGTGTGTGACAGGCAGATGGAAATTTTTTAGGATTTTATTCTTTGCTAATTCTTCAAGAAGAGAGCTTTGTGTCTTCTCTCTGTTCCTCATCTATTGTGTCCAGTTCCTTCTTCCTTCATGCCAAAGCCAAAGAACACTCAATATTCCAACAGGAGGAAACATGTTCAATTCACTTATGTCAGTCTCTCCAAATTGTATGTGCTTTGCAAAAAAACTGAAGCATAGAAGCCAAACCTGTGTAAGCCCACGTCTGCTAGCAGACAGCAGCTGTCAGCAAACCAAAGCCAATCACTTTTCATTGAGTCTGGAGGAACTCAAGCCTTTTCTCCCTGTGTTCCCTCTTCTTCCTGCCAAAGATTACACAAAACAAAATCTTCTCCAAAAGGCAAACAATCAGATTGGCTGTTCAGAATGGATTGGAGCTTTGTCATCATCTTCTTTGCTTGTATAAAAACAGATTTTGTGTTCTGCTGTTTCTGAGACTGGCCCATGCACTGCAACTGTGACACATGAAAAGCTGCCAGTTGGTCACTGTGAGGTCTGCACTGGGTTATCTCACTGCTCAGCCTGTGCAAGTATATGTTTGGATGCATCAATGCTGCAACCCTGGCTAAATGCTGGTGTAGAAGCTCTGAAGCCATGCTGAGGATGCTGAGCCTAGGCAAACAGACCCAGCTGCTGGGATGAAGAGAAGATTCCTGCTGAGTCCATGTCGATGCAGGTCTGGGGCTTCAGGGCTTGTGCTAAAACACAGGTGGGATCACACAGGCTGCACCTATCTTGCATTACAGTCCAATTTTTAAAGTTATTAGAAATGCCTCTGCCTGAAATAAAGTGCAAACGAGACCATACGCCAAAATCAATAGTTTGGATTTTATTTAATAGTGAATATGAGAGAGAGATAAAAAAAAAAAAAAAGGGAAAT
>VWYP01004741.1:28110-44969 GCA_013400435.1 Pycnonotus jocosus
GGAGAAAATAAAAAAAAAAAAGGAAATACAAAAGAGGGGGGGAGGGGAGACAGAAAGGTAGTGACAGAGACAGATTAAAGCAAATATCTCCACGCCATGGATCCCAACAATATTCCATTGATGGTCTCCATCCAGTCTTCTTGGTGGTGAGGCCCCCCCGCCGAAAAACATAGAATTCAATGTGTTAATATATGTTCAGGCTAGGTGGGGATGCTCAGGTACCCCTCCTGAGTGGCGGCAAGCTTGACACAATCTCTTGCATCAGACTCTGGGTCTGTTGCATCCCTTTGCATCACATGCAGTCCTGTGGTTCAAGGTCTCAGGAATGAGTCTGGGGAACACTTCAGGGGTCTTTGATGGATTGTGACACCTCTTGAGCTGCCTTTCATGTAAATGTCCCATGGATGTGGCCTTCCTGGGGCTGAGGGTTCCATAGCTGAGACAGTTTGTGTAAGGGAGGGGATGGGTGTTCACCAACTCTGAACTGAGGTTATGCCATGCCAAAACTCTCCTCCTCCTTGCTTTGTTGCAGGAGAGGTTAACCTGTGTAAACCTGGCCTCTGTGGGCTGTGGTCTCCCTCACCCCAAACCCAGCCAGGGATGATTTTCTGATGGATTTGGCTTTCTTGCGGATGCATTCTTTTCCCTCAGCCTTGTTTCCCTCAACCTCAGATGATTGAACACTGGTGTCTTATCTCAAATTCCCTTAGGTGACTTAACTCACAGTCCAAAGTTTCAGTCAGGCATCATCAAGGAGGGATGGGCTTTGGTAGTTGTAGCTTCTTTGTACAGTTTTTGTTATAATGGGCAGAAGTCCTTCATAACAATGTTTAAGGCATGAACCATTTCAGTCTCTGACACCCAGTGAACATGAAACAGCTCTAGGTTTCTTCCAAGATCACAACATGTATTGATGCAAACTCAGATATACCATGCCATTTCTATTCTTCGTAATTTATGTTAGACCCTCATAACCCCAGTTAGATTCACAGTTCTGTGCTGCATGCTACAAAAACATGCAGTTTGGAGATGGACTTATGGGTACACTAAGATTGAGGAATAAACCCTGTCCTCCATCTAAGCAGTCCATAAATGATAAATAGACTTTTGAAGTGAGAGATGCCTCCAAAAAAAAAGTGCAAGCATATATCACTGTCCCAGTTAAAAAGAGATATGAGGTAGTACTAGAGTTTAAACCATCTGGTGAGCAGTGCTTGATTGAATAAAATTATAGTTAGGAGCCTGTATGTGTATGAAAAAGCACAGAATAAATCACAAAGGAGAAGAAATGTAGCACGTGGCTGATCAAAAACTGAAGCAGTCACTTGCTAAGGAAACATAAAGAACATTGGAATGAAAGGGACTTGAAGCAAAGAAGCTTTGGTCTTTTGCTTGATTTCTGTTGCATTCAGAAAATCAGGACTTTTGTTCTCTCTTGGTGAGTAGATATCATTCTTCCTAAGCTGCCTGAGACATAATCAACTTCTCTTTTCAGTTGAAAGCAACACGAAGAGCCCTGGAACATGGTGAGCTGCTCAGGCCAAAAAACCTGAATGTATAAAAGGCAGAACTTGTCCTGATAGAGTTAATGTTGAAGTGGCAATAGAGCTATTATGAGGGCTGCTGTCTCACTTGCTCTTGTCAATTTCTATCTATGACTTAAGTCTTTTGCTGCCTTAATTTTCACTCAAACCTTCAACACCAGAGGTGTGTTTGGAATTAGTTAGGAATAAACCTACATTATGAGAGAGGACATGCATATTCTGACTTTTCTTGATGATATATACTTAAGACTCATGATGGCCTACAGGTATTAGAGGCTGAAAATAATTTTTGTGAGTTTGCCACTTTATCTTCTGTGGAGCAGTTTGCTCCCCTGATGGAGGCCATCCTCACCATACAATTACACTACACTTCTGTCATCTTAGAGGTCCTTGCTTCAGTTGTCACACCTTCGGGGCAACCAGATTGTAAGTCCAGCTTTCTGTGTCTGCAGCCTCATGAGAGCAAATGTCTATGGAAAATTTAATGCATTTCTTTCCTCGTGAGATGCTTCTGGCCTAGCATTTATCTAAGATAGGGTAAAGGCAGAAAAGAGAGATGAGGCTGCAGGACCACTTCTCTCCTGGGAATGTTTTTGAAAGCTATCTTTTTCTGCATGTGTGTTCCTGGTAAGTAGGAAATGCAAGACAATTGGTCCATGAGGAAATAACAGCCTTTGACTCAAGCAAACTTTACATCAAATATTCAAGCATAGAAACATTGCTTGTTATGAGGCGTATTACTTTGCTTTTGCATTGAAGTGTATTTCTATGTCTATATTTATTTTTGTGGCTGAGGGGTAGATGCACCTAAAGCACTTATATTTAAATTAATATTCTTTTCTGATATTGCTGATTTTTTTTATATCTAGTAATGAATGAATTACATAACAACATAACAATAATACTACCTTATTTTAATGTTGATTCAAGAAAAACACTGTGGGAAGCTTAAGTTTCTTATTCTACTTCATTGCCTCATTGCAATAGAATTGTACCATCATTTCTATTCTGTTCAGAAGGCTGTGTAAAAGATCCCTTAACTATTTTCTAGTAAACTATTTAAGGGTAAGTGACTGCAAAACAAGTTTTGATCATGTTATAGAAAACAACATCTGAAAAACAAGCAGAAATGTTAAAAGTGTTTGACTCTTGGAATTATGAATCCATTTGTTAATGATGAATTCAGTCTAAACATCAAGAAACAGTCATAATAGTGTTTTACACAAAATCATACTGTGGCTTCCCTTTAGTACAGTGTTGCATAATTTCTTTAAGATTTTCTGAGCATAAAAACTTGTACATATGGTCTAGTGGTGGCCTTAAAACTTTCCTGGGAAATGGTGTTCTTTATACATTAACTCATTCACAGATGAAAAAGGCAGACTCTGTAACATTATTGTCTTCAAAACATAATGTTTTATGCTATTTTCTTTTCTTTAATTCCAACACAGTCAATTTTCCAGCCGTTGTAGTCTAATAAAGAGGGGAAAAGTACTTATCCTTCCTGGTCAAAAGAGTCTCTTTGGATGAGCTTGCTTCCCTGCGGCTGCTTTGACTGTCCTGCTCTTGAAGGACATGGTGCGGTGCCCTAGCTGTTCTCAGTGACCTTTCCAGTGAACAAAATATCTACACAATTGCCTCTAATCTCTTATTTATCTTTAATAATGCTGTTCAAAGAAAAAAATTGCTGGGAGGTAGAAGACAAATATATTTCCTCTTTATTGCTTCCAGGACCCTTCTGCCTCCAAATTAGAAAAGAATTAAAGAAATTTTCTCCTTTCCTTTCCTTTCCTTTCCTTTCCTTTCCTTTCCTTTCCTTTCCTTTCCTTTCCTTTCCTTTCCTTTCCTTTCCTTTCCTTTCCTTTCCTTTCCTTTCCTTTCCTTTCCTCTCCTCTCCTCTCCTCTCCTCTTTTCCCTTTTCTTCCCTTTCTTCCCTTTCTTCCTTTTCTTTTCTTCCTTTTCTTTTCTTCCTCTTCTTCTTCCTCTTCTTCTGTTCATAAAATGACCACTCGTTCTCTACCTCCCTCTTCTTCTGTGTTTTTTCGGCAAAGCTGCAAAAGTGAAATACCTTGAAATGCCTTGAAAATTAATACAGATTTTGCTGTTGACTTCAATAAAACTATTGACTTGCATGTTGTTTTTCCTGGACCTGCAATAGAATATTCCTTGATTACAAAATCTCGTATTCTAGAACAATGTGTTGGGGTAAAGCTTGGATCCAAACATATCATTTAGCCTGTATTAAAAATGTGTGAAGAACATATCTGTGTGAACACAATACCTGTGAAATACAGATTTTAGTAACACTGTTTAATATTTCATCTACTCTTTGCCAGTCCAGCTTTCTTAAATGCGTTCAGGTATGTCTTTTGACTGAATTTTAAAGAGTTAATCTTGGAAGCATGATGCTGCCAAGATCACAGAGACAGAGTATTTGATAGCTCATCCTTCTTATTCTCTTCATAACTGAAAGCCCATAGTGCATACTTATTCCAAGTCCTTGATAACTTTCATTAAAGCTGTTTTCTTTTTTGAATATTACATGACCTGGGATTCAATGTGCTTAATAGGTAGAAGCAGCAAAAAAAAATCACCAGTAAAAAATGAGCAAGTGAAGTGCCTAATTTTTGATGAAAAATTATTATCTGCTTGGGAGGTGCAGCATAAAGAATTTAATTTTAAAGCAAAAGATATGGAAAATCCCCCAGTGCTGGCTCTCTCTCTAATCTTATTTGCCAGAATGATCTCTAGGGTGGTCACATAAACATTTTTGCCATGGTTTGTTGTATAACAGATATAAATTTAGAGAGGATATTACAAGACTTTAAAATCGGATTTGTTTCCATTGCATTCACTTCTGTAGTTTGGAAAAACTTTGCACTCTTCATGTGATATTTCTCAGTGAAGATCAGAAGTCCAAGATCTTTACTGCTGACAAAATTACGGCATAGATCTTCTAAACATTTTGCTGCATTCATAAAAAAATTGATTAATAAGCCTAGCTCACTATAGTGCATTGCAATGTTATTTCTTTAGAGTTTCTTTTGGCAATCTTTAGTTGATTTAATGTAATTCATTACATTACTGTAAGTATCCATACAGATGCATCATCATGCCCAAAGAGACAGCATTGTCACCAGCAGGCACTGCTGTATCTTAGCATTAAGTTTTTATATTGCTTTATGTTTTTGTGTAGTCTTTAATTAAATCTAAGACCTAGAGGAAAGTGAGGGCTGTGCATGCTATTTGTATGCTGGTGACCATGAAGAATACCCAGAAGAAAGTGGAAGTAAGGACAACAGTTTGGCAATGTTGCTATTTGCAGTGAATCTCTTGGTTACTGTAAGCACGTGTTGCAGCCAGCGAAAGGAGTTCCAATTGCACAAGAGAAAATTCACTGGTCCCATGAGCGAGCCTGTGAGCCCTTGGCAGGCTGGGGCTGCTTGCTGCCTATGGATGGGTGAACAGAGAAGGAAGCAGCCACGCCTAGGAGTCCTTTTGGATGAAGTTTTATCAGCAGATTCCCTGGGTGCAAGGTGGTTCTTCCAGGCAGTTACCCAAACACTTCTCTCGGTGAAAACCAGTTCCTCTGAAACCACTCCAGAAGGAATCATAAGAGGGAGATACTGTCAAATGTGTCACTGTGTGTTCTTTATGAACATCAAGACAATGATAAAGGTTTTTTCTGACACACTATGGCCAGAAATTGATAAAAACAGCACTTTTTTGGTCTGTCTGGAGCTGGTGGTGCTGAGACGGAGCTAACTCTCAAGCCTAGTTCAGTGACAACACTGATAAAAAGTCCCTTTATTGACAAATTTGCAGGGAAATGAAGATAATATGCCTGAGACAGCATAAAAAAAGTGCATAATTAGAATTATAAAGACTGGAGTAAAATCTAGTTGTTTCTTAAAGGTATCAGATGGTAATTCCCACTACAAGGACAACTTCTTCATATCAACATACGATTTTAAGAAAGATCATCATGAAGTGGCTAAGCAAATCCAAACTTTTTAAATTATTATTTTCAACCTCAGAAAAGATTCATAGTCACAAATTCCATAATAATGCATCCTAGAACCTTAATATTCCAATTTTCATCTTTTTTAACTGTCTGTATACTTTGAGCCTTACTCTTTCTCTTTATATCGGGTAGATACAGCTTCCTTCTCACAGCCACAACACCACATTCTAGCTTTCTATACCTTTGCTCTTTTCCATGCAACATTTCCCATGCCTTTTTTTGCCATCTTACTGAAGCTTTGTTTTAGATGGTTCTTATTCTCCTCTAACTCCACTATTATTCATTCTTGTTTCCTCTCTCTGACAGTACATCTTTCAGAATGAAAGACAAATTAAATTGAATGAATGGAAACCAACTTACAAAATAATTTACTGTTTTGTTCAGAAAAATGATAAAACTTTGAAATCTGATAACCGGAAAGCCTTTAGGAATTGTCAATATTGGGAAACAGAAACAACTTGTACAAATGTATAAAAATCTTGTTCCTAGTTTTGTGTGGTTGAGAAAGAAAATGCTAAACACAGACACATTTTCATCTGTAAAGCAAATTTGTCATTTGTCCAGAACTGAACATTGCCCATTCTGGGCATTAAGCCAGGATGCTTTAGTGAGAAGGGAGAGGGGAGCCTGCATTTGGAGAGGCAATGAGGAAATGCTTCTCTGGCAGGTTGATTTAAAGGAATGGCAGCTGTGTGAAAGTGCTGAGGGAAGAATTCTACTCTACGTTTTGAGGGAGAGAGTTTACTGGGCACCCAATGAGGACAGATATGTGAGAGTGATGAAAGCAAAAGCCTACATAAAATGTACTTGCAGGCACCTGAAATTTTGAGAACTTTTCTATTTGGGGTGATGATCTTTTTCCTCTGTAGCTTAATATGTCTTAGACACTTAGGAAAAATCTCCCTGTAGCCTCCAGGAAGGCTACACTGGAACATAGTAGCTGACTGCCACCTTCCTCTTTGTGTGTCTCCAGAAGAAGGAGATTGACCAGCTTTCCAGTTCAGATAAGAAAGTAGAAGCTTTGATAACATGATCAGAATTTAATGACCGTACAAATATCCAAATCTGATTCCTGCAGGTTTGAGTGCAACTTTTTGCACAGCTGGGTAGATGATTCATTAAAAATTAATGCATAAAATGTATTGTCTCTTCTGCCACGGTGTTGCTGTATGTCCATGTATGAATGCTCTGTCATAGATGGTGGAGCTGTTCAGGATGAGAGACTGAGGGCTTCCATCTTCATGCTCCAAAGTGCAGCATTTCCTGAACAAACATGGACTGCTTTAGTCTGTCATCCCATTAAGCTTCAGCTCAGACTGTGCTCACAGACAGGCTGCATGTGCAAAGCTGATGGAAGGCCTCCGGTAAGCAGAGTTTTGAGATGATTTAAAGATAGGTCATAAGGTGGATTTGACAGATTGGGCTTTAGGTACGTATTTGGCACATGACTAAATGAAGGAACACAGCCACAGTCCAGCCAGAAGGAAACCCTGGGTGTCACATCACTCAGTGTGACACTTCCCACGAACAAGGACTTGTCAGTGTGAGTTTAGAGGTACGTCTTGTTGACGCCTTCATGCCCCGCTTTCATTTATTCTCCTACTTTCCTATGAGACCTGCTGCTCAGTCACTGCATCCAACAGCCATGACTAGTCCCAGAGTGGTTTCTAACTTTCTCTGGGAACTCTCTCTGTGTTGAACTTCACTTCTCTCTAAGCCAAAGAAGTTTTTCAGAAGACACAAGTCAATTTCTGATGCATGCTTTTTTTTCAGAGATTCAACTTCCTCACTTTCTGCTAAGGGCTAAAGATGTCTCTGCTAAAGCCACCTCCCTTGATCCTAGACATTTGTGAAAAATTTATTAAAAATATTCTTTTCTGCATGACAGAACATTTTAATACACAGAGTCTACAATACTTTAAATTGACTGAATTTCATTATCTTCATGAACAATACCTTATCTAGAAATTTTCCTCCGTAAATAATATTAGCATGTAGTTGGAGCAGTAAGTCTGGAAAGAAAAGGTCTTATGTAGCTTATGGAGCTTTATGAGTCACTGCTGCTTTACATTCCTGTGAGAAAATACTATAAAGCATGTAAGTCTCTATCCCAAACCATAACTAGGTTAACAGCATTTTGCCTTTCCACATTCCTCCATGGACTCAGTTGATATGACATTCCCCATTTTTTGTCTTAAACCATTGCATAATGCTGAAAGGTGCTGGTCAAGGCTTCTTTATTTCACCCTACTTTTATACAGTGAATGAGTAAGTCCTGCAAATAATTTGTGCATGGGTTGGGTAAACTAAAATATATTTGTGAGACACTGAGATGCAAAGACAGCATGGAAAGGCTTTCAACATTTATTGTTACAATTCATACAAAATAAATTTGTAAATAAAATTAAATATAAAGAGATAAATGAAAAAAGTAGAACAAACAAAAGCTTCATTTGGAATAGATGGCACAAGCCTTGAGATGTGAGGAAAGATTTATTAGACCATATAAAAAGAAATTTGAGAGAAACTATAAGTCATGTAAAGTCATTAGCGGTAACTGCTGCAGATATTTGAGATGCTGTAGAGAAAAAACTTGTTTTAGCAATGCAGTTCTAAACAGTCAGAGAAGCATGCTGTGAGCACCTTCTAAAAGAACAATGCAAAAGAGTTGGAGCAAATAAATGGCTGATTGTAGATGTCCACTTAACCTCTCTGAAAGAGCTGAAGCACCTGGGATGATTTTGTACGGGAAGTGAGGGGTTTCTAAAAGAAATTATTTTCCTCAAATTACAACTAGTATCTATGTACTTTATTTAGAAAGAGGGAAAGAAAGAAAAAAAAGGAGCTGGAAAGACACAGAGACAAAAAGGAAATTTGGACCAAAGGAGCAACATGAGCCACTATTCACAATCTGGCATTTAGGTTTCATTAGTGCATCATATATGAATTTTAATATAGCCAAATATAAAACCCTCTTGTTACAGAGTATTGTATAAGTACAGAGGTGAAAAGACATTGCAGTTGAAATGTCGGAATTTTTTCCACTAACTCCAATTATATGATCTTTTGCAAAAGAGACTTTTCCCATTTAAAATTGGATGGCATAGGTGGGGACTGAGGCCTGTGTTGTGTATTCATTGGCAAGGGTTAATATGGATCCACCACTTCTGTATCTTGTCTTCAAACTCTACTAGGTACTCTGACCAAGTTTTAAATTATCACATATTTGATTTATTTATCTATCATTAAAAGCTATTTGAGCCAAAGCTACTTGATGTTCACTGTGTAAATTTCCTAAAGCAGCAGCGCATTTTTGTGTGTTAAAATGTGAAGCAATTTCCACTTATTGCACATAGCAATATTGATTGAATTATAAAATAATCTATGGCTATTGTGAGGAACCATATAAAAATTAACTGTGTTATTGTTATATTTTAATTCAATATGTAATTCAAATTACCAACAGCATGGTGATTTTAGTTTTAATATTGTTTTGGGAGTGATGCAAATGACAGACAATATAAAAATTAGATGGTTTGGAAAGGAGTCATCTGAATCTGGTTGTAGTTAAGTAAAGTTGGGAACATCCTGACCTTCTACACAGCCAGATGTAGAAAATATACTTCAAAGTCTTTGAGACAAACCTAATGGCATACAAGATTAATGGACACTGTTCCTGAAGGACATAAAGGACCTTATAACCTTGGAATCCATGAAAACAAGGAATATATGTGAAGTACAAACTGATCTTTTCTAAATAGTCAGGAGAAGAGTAAATTTCTTATCTATATCCAAATAAATGCTTTAAGAGAGGCTACCACATCTTCAGTTAGTGTTTTGATTTATTTAATTTAGCAATCCTTTAACGCTGACTTTGTCTTTTACTCAGGTCATTATGTGTTTGAGTTTTATCAAAGTAAACTAATTAAAAATAAGTGGTTTTAAATTTTTAAGTTAAGTATTTACAGAACATTTGAAGTTAATGCTCATGAACATTAATTTCCATTCCCTGGTGTAGTAACCAGACAACAAAACAATTTCATTTAAAATCTAAATTGAGTTAAAATTTCAAATTAAAAAAAATCTTCAACTTTTAGCAACTAATGCAAATGAAGATTTTTTTTTTTCAAGCCAGGCTATCTCTAAAAAAGCAGTGTATTTCAGAAAAACATTATAACTTATTTTATATTACATCCTGATAGCAAAATTAAGGTTAGTACAATTTGTTATAATGGATTCTTTTGTGTTTTTCAGCTATTACCTGATTTAAAATGCTGGCATGTAATAGAATATTCATCACGCCCCAATACAACTGCATACTTTAAACAAAGGTGTCTTTTCCTTCAGGTTTCATATTTACAGCTCCTTATCTCTGTTTCTTATATGAAGCAGAGCAACTCCAGCCAGAAATGAGTACAATATTCCTTCTTACAAGGAATAATGTGGGGAGGCACAGACACACCAGTCTGCCCAGAGAGGCTGTTGACATCAAACGTTTAGCATTTCACCTTCTTCCTTTTTCCCTCTTTAAAGGGAGAGGCAGAAAAGAAAGCAAAAAAACCCAACCAAAACACAAAACCCCAACAAACCAAAACTCATACCCAGTCAATTCTATTTTACTCAATAAAATGGAGGAGCAGATGACTTGAAGAATTGGTAACAAGATATGAAGATTTTTATCTCCATGTGAATGACTTGAACACAACTTAGGATGACAGAGACTGAAATGTGTCCCTAGGAGACTGTTACTCAAGTGAGAAGCCTGTTGATCATTTTGGTACAGTGTCAGTGCACTGTGTAAATGCATCTTAGTAACCAGCATCACAGCTGTCATCTCTGCAGCCTCTGCAAGGAAGACAGAAAATAATCCTGGGGAATGAAATACTGTCTCAAATAAATCATCCCCTTGGGAGCCCTCAGACACAGTGAAATAAAAATGCAGGTGAAGCTTTCACTGTGGCTTTTTCTGACTTTGTACGTGCATGTACACATGAGAACTTGTCTGGTTTGGTCTAGAGCAGGGATGAGTGTGCCAGGCACAGCAAGAAGGCCCAACCAATAACTCATTACACTGGGTCAAACTTTGTTAAGGGATAAGCTTTTAGCAATTCCACTCATCAATTCACATATTCAACTATTTATCCTATCCATATCAAGGGAAGCAAAAGTCACTCCTCAACCCCACCTTCTCTGTACTTAAATAAATGAATTTGAAATAGAATTACCGTCAGACAACTCAGCAGTTCTGTAGCTCTAATGGAAGCTTTTCCCCTTGGCCTCTCCTCGCAAACACTTAAGTAAATTAACACAGGATAGACAAAGCCATACACAGATCAAAGGAGCAAATCATACTAAGTGGTTTAAGACTATTCAACGTCCTCTTTTTAGACAGAAAATGAACCTTTGCTTCTGTTTTCACAAGGTGCAGCCACACTGTAAAAGCTGTCATATCAGGACAAATTAACTCCACCTGTCAGAGGATCTGTGCACTTATTCCCCTCCAACAGGACATTTATCTTGCATGTAGAACCAGAAAACCTGCTCCAATTTGGCTTTTCAAATACTAAAATAATTTAAAGTAACCTACTTATAGTACCAAGTTCTCTCCATCTTATACCTACTTCCTCTGTGTCTTCTGAAGAGATTTTCTTAGCCCTGTTTGCTCCAAAGTAGCTCATTCAGAAAAACCAAAAACCTGCTGATAATTTCCACACCGTACTCTATTGCTTCTTTGCCTGTTTCTACTTCTCTTCCACAAAGACATAGGTATCTTAAATGGTAGAGCTTACAGCTGTCCCCACTGATATCTTTATGCCTCATTTTGCCCTTTTCAGGTGATAATGTACTGTGTTGCTACTCCTTATCTGTAGTTCTGAAATTTCAGAAGATAATGTGTTTTTTTACCTATATATGGGCATAATTGTTCCACTGAAGAACAAGACAATTCATCAGCTGCTCTGAAGACTCCTTTGCAGCTGCAAGATCATAACCAGGATTGCCCTCTCATGAGAGATGTGAGTGCACAGTGCTCAGGAAAAAGAAAAAAGCCCACAAAAACACAACAAAGGAAAAACACAGAAGAGGGGCTTTTAGTTATGAGAAGAATAAATCTTTCAGAAAAGTACATATCTGTCACCTCATGCAACCCCCATGAGCATGGGAAATGCTGTGCCACAGCCCAGCAGCAGAATTTATAAGGGTAGAGCCTGGCGTAGTGTTTCTTTTGTTCCTTTTCAGGATGGAACCCAGTGGTTCTCTTACTCCATCTCCAGAAAACCTGTGAGCATAGCTGCTATTGCTCCCAGCTGGGGAAGCACACAGCAGTGCGTGGGCAGAACAACCATATGCCTCACAGCTGGCCAGCTAGGGAAGCAGATAAATGTCCTCTGCAACAGGGGAGGTCGAGATTCCTCAGCTCAAAAGACACTGTCTTCCTCTGCTTAACAGCCCTTCAGCTGGAAATCATTAACGAGCAGATAAGAATAATATGATGATGGCCTGGGGAGGAACATTTTACATTTTTGCCTCTTCTCTGTGCTTGGAAGCAACTGTATGCCTGGAGCTGTGCCAGAGCAGAAAGTCCTCCCTCCCCAGCATGATCAAACAGATATCTGACCTCCATTGCCCCAACTAAGAGAGCTACTGGAGTAAAAACCTTGAGGCAGGGACCTGATTAATTTCAAGGCCTCCAAGGTCCTGCTGGTTAGAGGAATGGTTTGTCTCATACTAGCAAAAGGCAAGGTCAAAGGTAGGTTTGAATGCATGGCATCCTTTGCTTTTCCTTAATCTGGCACTTCTTGCTGCTATATGAGAAATGTATGTAGCCAAAAAAGGAGACTCGACAACTACCCATAATCACTTCAGCAGCATCTTTTAAAGGAATGGAAAAGAGGGTCATTTTGTGTGTGGGCAGGGGTTTGATTTACTTTTAATAATCTTCATGTTTGCTAGGTTGGTGTCATAGTACAAGTTTCTTCACAAAACTGCAAAGTGTCAAAAGCTAAAGTGCTGTGAAACAAACATCTGTAATTATAATACATAATACATAATTATAATACATAATATTCCCTGCAAAATGCTTCGGGCCCAAAAAAATAGTCAAAGCAACCAGACAGGTCCACTGTGATGTTTCTTCAGCTTATGATGGCTTGATCCCCACACTGAATCATCCCCACCCTAAATAATGCAGGCTAACCCTTTCATTCTCTTTATTTTGTGCTCCATTCAAATCAAAACTTTTCATCATCTGCTGTTTGTCTGCTGTCTTTGGGGTGGGGGAGGTTTCATTAGTTTTGTTTTCCTACTGGCTGTGTGACTTCAGCAGCAATATTTCTTTAAAATTATTGTTCTTCATTTTTGAATGACTAATTTCTTGCTATATAGATGACTCATGACAGTATTCACTTGTGAGATACAAGTGAGGGCTGGAGGCCTTTGAATCAGCAGAAGTCAATGCCAGAGGAGGACACCCAAAACTCAGGTGCTCTTTGTTCCTTGGGACACTAGAAACAGGAAGGGAAACAACCTAATATGCAGCCTTCCAACCTCCATATTTCTCTTTCTGTTCCTATTACACCAGAATGAAAACCAGCTATTTATCAGCTCTTAGTTTGCTTTGCTGATTGTGGTTTTGGCAGACAAATGAGATTTCCTCTTTTATGCTTCTTGTATTTCCCAGAGTACCAAAGTCTATTAGAGGGGAAGAGTACTGAATATTAATTCCAGACACTGCATTGTGAAGTTGTACCTGGCACTCCTGTTCAGATGCATTAACATTCCAGTTCAAATATATTAACATTCCCAGACCCTGCTTTGACCTCACTTGTGCTGATTTTACACTTATATAACTGCTGACAGCTCAGGACTTGTCCTTAATTTACACTGAGCTGCTTTTACTGCATGTTTGCAATGTTTACAAATGCTTGGTTATTTACTCTACTTCTATTTATCATCCTATTTTGTAAAGAAGATTTGTACCATTTATCTCACAAGGCTGTGGCATCCATCACAATAGATGGCATAATTTTTATTATTTTCTTTACAGATTGATTTCTTTCCATTCTTTCTTTTAATATTCTTTCTCTTAATCAATATTCCCATAAGTAATGTAAAATATTTGCTCTCTATTGTTCTGCATCCCTTTCTAAATCTGCTAAAACACCTCTTGTGTGAGAACCAGATGATTTTTTTCAGTCATGATGATGACCAGCAGCAGAATAGAGAGAACCTGCTTCCCAGCTCTCAGCCAGAAGACCACTTTTCCCTGCACTTTTCATAGTTTTTGGCTGCTTCAAATCCTCCAAACTTCTGAGTTGAATAAGTATTCACTAGAAACTGATGAATAAATCTAATGAATGTTCTATGACCAGTCAAATTCATGTTCTCTTTGCTTTTCTTCATTTATTTATACCCAGAGGGAATGAAATTACTTTTATTCTAAGTTTCTAAAGCAAATTAAAGGTAATTGACAGCCCTGTGCTACTTGCTACTGATGATTATTGAATGAGAGTGAAATGAACTGAAAAGCAGTATTTCTAGACTGATCTAGTCTAACTTCCATTTTTCTACAGCTAAAGAATTGGATTTATTAGCATACTTCAGCCTTTAGCTAGAAAAAAAAAATGATCTGTGAATATCCCCGAGTATATTTTATATATATTTTGAATGCATTCTGGAACTTCTGATAACAACATGTAGACCAGATAAGACCAGTAAGAAATAACAAAAAAAAAAGGGGAAAAAAAAAAAAAGGAGACCAAATATTAACTAACTCTTGGGAATAATTTCCTCAGAATCAGACAAGTAGTTCCAACATAAAACATAAATTGTCTCCATGCAAATGCTATTTCATGACAAGAATAATAGTAAGCAGTTATGTTCTTACCATAGCCTTGTACTGTCTAGTCAGCTGCCAGCACTCTTTAAGAATACCTTTTTCCCAGATTTTTTTGTGTAGTGATTCAATCACAGCTACTATTTTGAGCTGCTTTGTGCTTTGGTTTTAAATACATTCAGCTGTTTCCCATTGGTTTACATAGCTGAATAACTGTAATAAATGCTTCTTGGGTTCTCTGTTTTACCAGAATGGCCTAAATTACTCACCAACTTGCAACTTGTTTCAAAGAAATCCATGCTATATTACACATGCTCACTTCTGTGTTTCATTGGGTTTTTTTCCTAAAAAAACAAACAAACATTTTTTTTCCATAGGACGAGCATACTGGGTATGAAAAATTCAAACTCAGCAGAATTCCCACCCATAATCCTGCAGTCAGCTATGAGTAATCATAGTTGATTAAATGTTTTCCATACACCATTTGTAAATAGTAAGGGACAGATTTGAATGTGGTCAATCAAATTCCAGCTCTTCTGACATCAATGGAATGAGGTGAATTGACAATTTTTGACTACAATGCTTTCCCACTAAAATCTTTCACATCAAACTGCCAACCACTAGCAGGCACTGATAACTTCTATTGTATCCCACAGGTATATATATTAGAAAAGTTCTTTTCCATTCTAAAGGTGCTAAAATATTCCAAAAGCTTCTATGTATCATCTTCAATAGTCATATTGCCATTTTAGTCATTATTATTATTGCTGTTAATATTACTGCTTCTAAAACTAGTTTTCTTCTCTAATCTGTTGCAAAATCATGAACAGATAATGCAGAATCCATTATTTCCTTTGTCTTACCATTATTTCTAGGACTTGCAGCAACTTCTTTTAAATCACTGAGTCCCAAGAACACCCATTTTCTTTTGAGAGTTTATCGAATATAATAAACTATGATTAGAGAATGCTAATCATTTGTATTACCTTGAGAAATTATGTTTATTAGGGTTAATCTCATTGTCTATAAACTAGCCTTTGACATCTTTTAAAAAAAATGATTGTGTCTTTTAGGGAGGGCATTTTATCTCTCAGGCCGCAAGATAAAAAACAGGCACACTTGTGCTTGTCTCTGACAATATTAATGCTTATAAATTTATTTGCAGGAAGCACCTAGGTTGGAGTTAGATGGCAAATGTAACTCCTGTCAGTGGAAAGGGATGTAAAAAGACATGGAAAGGCATCCTGGGATTTAGAGGCCAGTCTGTAGTCTATGATGAAGCATAAGAACATTGTGCTCTTATTCTCTGCAGCACACACCAAAACTACTGAGCTATATGCATGTTGTGGGGGATTTAATGTGTGAGAGATGATCATTCAAGGCATTGCTTAGTAATTTTATTCCATTTACCCTGACAGTTTGCCATAGAAACAAAGATACAAATCCCAGCAAATCTAACAAAAATAGTTAGCTGCAGTGTAATTTGGAATTAATAAGATTGTTATTTGCTATTTGCCATGTTGTTGCCTCTGCCATTTGATTTATGAGAGATAAAATGATTTTCTCTTCATTTTGGGTTTTTTTAGGCAGACCTGCTAATGCGATCTTGTACCTAAAAACATGTTGTTGCATAATGAGCAAATCTTTCCTTCCCCAAGGCTGTGGGCCTTCAATTTCTCAAAGTCAAATTATATAATCATTGCAGTTCTTAAAATATGTACCAAGTATTGTAACTTGCTTTTTCTGCCACTGCTATGATGGCCCTTCATTCTCAGATTCTTTGAAAATTTACTTCTCTTCAGAGAAGAAAAACTTTTTGTTGTACTCCAGGGAAGTGGATTAGCCTTGACCTGAAGGTCCTGGAAAGTTCTCTGCATGCTTGTGTGGGCAGTTTCAATAGCGCACACAGCACAGGCTGAAAAGCACTGCAGAAATCAGGAGACATTAATCAGAGCTATGAACCTGTTTCTATAGAGTTACCAAAACAAATAAAGATGATTCAGAGATATTTTACACCTAGTAGCCTTGTTGTTTTGTTTCAGTGATTACATAATTTTATACTGGTAATTAAAAATGATGAAATTGTGACCATTTTTGGTTTAATTGATGAATGAATGACTTTCATGTTCAAAACTAATGAAATGAGGAGAATCTAACTAGATGCAGCTATTCCTTTTCTGGGGAGAGGATGGATAAGAGATTATTGTGCCAATATTCTACATTTAAGAGGGCAGAAATACAATCTGATTTCCTTCAGATATGAAAAGCCTTGCATGTGATTTGTATGGCAAGCATCACTTAGGGGTTATGTGAGAACAGTTCAGAATAACATAGTTCAGTCTTTTCCTCTTTCTAACTGGATTGGAGCTTATTCTGCATTAGTTGAATTATGATGTCACCTAAGCAATTTTTCAATAGGATACTAATGAGAAGGTCTTTCCACAGGAAAAAAAAAAAA